>JASPKZ010006054.1:952500-1499737 GCA_030220185.1 Diploptera punctata
AGAAATTACTTAAATTCGTTATGAATTAAACAATAATCAGGCATATACAGAAATAACTTAGAATTATACATCACTTTTTACTCTGATTATATACTACTGTGTTGAAATCTTAACTTTTAGTAGGCTATATGGAAATCCTTGTCATAATTCTCATTATCATCATTAACTCTAGTTTTCGTATAAGACGGTTTCATATAAGAGGGGCACGGGAACTTCTTATAGGCAAACCGGAGGTCAAAAATTAAATGGATGAATAATATTAACTATGATTGCACGAAATTAATTATAAAGAGAAAGTTCAAAAAATCAACTCCAGATAGAAATATATGGAGAGCTTATGTTTGCTCACGATTCGATTGTGTCAGTGGGTTAATGAAAATATTTGTAGAAAATATACGTTATGTTATGTGGATTGTAAATAAAAGGTGGAAAAAATGACAAAACACAAGTCAACATTTTAATAAGCTTCCTGTTATTTCCGGCTAAACTCCAACATTTTACGCCACAAAGCACTTGTTCATTAAAGTCATGCATTATCAACAAATCCTTTTTTTCACTCAACGATATACAGAATTTAACTTACTAGTTCTGAGGTTTTAGCGAATTCCGAGAGAAGAAGCTATTGAGGTTGTTGTCATAAATATATTTTTGAAAATGTTTTTGCAGATCTTCAACGAAAATGACAATGACCAAAATGTGAATATGCCGTATATGCCCGAATGTAAGGCGCACACGAATATAAGAATTCCAGGCCCATAACCTACCAATTAAACTGTGCGAGGTTCCCTCGCCTGAAATAGCGAGGCACATTCTACAATGTATTTTGAAATACCTTTTCGGGATTTTGACAGTGTCTTGCAGTGTTGCCTTCTCAACGTTTCATCACCTTCTGTGGATGACATCTTCAGGAGATTTTGCTTGTGTAAAATTTCGTAGTAAACTGCTAACTAGTTGTTAACTTGTGTGATTCTTAGAAAATAATTCATAATTGAACTTTTATAGGAAAAAATCACTAAGGTTTAATTTAAGATTAAATTAAAATGCTTAATACCTCATCTCATATCCAGTCTTCTGAGTAGACCGCGGTTTCAAAGCCTTGGCGGCTTCATCTTCAGTACTTTCTCGTTAACTGGCCATGGTATCTAGAGTCTGTTTTTCGGTACCGACCACTTTGTAAAAGTCTTGACCCCTTCTTGAAGTTTTTATTTTTGATGTTTTTGTAGTTAGTGTCGCTTTATTCAAGCATGGTCTGAAGAATTCTCTTCTGCAGCCATTTTCTTGTAATGTTGACGAGGAATTAATCTTAAGCTTCTCAGTCTTAAAAAAAGTTTACATTAGATGATTTATGTGTTTTATGATTATTAGCCATATTTGTCAGAAGTGAGATTGTTTCTTATAGTAGTTGAGGATTTAGTAGTATTTTTGTTAGGAACTCAAAGAATTTTTGGATGAGATTTGAATCGGATATATTTGGAGTTTCAGTGGACTTTGGAAGTGCAGGGAAGTTTGACGTTTGATTTGGATTTTCGCTTCGTTGTTCTGATGTCGATCAGAAGAACTACTTCTTCTTACTTCTGTTGGTGGACAGATAAACTCCGGATCCAATTAGAATCCGCGAGAATTTCGAAGTTCATAAATTTTCTTTCTTGTTTTTTTAATACGGATTTTTTTTCCCCCAAACCGTGAATTCTTTTAGTTTTTCTATTTGTTTAATTAGACTAGCTTTTGATTCAATTAGATGTTTTTCAGACCAAGTATGAGCAGCTACTGCTGACTTTTCCACTTGGCCAATTTTGACATTTCTAAGATGTTCTTTCACCCTTGTTTTCAAATTTATTTTTGTTTTTCCTATATTTCTATATAAATTTTGTCAAAATCCCTGTATTTGATCAGATAAATTCCCGATTTGGTTTCTTCTTCAATTGTTTTCACTTTTATTGGTTTTAATTATCCTATATAGTATTCGGTCTTATATGGATTATGCCAATCTTATATTAAACTTTTTGAATTTTTTTTTAGAGTTGTGGTATGTCAATGGATGCTAAGTGAATTTCTTGAATTTTATATTTTCTTTTTTTTTCTTCTGTTTAATTTATAGATGTCGTCCACCGCTGTGGTCTCGGGGTAGCGTGCTGCCTTGTCACACAGCGGGCCCGGGTTCGATCCCCGGTCGGGACAGTTTTTCTGGGTGAGGTTTTTATCGGGGTTTTTCCTCACCTGTAAGACAAATGTCAGGAAAACTTTAAGGCCCAAACGGTCCCCGAAATCATATGGCCATCGCAATCATCATCATTTATATTCATCTTAGGTTAAGCTTAGGATTAGGGACTCTCCTGGCGTATCATCATCATCACACATCATCGGGGCAACGTAACCCCGCCTTCCAGGCGCCCCAACCTCAGAAGTGGGTTACAAGTACGCCATGCCAGGAGAGAAACCAGGAATGTCGAAAGACAACCTGGGGCATTTGAAAAAAAAAAATTATAAATGTGCCATCATTAACCAATTTTTGTCTTTTAAATGTATTTATTTTCTTGTATACTATATTGTATACCATATTTTCTTCAAAGACGTTTTCTATTACAATATTAATTATGTATTCTTTTCTTTTTCATGACTTTCTTTGCCCATAATTTGTAACTGGTTGAGTTAAACATAGAGCAGCTCACCCATTTGCTGTTGTCATGGTATATGTCATGACTTACTATATTTATCAATAGGGGTTTATTTGTATTTTAAAATACATAATGATAGCCGTGAAGGTCTTAATCAATGTATCATTCTGCTATGTTTGACCTTTCGACTCTCGCCTCGCCGGCAGCGTAGTTTCTGACGTCCTGTTCTAGAGTGGTTAGCGTCCACTGTTTATCCAACTGTCGATTCGTTAGGCAGATCACATCTTGCCGCCATTTGACTATGATTGAAGCTCCACAACCCCATCTTAATATCACAAAGGAATTAACTACCAAGAAAGCCTCGTGGACTACAGTATGCAGCACATTGGACAACGCCAGTCGTCATCACTCAGTCAGTCAAGTGTTCTCTTAATTCAAGGTGTAAAGGTAAAGTGATCCCACAACAGGCCTCAGGAGGCCCTTGGGGTAGTAGGAGGTTAAGGCTCCCACTTTTTCTTGACAATCGGCACTTTATGTCAGCCGGGTTGTCAGCCCTGCGTGACGGCCGCCTTTACCCCAGAACAAGCGTCTGGTACTCATTTCAGTTAGAGGCTGAGTCGACCCCAGGGCCATAGTGCCGCCAGAAGGTTTGGGTCAATTTAAAAATCCTGACCCCACCGGGACTCGAACCCTCGACCTTCCGGCTTGTAGCGCAGTGCCTTAACCACTACGCTACGACGTGCCACCTTAATTCAAGGTGTAAGCAATATATATATATATATATATATATATATATATATATATATATATAGAGTTAACCTCAAAATCAGATATGTACGACATAAAAACAAAAATTTACTATCAGATCATAAAAGCATGTACCGTATATCATAAGTTTAATGTTCTGTTAACTGTAAAGTAAAGTGATCCCACAACAGGCCTCAGGAGGCCTTTGGGGTAGTAGGAGGTTAAGGCTCCCACTTTTTCTAGACAATCGGCACTTGATGTCAGCCGGGTTGTCAGCCCTGCGTGACGGCCGCCTTTACGCCAGAACAAGCGTCTGGTACTCATTTCCGTTAGAGGCTGAGTCGACCCCTGGGCCATAGTGCCGCCAGAGGGTTTGGGTCAGTTTAAAAATCCTGACCCCAACGGGACTTGAACCCTCGACCCTCCGGCTTGTAGCTCAGTGCCTTAACCACTACGCTACGGCGTGCCCCCGCTCTGTTAACTGTACTGTTTTTTTTGTTAACTGTACTGTTTTTTTTGTTAACTGTACTGTTTTTTTTAGTTTTATATAATATCAAAATGCTTATCTTCAGCACGTACTACGAATGAATGAACAGCGCATGCCAAGAAGAATGTATAATTATAAACTAAAAGGGAGAAGAATGTTGGGAAGACCATTGAATAGATGGAAGGACCAATTCGACCTATAATGAGATCGGAACAGGCCATTGGGCTTAATCCTTGCTGTTAATGATGATAAAACGTGCAGTGTTAAAAATACTCCCTGAGAACAATAATAAGAATTATGTTACTGGTAGCTAATAATAGAAAAAGATAAATTAATAAGATGCCAATAATGAGTACGTAAAGTTAAGTTTCTATTTAGGCTGCTAGTAATGGAGAGAATACTAACCAAGCCAATGTCTTTCGATACGAGTTTAAAAAGAAAAGTTATCTTACTCACTCACTGGCACTATCGAACCCGTAAGTTCATGGCCGCGCGAACATAAGCTATCCATACATCCCTATCCTGAGCTGATGTTTTCCAATCATTCCCTGTATAATCTATTTCTCTGAAATCATAGTTAATGTTATTCTCCCACCTCATTTTTGGTCTACCAACTGGGCGTTTTTCCTCTGGTTTTCCTACAAGAAGCTTCTATGCACGTCTTTTCATTCCCCATTCGTGTCACATGTCCTGCTCATCGCAATCTACGAGACTTAACTATTCTTATTCTATCTGGCTTCCTATAAAGACCATGTAGTTTACTGTTATGTAGTCTTCTCCACTCACCTGTCTGTTCATCTCTCTTTGGTCCAAAAATGTTCCTTCTTCTTCTTCGGCTTTCCCCCACTTATAGGTTTGCCGTCTTCAGTTTCCATTTATCTCTATCATTCCAATCTCCCTCTTCCAAATTCCTATCCTCCATTATTGTTCTGACGTAGGTTTTCCATTTCCATCTTGGTCTGCCACGTTTATTTCTTCCAGGGGGTGACCATTGGTAGGCCTATATATTTTTTGGCCATCTTTCATGATGTTTTTGTTGTTCCTTTAAAAAAAAGAAACCTATTCTCAAATTATAGCTAATATCTTTTTCCTCCCTTAAAGTAAGAGTCCACGTTTCGCATCCATATAATATAACTGGTAGAATAATTATCTTACACGCTGAAAAATATGGAAGCAGGCATGCTAGTAGTATCTTCGGTGTTGCAGAAACAAATGTGCGACGGTGGAAACACACTACTCGTATAATCTAAAATGTTATCATTTGTACATGAATATAATGGCGCACCCCGATTTTGAGGAAGAAATAATTCAGATAAAAGTGCGCCATACATTCGGAATTATACTATATATATACATTTTACTGCTCTAGCTGTCGCAAATTTTCTATTTTTTAGAGCAAACTTGGCACATAGCAATCAATTTAGAAAAAAAAAAGATCGAAGGAGTATGAGTTTACCTGAAACGAAAATAAAAAAAATTCGTTCTAGCTGTCATAATTCGGTATATCGCAATGAAACTCTGTACCGGTATGTGATATTGAAATAAAACGAGGAAGTTATTCTCCAAATATCAGCGAAATTCGACCTTTCGAATTGGAGATTTTCCTGAAACCCGAAATTTAAAAAATCGCTGTAGCAGTCGCCTTGTTTGCTTTGTTATAGTGTATATGTGTACCATACAATTTAATTAACTCTTCAATTGGCAATTTATCCTATAACAACTACATTTCGTACAATGGCGTAGTCCAATTTTGTTAAGATGTATAGACCATCGTTTCCCAACCTGTGGTTCGCGAACCCCCAGGGGGTGCGCAAAATATTTCAAGGGGTTCGCCAAAACTTTTCCGAAATGGCGGGTTTCGGGGTTAGGTCTATTATTGTTTTCTTCATTTCTGTAGCATTGTAGGCTATTATTATTATTATTATTATTATTATTATTATTATTATTATTATTATTATTATTATTATTATTAATTTAAATTTAATTTACCCAATAATGCCCTTCTTGCATCAATGCAACATCGAAAATTTATCATAAGTAATGCCACGAGTGATTTCCAAATTATCGATAAATTCACGACTCACGAAGTGAGGAGTGAATTTATCTAGAGAATTTGGAAATCAAGAGTGGCATTTGTTAGGACTATTTAACGAATAAAATAAAGCTGTTTACTCACAAATCATTATTTAACTACAGTTATTTAAAAATATTTTTATATTTAAAGTAAACGGTGATGTTTGAAAACTAATGAGAAACGATAGGTAGCCTACGCTTCTACTGCTTCTTTTGTTTATCACTGCAACCAGATCATACTATTTATTGCCAAAGGAACGCAATATTGTAAGAATGCTCTCTAGTGGAGAAAAAATGAAACACATCAATCTGTATATTAATTCATTTTTGATGTCGTATACATTTAAGAAAGTGCAAACAGTGGTTTCTTTTTTTGGTGGTATAATCAATTGCTACAAATGTTGACATGTAAGCACTATTATATACAATCTGGTAGCCGTATTTGTTATAGGCTCAGTCACTGCAAAATAACGGTCAGACCTGTTCAGAATATTAAAAAGGAGGAGCTTTGCTTAATATATGATAATCCTAACGTTGATAATTATTTCGTGAAACACGTCTCTGATTGGTTGTAATACAGAAATCATTGAAACGTGATTGGTCATTGACTCCCATTTGGGGCATGAGTTAAATAGTCACATTAATTCCACAATAAATTAATACTTATCCCGAATGCCTGGTTTTACAATTACGTAACAACGTTAGGAATGCATTTGATTTCGCTGCAACTAGGCCCTACACGTTGTGTAACTTTAACTTTTAAGCCGTAATTAGAGTAACTTTAGGTTTTAACAGTTAAGAGTTACGTTAATATAAGGTTATTAAACCTTTCTTAAAATTAATTTTTATGTAAGTCTACTGTATGTATATTTAAAAGTCAGTGGTTCACTTAACTCAGATCGTAGTGGAAGGGATTCGCGAGTCAAAAAAGGTTAGTAACCGCTGTACTTAAACCAAGTTAATTTAGTTACGTTTATTTACGGTCAACATACCGACCCAATGAGACATCTAACAGGCAACTAAGATAATACTGGATAATGAGGTCGGTAAATTTTGCTTACATTAGAGGAATTTTTGGACGTGCTTTCTTATTTATTTATGAGAAAAAATATATATATTTTAATATATAAAAATTTCGTGTCACGTTGTTTGTCCGCGATGGAATCCTAAACTACTGAACCGATTTTAATAAAATTTTTCACACTGTGTGCAGTTTGATCCAACTTGAGACTAAGGGTAATTTATAACTAAATTTATAGTCGCATTATTTTTTATTGCAAATTATTTGTTTATTATTTAAGAAAGAGTTATAATTATCTGTGAGTTCCATACGATTCTAACAGATGGCGGTGTAAATATCTGTGAGTTCCATAAGATTCTAACATATGGCGGTGTAAGATAATTTGGTAATGTAATTGGTTTATCATTTAACAAAAAGAGATCCAGATGACTGTGATTTTTGTCGCAACCGCGAATTTCAATTGAATTACAAATATTGATTATTTCATAATTTAAGTGTGTTCAGTGTTTATTTTATTTCCAATATTATTAATTTCGTGTATAAGTATTAGTTTTAAGTAATCTGGCTGAAAGACAGCAACTTAATTTATATATTTAATGTACTATCTTAGTCACAGCAACGCGTGGCCGGGACTTCTAGTATGTATGTATATATGTATATATATATGCCTACCTAATTAGACTTTTTCCATGATGTCGATAGACAACATTTATTTGCCGGTACAATTTGATTATGAGCAGAATGTAATGTTCCATGCTGATTCACCTGTAAATAATGCTGTTATTTTCAAGGAGCAAGTCCTCCGGTAGGGACTTAAAGCCGTTGTCCAGAGTCTGAAGATTTTCAGGCTCGTAAAAGATTAAATTTTGCTTAAAAACTTTAGGTATTTTTACTAACCCGAAAATCTTCAGACTCGGGACCCATGGTTTGAAGTCTCTCCCGGAGGACTTGCTCCTTGGATTTTTCCATCTTGAAAAAATCCATGGGCCCAGCCGGGTTCAAATCCGTGACCCTCGGGATCAGGAAATAGGTTTAATTTATGCAATATTTTAATAAATCATTGGAAAAATTAATAAGTACAAATTATTTAAATGTGTATCAAATTATACATTATGCAGTAGATAATTTACGGAGCATGGTTCGTTTTTACTGCAGTCTGACATATTTAAATAATCTAGGATAATAAATTTGAGTTTTTCCAATTTATGGATGTACAAAAGAAAGATATATTCAATAATGAGCAAAATGTGTCCATAAATTCGACTTGTTGAGGAAAATGCATAATTTCGCAGTTGTTGTGTGATGGACTTCTTTCAACATGGATCCATCGAACGTTAAAACCATAGATATAAAGTGATGGACTGGAAAAAGACCACGTTGTGCTGAAGTATAAAGCTGTTACCAGCGTCAAATTATGAGTTTTTGTATTCCAATATCCACATCTGTGTACTAGTGGCAGCGGACTCATGTTCGATCACCAGTCATAACAAGTTTCTTGGGTGAGGTTTGTTTCGGGGTATTTCTTCACCTGAGCTACAGCGTGTGTGTGTGTGTGTGTGTGTGTGTGTGTGTATATACAGGGCTTCCAATATAAAACCGGACACGCCTCACGGGGTTTCACCCGTCAGGCTGCGCTCTCTCCTCGTCCGCATTTCACTCTGCCAGCCGCAGAGTGTCCGGTTTTATACTGGAAACCCTATATATATATATATATATATATATATATATATAACATTAACAGAAAAATAAATGCCTGAGTCGGGATTTGAATTCCAACTCCATACTATATCGTAGTTCGACGGACGTCCCGCTGCCTCTCGTGGATTATATATATATACATGACATGAAAACAAAAATAAACGCCTGGACCGGGATTTAAACCCAGGACCTCTGAATGTATACTTCAGTGCGCTACCACTTACACTATCCAGGCATCCTAGTACAAACATGTATTGTTCTTATATACGTGTCTATATATATAGGCCTATTCTCTTTACCATGAGAGGTAGCGAGAACTCGGTCTCACTGTTCTCTAGTGGCTCCTATAACAAGTAAGCAAATTAAAGAGAATATTTAAAGCAGTGACGCCTCTTTATTTCGATGTTATAATTAAATTTTGACATTAGGCAATGCAGGCCTAATATGACATGAAACGAAAAAAAAAAACGCCTGGTCCGGGATTTGAACCCCGGATCTCTTACTTGATACTTCAGTGCGCTAGTACTGCATCCTAGTACGAACATGTATTGTTCTTTTATATACGAGTATATATGAGGTAGCGGGAACTCTGTCTGACTGCCCTCTAGTGGCTCCTATAACAAGTAAGCAAATTAAAGAGAATATTTAAAGCAGTGACGCCTCTTTATTTCGATGTTATAATTAAATTTTGACATTAGGCAATGCAGGCCTAATATGACATGAAACGAAAAAAAAAACGCCTGGTCCGGGATTTGAACCCCGGATCTTCTTACCTACCTTTGATACTTCAGTGCGCTAGTACTGCATCCTAGTACGAACATGTATTGTTCTTTTATATACGAGTATATATGAGGTAGCGGGAACTCTGTCTGACTGCCCTCTAGTGGCTCCTATAACAAGTAAGCAAATTAAAGAGAATATTTAAAGCAGTGACGCCTCTTTATTTCGAGGATGTTATAATTAAATTTTGACATTAGGCAATGCAGGCCTAATATGACATGAAACGAAAAATAAACGCTTGGTCCGGGATTTGAACCCCGGATCTCTTAATTGATACTTCAGTGCGCTAATACTGCATCCTAGTACGAACATGTATTGTTCTTATATATATATATGAGGTAGCGGGAACTCTGTCTAACTGCCCTCTAGTGGCTCCTATAACAAGTAAGCAAATTAAAGAGAATATTTAAAGCAGTGACGCCTCTTTATTTCGAGGATGTTATAATTAAATTTTGACATTAGGCAATGCAGGCCTAATATGACATGAAACGAAAAAAAAAAACGCCTGGTCCGGGATTTGAACCCCGGATCTCTTACTTGATACTTCAGTGCGCTAGTACTGCATCCTAGTACGAACATGTATTGTTCTTTTATATACGAGTATATATGAGGTAGCGGGAACTCTGTCTGACTGCCCTCTAGTGGCTCCTATAACAAGTAAGCAAATTAAAGAGAATATTTAAAGCAGTGACGCCTCTTTATTTCGATGTTATAATTAAATTTTGACATTAGGCAATGCAGGCCTAATATGACATGAAACGAAAAAAAAAACGCCTGGTCCGGGATTTGAACCCCGGATCTCTTACTTGATACTTCAGTGCGCTAGTACTGCATCCTAGTACGAACATGTATTGTTCTTTTATATACGAGTATATATGAGGTAGCGGGAACTCTGTCTGATTGCCCTCTAGTGGCTCCTATAACAAGTAAGCAAATTAAAGAGAATATTTAAAGCAGTGACGCCTCTTTATTTCGATGTTATAATTAAATTTTGACATTAGGCAATGCAGGCCTAATATGACATGAAACGAAAAAAAAAACGCCTGGTCCGGGATTTGAACCCCGGATCTCTTACTTGATACTTCAGTGCGCTAGTACTGCATCCTAGTACGAACATGTATTTTTCTTTTATATACGAGTATATATGAGGTAGCGGGAACTCTGTCTGACTGCCCTCTAGTGGCTCCTATAACAAGTAAGCAAATTAAAGAGAATATTTAAAGCAGTGACGCCTCTTTATTTCGATGTTATAATTAAATTTTGACATTAGGCAATGCAGGCCTAATATGACATGAAACGAAAAATAAACGCCTGGTCCGGGATTTGAACCCCGGATCTCTTAATTGATACTTCAGTGCGCTAATACTGCATCCTAGTACGAACATGTATTGTTCTTATATATATATATATATATATATATATATATATATATATATATATATCTGTCTAACTGCCCTCTAGTGGCTCCTATAACAAGTAAGCAAATTAAAGAGAATATTTAAAGCAGTGACGCCTCTTTATTTCGAGGATGTTATAATTAAATTTTGACATTATGCAATGCAGGCCTAATATGACATGAAACGAAAAAAAAAAACGCCTGGTCCGGGATTTGAACCCCGGATCTCTTACTTGATACTTCAGTGCGCTAGTACTGCATCCTAGTACGAACATGTATTGTTCTTTTATATACGAGTATATATGAGGTAGCGGGAACTCTGTCTGACTGCCCTCTAGTGGCTCCTATAACAAGTAAGCAAATTAAAGAGAATATTTAAAGCAGTGACGCCTCTTTATTTCGATGTTATAATTAAATTTTGACATTAGGCAATGCAGGCCTAATATGACATGAAACGAAAAATAAACGTCTGGACTGGGATTTGAAACCAGGACCTCTGAAATTATTAATATACGAGTATATATATATATATATATATATATAGGCCTATACACACACAAGAAAAATAAATGTGCTAGGATTCCTGAGTAACTCAGTTGGTAAAGCACTAACGTATAGAGTTAGAGGTTTCGGAATCAAATCTCGGCTAGACATTCATTTTTCTTTTCATGTCATAATTGGCCTCCATTGCTAAATGTCAAAAATTAAGTCATAACATAAATTCATGATCATTTTCAGAATCTACTAAGTAGAGTCCGTGAAGAATTGTAAAAATGTTTCAAAAATATTTTCATGGGAACAATCTCAATCTACATTCCTTCGGACTCGCTAAAAATTAACATACTTTATTATCACTGCACGTAGGATAGTTATTCTGCGGATATAGCCACTAGTATTTGTGTAAATTCTTTTTTACGTAAGTAACTGAATAACCGATACTGTGAAGAACATTTATTGGATTACGAAGAACAAATGACTTAATTGGAAGTGCGTATATTTTCACTAAATCAATAAATCCCTTTACAAAATTTATGAAAACGGATTAAATAACACTTCAAGGAATTTAATTTCATTGTCATCCCAACTTCACGGATATAACTGCATTAAAACCTAGAAGCAAATTGTTCAAGTGTATTTTATTCATAAATATAAGAATGAAAATCATCTTTAAAGCTAACAAATTCTACAGATATTCGATGTAGTGATAATGAGGAAATACTAAAAGCCAACACATATTTTATTAAACAACACTAAGAAACAGGGCTGGAAACAAATATCAATAAAACTAAATAGGCCTATAAAATCACTTGCTGAAATATATATAATGGAAGTAGACAGTTAATAACAAATGAGAGGAAGTTTGAAGAAGTCGCTGAATTCAAATACCTATATACCAGGTGTAGAAATAAATTAAACATAGACTTAGCTCTGGAAGCGCATGGTATAACACATTACAGGGGCTCTTGTCGTCCCAATTTCTCTCATAAAACGTTAAACTATAAATATATAAAACAGTTAGTCTTTAAGAATAAGATTAGAAGTATTTAAGGATAGAGTTGTAATGAAAATTTTTGGACCAAGGAGAGACAAACAGATATGTGAATGCAGAAAACTACATAACATTGAATCGCATGATCTTTATGGGAAATGAGATGTATCCAACATTAGAAATAAACCTATTTTTCATATACAACACCTCTATTTAAAGAATATTTTGATAGATTTTATTTATTTGAATATATCCATTATAAATAGGTATATAAGATGCTATTAAAGTAGAAATAAACATACATAATATGGATAGAATAAATATTTTTTATAAGATGAATTGTGTAATAAGACAAATTACGTCTCCTAGACTGAGAGGCCAGGACGGTGGCACAAATAAGGAATGAGAAACGCGCATAAAAACTTGTAACAAAACTAGAAGGAAAACGTCCAGTATGTATGACAAGAATGAAGTGGGAGAATAACATTGGTCATGATTAGAAGGAAGTTAATTATACAGGGGATGCTTAAAAAACGTTATATCAGGATAGGGGGATGTATTGGAGAGCTTATGTCCGCGAGACACTGAATATTCGAATTCGATAATACAGGTGACTTATTATTGAATAAGAAATGTTCTCATTAGTAATATTACTATTAATACTACTATTACTATTATTAACAATTACTGTTAATTATTATTTATAATATTATTATTAGTATTACTATTATTATTATTATTATTATTATTATTATTAAATATTACTAATATTACTACTATTACTACTATTATTATTAAATATCCCTGAAAAAATTACTACTTATAATAAAAGTTTGAAAATTATTAATCAAGTTATGAAACCAACCCTTGTACAAAAAAAAAACACGAGGTTACGTCTATATAACACTTTGGCTAGACCAGTGTTGACCTATGGTAGTGACGCATGGACACTAATGGTCGGTTTCACCAACTGTATTACGCCAATTTAAGCTATGCATTATACAGGAGAAAACTGGCGTAATACAGTTACCTCTGTTGGTGAAATTGATCCTTAAAAGGCAACATGAAAGCAGGATAACGGCTTGTGAAATGAGATTCATGCCCAGAACAGCGGGTTATACCAGATGGGATCGGAAAAGGAACACCGATATCTTAAAAGAATTTAAGACCACGCCAATTTTGGTATATATTAAACAGTACCAACTAAATTGGAAACACCATCTTGAAAGAATGAGTTCAAATCTGATCCCCAAAGCTGTTTATAATTATATGCCAAGAGGACGAAGATCTCTGGGCCGTCCTATAAAACGCTGGAGGAAAAAATTTCTATGGGATCGTAACTGGCCTTGGCCTAATACTTGGAAGGAAGAAGAAGAAGATTATTAAATATTACTACATTTGGGCTGCTACTACTACTACTACTATTACTTACTTACTCACTGGCACTATCGAACTCGTAGGTTCAGGGCCGCGCGGACATAAGCTCTCCATACATCCCTATCCTGAGCTAATGCTTTCCAATCATTTCCTGTGTAATCTACTTCCCTCAAATCATAGTTAATATTATTCTCCCACCTCATTCTTGGTCTACCAACTGGGTGTTTTCCCTCTGGCTTTCCTACAAGAAGCTTCCATGCAACTCTTTCATTCCCCATACGTGCAACATGTCCTGCCCATCGCAGTCTACGAGACTTAACTGTTCTTATTATATCCGGCTTCCCATAAAGACCATGTAGTTCATTATTATGTAGTCTTCTCCATTCACCTGTCTGTTCATCTCTCTTTGGTCCAAAAATTTTCCTAAGTACTTTATTCTCAAATACTTGTAATCTCGTTTCCTCCCTTAAAGTAAGAGTCCATGTTTCGCACCCATATAATATAACTGGTAGAATAATAGTTTTATATATTCTCACTTTAACGTTTTTTGAAAGGAGTTGGGACATCAAGAGTCTCTGCAATGCATAATAGCAAGCATTTCCAGAATTGAGCCTGTGTTTAATTTCTTTGTGCATCTCATTCCTAGTTGTTATTGTTCCTAGGTATTTGAATTCAGCCACTTCCTCAAAATTTCCCTCATTTGTCATTAGCTGTCCATTTCCATTATATAATGTATTTCTACGTGTGACCATATATTTAGTTTTATTGATATTTACTTCCAGTCCTAATTTTTTAGTGTTACTCAATAGCGTGTGCGTGTTGTGCTTTAGTATCTCCTCGCTATCAGCCAATAGTACTACATCATCAGCATAAACTAACAGCTTATTAATACCATTGAGTTGTAAGCCTTCCTCATTCTCTAAAGATTTAATGGCATGCTCAAGTACAAAATTAAATAGTAGAGGAGATAGTGCGTCTCCTTGCTTCAACCCATTCTGGATTTCAAAAGTGTCCGAAAACTGTTTGCCTACACGCACCCTACTCTTTGTGTCATTTAGACACATTCGTATAAGTCTAACTATCTTTTTAGGAATTCCGAACTCCAATAGGATACTATATAACTTCTCCCTCTTAATTGAATCATATGCTTTTTGGAAGTCTACGTATAGTTGATGTACAGTACCATTATATTCCCATTTCTTTTCTAAAATCTGTCTTATACTAAAAATCTGATCTGTTGTAGACCTGTTTCTTCTAAATGCACATTGATGATCTCCTAGAATGTCATCAATATAGGGAGTAAGTCTGCTGACTAATATATTTGTTAGAATTTTGTACGAAGTTGAAAGTAATGAGATGCCCTTGTAGTTGTTGTAATCAGTTTTATCTCCTTTCTTATAAATTGGTACGATAATTGATTCTTTCCATTCATCTGGAAGAGTTTCTTTTTTCCAAATCATACTAAGCAACCAGCGTATCTTCTCCATCAATTTTTCTCCACCTGATTTTATCAGTTCTGCTGGAATCTCATCTGAACCTGATGCGTTATACATCTTCAATTTTTCAATCGCCATTTCAACCTCTAATGCACTTGGTTCTGCGACTAGCATTTCTGCTGTCTGTAAATTATCCTCCTCAATGTCCTGTTCTGTATGTACATTTAATAGCTGATTAAAGTAACTTTTCCACCTATTTAATATACTCCTGGAATCTGCAATCACTATTATTATTTTTTTTATTATTTCTTTATTATTGTTTTTACCGTAAGACATATGCGCAAGTTTTCGTTTTCATGTTTTATGAGTTTCACTAAAATTTTAGGATGCGAGAAAAAAATTGGAAATAACCTGAAAGCAGTGATTTGAAGTCAAAGGAGAATTATGGCGATGCCCTGTACTTTGGTAAGTTGCAAACTAATCAATGTGTAAAAAGCACAGCGCTCGTAAAACAGCAATACATTACCGTGATGTGCTATGAAAGCCGTTCAAAGGGAAGCCGGCACTGAACACGCATTTCTTTTCACCACACAACCAAGCAAGGTTCTCATATTAAAATCCAAGTTATCAATATTCTAAACATAACTCAGCATTAACAAGAAGTGGCATCGGTCCCCTAAAACAAGATACTCCACTACACATTTTAAAAAGAGGAAGAATAATCATCAATGATACCAAATTTAACAACATAATGGTTTATTTGAAATTTCAACAATATAATTTTATACACTCAGAGATAATGAAGCTTTTTGAGTATATACATATTTTGGTAACAGTCCTGAATATTTATGCTTTCTGGCCGTTCGGAAATAATTCTCCGATATTTTTATCTAATTTTAATTTTGTTGGCATTACGATTTTCATATATATATATATATATATTATATATTTGTGAATTTCAAAGTACTTAATTTCGAACTCATAATACGAATTTTTTACGCGATAGTGCGTTTTGTTGTATTTACAGCAATGGCGACCATGATTGAAAGTTTAACTCCCTACATTTCGGGGCTGCCAACCTAAATAACTTACTGTAATATTACATAATACAAACATCGTACGGGAAGTAAAAACCAGAGCCATTATGTATACTATGTACAATGTATATACAATAATATATCCAAAGGTAGTGTTAATATACATTATACGAAACAAATCACTGCATTTTAAATGAACTGAACTTAATTTGAAACATTATAAAACAATAAATACGTACTTGCCGCCATTTTAAGACGTAGACCAAGAATGAGGTGGGGAATAACATTAACCATGATTTGAGGGAAGTAGATTATACAGGGGATGATTGGAAAACATTTGCTCAAGATAGGGATGTATGGAGAGTTTATGTCCGCGCGACCATGAATCTACGGGTTCGATAGTGCCAGTGAGTGAATGAGTGAGTGAGCGAGTTACACTTGTTAAATGAATGAGAGAAGAGATAATTACCTAAAATAATGATTTTGGAATGGAATGGAATCCTGAAGGCAGAAAAAGAGGAAAATTATGATTTGAGGTAATAGTAGTTCAATATTCAAGTCAACCACAATTACACGCGCATTCCTCAATAGTTTTCTTTCCAAAGTTTTAGTAATCTGCTTATTTTTTTCTATTTTTAAAAACAATATCCTATGGTGCATGATTCCTCTATATATACACATGAAAGATATCTAAAAATTAAAAAAAAGGGTTTACGTCTGGAATCAACTTTGAATTCCATGTCTTATAAAATATAATATAGCTTAATTTTTGTCCTTATTCAACTGATACTAAACATGGCCAAATCTAAAAAGAAATGTAGATAGTACATTGTTGATTATTTGAAGTTGGCTTCAATCCATCATTGTCGGACAGACGATTGCCTATGTACCTTTTATGTAACAAAGTTTTAAGCAATGACTCTATAAACCATCCAAGCTGGAGGATCATCTGTGAAGGTGTCACCCTGATAAAACAGGTAATAGTTAAAATATATTATTTTTACATTACTATATGTTTTGAAACATGTCCAAGAACAAATCAACATTAATATTGAGGTAAGATGATCAGACTAAAAATAATATAATTAAAATAACCTCAAATTATCACTTCCTAAAATTAAATATTAATAGTTAAAGTAATTGTAAATACTTATAGAAAAACTTCAAGAGAGACCATGTTCGCTTCGACGTCACAAAGAGATGATGGTTTGCAGGCGTTCCATCTCGATACTTATAGCAAAATCTGGAAAACCGTATACTATCAGGGAAACATTTTTTTTCCAGCCGTTAAAGAGGTTTTAAGTTATGTTTTACACAAACCTGCATATGATATAATTTTATAAAATATTTTGATTAACGACACAGTTCAAAGACGTATTGAAGATAAGAGTTATGATCAGACTGCGGAGAAATAGTACAGAAATGTGAATTGCGAACAATCTTAATTTGTGTAGTAAATGCTAGCGACTGGCTCGGGTAATGTGAAGACAGACGGTAAGCTAGTGATGCCTATTGATCTTTGTACATGGGATAGTCTGGTTGCTCTGACAACTGGTACATACTTCAAACTTACATATTCACAACTATATTAATTCACTTGTTGTTTAGCACCAAATGAATAGTTAGATTGGCTCTGTTAACTGTATCTTCAAGCCACAGTTAGTCCAAAAGCATTCAAAACTGAAAGTGTATAAAACACTGGCTCTTCCAACTCTTTTGTATGGTAGCGAAGTATGGACGGTGAAACAGAAGGATATACAGAGACTTAGATCTGCTGAAATGAGATATCTTCGGAGGACTGCAGGATACACACTACTAGATCACAAAAAAAATGAAGACATCTTAGAAGAATTACACATGGAATCTTTAGAAAACAAAATTTCTGATTATAAGTCAAGATGGATGCAACATGTTCATCGAATGGAAGATCACAGAATACCCAAACAAATGTTAAGATATCAACCTGCAGGAAGAAGAAGACCAGGACGTCCACTCAAAAGACTTCTGGATGGTGTTTCTCTTGAGGCCGAAACAGGTCAACAAATGGCCTAAATTCGTGAATGTACTATGATGATGATGAACTGTAAATACTATGGTCGTGACGTAATTGCCGTACTCCCTCTGTTTCAGTTTACAGTTAAGTTGCATGTACTTGTAAGTATGTGAACATAGATTTCCGTACTTTTCCCGCAGTCTTGTTATGATATTGAAAGCTTCTTATGTAATTATCTCCAATCAATTTTTCTATACAACTGGACGAGCCAAATTTATCTAGTAGGGGAATGAATCATTATTACTGGCAATGTTCTTTTTTTATGGACTAAGAAATCCATGAAGAACTGCTTTTCGAGAAAACTTTGACAACAGACACTAAAGGCGAATTGATATTTAAAGTTTTTAGAGATTATTTCATGGAAAATTCGATTCCTTTACAAAATATATATCAGCAGCAGCAGATGGAGGATCTGCCATGTTTGGACGCTATCATGGATTTATAAGCCATTTAAAACGTACCCGAAGTGTTTGCAATACATTGTGTCAACCATCAATAACACGTAATTGCTAAAAATCTGAGTGTTACATTAATCTCTTCAATTTGTCATTAACGCAGTAAACAAAATTAGAAGCAACGCATCAAGTAGGTATTAGGTTATGTTTTAGGTAAAATGTAATCACTCACCTCATATTTTTTTTCATATTTTATTAGGTTGTGTGTTCAGTTGTGTCAAGAAAATGTTGATGACTTCCCTCATCGATTGCTCCTTCACACAGAAGTACGCTGGCTGTCGAAAGGCTTATGTTTATATTCACTTCTTGGGACAGTTTTAGAGTTTTTGAATTTGGATGCTGAATATCCAATTCTAAAGGAAAATTTAATGAAGTGGAAACCAGATAGGCCTATGGCTTTTTTAACAGATTTGTTTACTAAATTTAATGAAGTTAACTTCCAATACAAAGTGAAAGTCTAAATTTGATAAAAACAAAGTCCATTTCAGCTCCTCTTATAAGAATTAAACTAATGAAGCAAAACATTAGACAGTTTCCAAATTTGTCACAATACAAACTGTCAGGATGATGACGATCCAAACTGCGTTCAGCATTTCAATGTCCTTCAAACAGACTTTGGAACTAGGTTTGAGGGTGTTTCGACTTTGGAAATACCACAATGGATAATAAATCCATACAGTATCATTAGAGAATGTGATGTAGTATTACAAGAAGAACTGATCGGAATAAGCACTAACGAGATGTTACAGTATAGTTCAGAAAGGGATATCAATATTGATTTCAGAGAAACATACCCATTACGGTACTTACCCTGCATCATGGACTATAGCGAAATATTTTTGACAGCTTTCCCATCTTCATACCTCGTGCAAAGGAGTTTCAGCGCGTTGCCAAACTTATTACAAAAAGGAAGAGATTGGAAATCACTGACCGTGGAGATTTTAGGTTAAAATTAACTAATTTGAAGCCAGATATTGAAAATCTGCCATTAAAGCACCCACCCAGTAAAAACATTTATTTTTGTGTAGTTACTTCATGTTACAATTTTACTAGATTTTCATTTTGAATAATTTTAATTAATAAATGTATAAAACTTAATGTGTGATATTTTAAATTTTCGCTCTTTCTACAGTTACGTTACACTTATCAAAACGAGTAGCACTGTGACAGCTGTCAAAAATTCATTTGAAGTTAATGTATTTCTAAAAAATTAATATTAGAAAGGCAGAGGATCTACCTAAAATAGAAAAAAATGTTATACGATCTACCAGACAAAGTTTAGGGACCTCTGCTCTAACCGAACGATCTTCTAAGAACAGTATTTAACTTACTGAAACTGATACAGCGAAGAGAGAAATGTCGAGAAAATTGGGTACTATGTAGAAAAGACGTTAAAAATGTGATTTTATTCGTTTTTTTTTAACTTTAAACCACTTTATCGGGGAAGCGTCTTTGTCTCATACGCAGCGGCCCCCCATCATCATCTAGCTATCATAATCATCATCATAATATTCGCAATATTTAGAATGAATATGAGAGGAAATGGTGTGTTTCGTCTTTAAAATGTTCGTGGTGTCTCGGAGGAGGCTCTAAATTGGCTGATGATTCATTCGGGGAGGCCTTCCATCTCCTTGTATGATCAAAAAAGTATGTGTGTGATCCAATGTTTAAAATCCCTTTCCCAACAGGTCGTGCCACTGTAAAACCCAGGCGGGGTGGGTTATGTAAATGCACCTGTAAGGTGAGCGGTTAAATTATGATGACTATTTATCTCATGCCACAAATGCTAGTCAATGACCAATCACGTTTCAATGAATGTTGTTTTACAACCAATGACAGTCGTGTTTCATCTCGCTCTTTATCGATTTCTCTTTATCGGCTCCTGCTTTTGTGATAAAGAAAGCTCCTCCTTTTTAATGTTCTGAACAGGTCAAAGCATTATTTTTCTCCAACAAATACATTGAATATAGCAAATAATTAAAAGATTCCTTGATTTTACTGAGTTGTTTACTAAAAAATAAATGAATAATCCGTAATATTGATTATGATATATAGTTTGATGTGTTTCATTATTTATCCACTTGTGTGCACTCTTACAATATTGCGATCTTATTTGGCAATAAATAATATGATCAAGCAGCAGTGAATGAACATAACCTCTCATTTCTGATTTGTTTTCAAACATCACCGTTTACATTAAATATATAAATGTTTTAAAATAACTATAGTTAAACAATGATTTGTGAGTAAACAGCTTAATTTTATTCGTTAAATAGTCCTAAGAAATGCCACTCTTGATTTCCAAATTCTCTAGATAAATTGGAAATCACTCGTGGCATTACTTATTATGAATAAGATGAAAAATCATTGTGCGCTAGTTTTTGGTCCATCCTTGCACTCTTGTGTATATGACATTAATTAAATAAGAAAAGCACATGGTTAGATAACTGAATTCTGCCACATATTACTTGACACATATGAATATTAATGTATATATCCACATATCATATCAAAGTGTCTCTAAGGATATAATAAACTTTGTTAAGGTGTTAAACAGGAAACGAGAGAAACTTTTAGTATATCACTCATCCAGAATTGTAATTTCCTTGGATATGACGTCACGCAAACAGACGTCCCACTTGCAATTGCGTGTCTGCTAAAAGACATTGTTTCATCACGCTATGATAATGTGAAGTTTCTCATCTCGAAGCGAGAACTACATTATATCTAAAGAGTAATTATCCAATATTCCTTTCTCCATGGAAATGTTTCTGACGTTTGTTCTGTAATACAAAGAGTAAGAAAACATTTTAAAGAATCCTCTAAGCGTTCAAATAAAATCTTGTAGGAAAGCGTTTCAGTGAGTTTTGTTCCGGACTTGCACATCCTGATTCTTTACGTGAAAGAAGCCATTGTCAATACAAGATAATTCTAAATTATTGGTATAGTGGTCCCATTCTTTAGGTTAAGGTCGCATATATTTCAGTATTTACTTGCAACGTTTATATTGAGTTATGACAGTTATTTTTTTTAATGATTGTTGTTTGGGACATTAAAGACCCATCATGTATGAAGTTAGGTCGTTTCTTCAAATGATGCCGTTAAATGTCGATTGTTGGCAGTCAGTAGCGCACACTCTTCTGCTGAAGATGGAGGCCGGTTTCTGAAAGGCCTACAGTTTTAAAAATGTTAACTTAGTTGAGGACGACGGCACCTGTCAAGGTATTTATTGATTTTAATATTTTACTTTACGATCAACGATATCTTCAACCTCGATAAAAAAATCAATCAATTATTGGAAAAAATTAGTAGAGAACATTTAATACTGAATAGTGAAAATGCACAGTTTAAGTTTTTTTAATAAGAGGATAATAAAGAGATAATAAGGAGATGATAAGGAGAAACGAATTTTTTTCGCAGAACACAGCAGTACTAAAAAAACATAAATCACTTGTTGAATAATTAAATAGAGGAGAAAAATAAAAATAAGATGGTACACAAACATTTACCACTTCAGTCGGAGTTCTTTAAAGATATGTGTAAAATAAGTATGTAGCAATTACCATTTCAAAATATACATCATAGATAATTTAGAATTTCATCTGAAAAAGCCACCCAGCAATTTTATTCTCGAGGTTTTAATCGACGGTAGATTGTACACTGTGCATAGTTAGTTATATCTAATGCTCCAAAATGTCATTTTCACAAACAGATTAAAAAATTCTCATAAGTAATGTCACGAGTGATTTCAAATTTATCTAGAGGATTTGGAAATCAAGAGTGGCATTTGTTAGGACTATTTAACGAATAAAATTAAGCTGTTTATTCACAAATAATTATTAGATATAGTTATTTTAAAATATTCATATAATTAAAGTAAATGGCGCTGTTTGGAAACAAATGAGAAGTGTTTGGTTATGGTTAATTTGTTCATCACTGCAAGTTGATCATACTATTTATTGCCAAATAGGACGGCAATATTGTAAAAAAGCACCCTAGTGGGGAAAAAAATTAAGCACATCAAAACGGTTTATTATAACCAATATTATATGTAATTAATTATTTTTTCGGAAACAACTCAGTAACATCAGTATTTAAACATACAATTATCAAATGTGTAGATACAATGAATCTGTTCATTATTTGCTATATTCAACGTATTCGTTAGAGAGTCAGTCATTGCAAAATAATGCTCTGACCTATTCAGAATATTAAAAAGGAGGAGCTTTCTTTATTTTGGTAATCAAAATTCGATGATAGTGATCAATAATTAAATAATAGAACATATAGCACACTTTAACTATCTTGGTTCAGATATAACATATAGCTATGATTAGGATATGCATAATAAATTAAACCGATATCAAATGATGTGTGGCACCATAAGAAGAACTCTCCGAAAGACTCGAAGAGAACTCAGCTCACGTTTTATAAAATTATGGCTGTTCCTGTTCTTTTATATGGATCTGAATCTAGAGTACTTACAAAAAAGATATCTCACACATTCAAGCCACTGACATGAATTTTTTAGATCCGTAAAAGGATGTACACGCATGGATAGATTACACAATGAATCAATAAGAAATAAACTGGAGATATTTTCAATACTCGATAAACTAGACGAGCACAAATACCAATGGAAAGAACATTTAGACAGAATGGACAATACAAGATTACCCAAAAAGGTCAACGCCTACAAACCACATGGAAAAAGATCTTTGGGACGGCCAAGGAAACGATGGTCTTGAGACTCGAACAGGTCGCATTGACCTAATCCTGGAAAGGTAGAAGAAGGAGAAGAAGAAGAAAATTCGATAATTATCGAGATGAAACACGACTGTGATTGGTTGTAAAACAAAATTCATTGAAACCTGATTGGTCATTGACTTCCATTTGGGGCAAGAGTTAAATAGTCTTTAAAATTGTTCTTCTATATTTGTTGTATCCCCGGTCGGGACAGTTTTTCTGGGTGAGGTTTTTATCGGGGTTTTTCCTCACCTGTAAGACAAATGTCAGGAAAACTTTACGGCCCAAACGGTCCCCGAAAATCATATGGCCATCGCAATCATCATTCATATTCATCTTAGGTTAAGCTTAGGATTAGGGACTCTCCTGGCGCACCATTGCCATCATCATCACCCATAATATCATCGGGGCAACGTAATCCCGCCCCAACCTCAGAAGTGGGTTACAAGTACGCCATGCCAGGAGAGAAACCAGGAATGTCGAAAGACAAACCTGGGGCATTTGAAAAAAAAATATATATACATATATATTTGTTGTATATTTTTGTTTTTTGTCTGAAGGGTGAGATATTGAGAGCTCAATTGTTTTTAAGTCCAAAGTCTCCTTTACTAGCTACCAATTGCTTTATTAATTTGTACGCCAATCTTATTTTCCTCAGTAATAATTGTGCTATATATTAAAATTCTTTAATTTTTTTCAAAAGTATACTTATCTACTTTATAATTATGCATGTTAATTTATTTATCTTCTTGGGAAAAGATCAGCACTGGAGTAAGACAGGGGTGTGGACTTTTCATTATATACATGAATAAATTAATAAACGAATGGAGGAAAACAACGAGGATATATACCCATCAATAGGAACCTCAAACTCGATGCTATTCTTTTTGCAGACGATTTAGCTCTTCTGGCACTTTCCGAAAATGATTTGCAACGATCAATTTATAATTTACAAAAAATAGGTGCCAAATTTAATATGGAAATATCAATCAACAAAACTAAAATTATGGCATTTCATGGGAAGGACCCCATAGAAAGTAAAATCTGTCTCCAGAATAAAATTTTAGAGAGATCTAATCAATTTAAATACCTTGGATATTATCTCTCTATCTGGGATGAAAAAGATATCCCTGAAAAAATTACTAGTTATAATAAAAGTTTAGGAATTATTAATCAAGTTATGAAACCATCCCTTGTACAAAAAAACACCAGATTACGTTTATATAACACTTTGGCTAAACCAGTGTTGACCTATGGTAGTGAAGCATGGACACTAAAAAGACAACATGAAAGCAGAATAACGGCTTGTGAAATGAGATTCATGCGCAGAACAGCGGGTTACACCAGATGGGATCGGAAAAGGAACACCGATATCTTAAAAGAATTGAAGACTACGCCAATTTTAGAATATATTAAACAGTACCAACTAAATTGGAAACACCATCTTGAAAGAATGAGTTCAAATCGGATCCCCAAAGCTGTTTATAATTATATACCAAGAGGACGAAGATCACTGGGCCGTCCTATGAAACGCTGGAGGGAGGATCGTAACAGGCCTTGGCCTAATACTTGGAAGGAAGAAGAAGATTTATTTGTTAAAAATGGAGGAATAATTCCTGACATTAAATATGAATTTGATTCACAATATTAAGAACAGGCTGCAGTTTATCGTCCATCGGTTAAATCAGATGGTTGTATCTTAAAGAAAGGGTTGTCACTTCGGTTTCCATCTACCGTTTTGTAGTAGCACTAGGTAGTGGGGCTCATTCCAGTTATCGTGGGTTCAATTTCGGTTTGCCTCGGCTAATGAGATTCCCTTCAGGCGTACGCAGGAAAGACTAAAAAATTATTTTCACCCAAATAAAAACACTGAGTAAATTTTAATAATGTAGCTTCCGCATTTATTATCACTTTTAGTTATTTTGACTTAAATGAAAGTTGTATTTCTCCACTTTACTATCGGTTATTTTTTTTATACTATTGTTATTAATGATGGCGGAGATAACTACGATTGATGACTCAATTGTCACAAGTTATGGCATTAAAATTTACTACTTTAACTATATATTAACTGCGCATATATTTTAACTAATAGGCCTATGTAGTAATATGATGCGCCATTATTTCAATAATTAATAAATTTGTGCTAGATATTAAACAAAAATCTTGTGCGACCGATATTGTGTAGGACTTGTTATTAAATACAGGTAAATATCCGGCTTTACGGTTAATAGTAAGTAACTATAGTGAAAAGGGCATGTGGCGAAGTTTGCGATAGAATCGAGCTATGAAACTTGAAACCTCTTCCTCCGCATGAATGTATCCACTCTGTATGTGATGTACAGGTAAGAGTATGCACCTACTCTAAGTATCTGAAGCTTTTAGCTGAGGTCGTACAGACGACCAAGCCGCTAACTTATTTTAATAAGAACATTTCATAGCACTAGAGACGTTAGTCCTCTGAAATATTTAATATCCCTTTCAACCGCTAATACATGTAACACACACACTTAATGTGTCAACAAGCTGGCTTCAGTGTTAGGCCTAAGAAACTGAAATTTTCAGACGTTTAAACAAATAAAAGTGCGTCGAGTAAAAACTGCGTAAATTAAGCGAATCCACTATCAAGTACAATTTATTGTCAAATTTTGCTGGTTTACGGAATACTTATTTCGTTTCGTGGACTAGTGTTATGCTCCTTGCCTCTGGTCCCGAGGGTCGCGGGTTCAAACCCTGCCGGGGTCGATGGATTTTTTAGGACGGAAAAATCCAAGGAGCAAGTCCTCCGGGAGGGACTTTAAGCCGTGGGTCCCGAGTCTGAAGATTTTCAGGCTCGTAAAAAATCCTTAAGCCTGAATGAAAAGGCTTCTAAGCAAAATTACCGAATTTTCCCGTCCTAGTACTACCTTGGTTTCCTAGATGTCAATATGAGGCGGAACGCTGACCATGGACCACTCAAAATTACATCTATACGAAAACAAGTGTAACTAAATTAATATGGTTCAAATTCTTCCCTGTAGGGGGAGAGCGCCTAAATCTCTGTAAAGGGAAAACATGGGCTTACAAAAAAAATATTTATTTATTTATTTATACAAATGCAAGGGACTTGACAGAAGTCATTGCCCATATTTATAAGTAGTAAATAACTGATGACAATAAAACATGATAGCAAAACAGAAAGTTTGGCTCTTGCTTCCCAGTATCTATCCTTCAGCGAAACAGAGTGTGAAGATGAGCTGCAAGACAATCATGTCCTGTGTTTAGTCTAAAATATGCTACAGCTTCCTTTCGATGTGTTTCTGGTGTAATGTGGATAGTGTTTTTGCATTGTGTGTGTGTTTATTCGTTTATTAATTAAATCTTATGTACTCAGTTTTGTTGCGAATAAACGGAAATCGCAGCCGCTACAGCAATTTTCGTTTCAGGAAAACCTCCACTCCCAATGATCGGGTTTCGCTGAATTTTGGGTAATACTTTTCCTAATTTATTTCAATTGCCTATACCAAGTTTCTTTGCGAAAATTCTAAAAATTAAAATATAGCTATTTTAAATTAATCGCCAAACCTAATGTTTCGATTTCGTTAATTTTCGGAGAATACTTTTCTCATTTTATTTCAATGGTATATACCGAGTTTCGTTACAAAAAACGAAAATTTAGGATGATATAATGATTTAAAATTTTGCTTCAGGTGAAATTGTACTCCTAAAGTTCCGATTTCGCTGGTAAATGAACTCGACCTTACTTTTTTCATCGATAGCTATATGTCAAGTTTCGTCCGATAAAACAAAAACTCTGGCCGCTACAGTATTAAAACACACACACACGCACGTATATATTTATTTCGGTTCATGGTCATTTTCGATGTTTATTAGAACGGATCTGTGTATATCTGTAAAAATTAAAAAAGGAAAAACAACTTCAATCATTTCATTCCTTCGGAATTAGCTAATATTATTAACATAACATTAAACATTATCGTATCATCAAGTGCAACTCCCCCCCCCTCTCTCTCTCTCTCTCTCTCTCTCTCTCTCTTTTACCTTACTTTAACCTCTCCCTTCGTAGTTATTTTTACATGTCCCACACTACCCGGGCCTTAAAGGGACACAGGTCGGAAGAGGGATTTTAACTCTGGATTACGCACATACTTTTTTGACTACACAAGTACATGAGAAGCATCCCTGTATATGTGTCAGGTCAATGCCAGTGCCACCTCCGAGAAAACACAAACATTTGAGACAACAGACACCATTTACTAATTAATACATATTAAACAAGACCAATATGGTAGGGTCTATGTATGATTATGATGACTAGATGATGTTCGGGAACCATTTCAGCCATAACGTTTCCCGACATTCGTCTCATGACTAAGGTAAACTCCGAAAAAAAAACTCACTCACGAAACTCTAGCTCGATAACCAACTTCGATAGTCAGACTCCCAGTGCAAATATAAAACTGTATTTCTTTATATACAATTCTCAATCATAAGAGACAGCGGGACACCGCTCGCAGTGCCATCTTCTATAACAAAGTCGTTTTTAATTAAAATAATTTACTTGTAGCAGCATCGCTTTTTCATTTCGATGTTATAATTAAGGTTTGGCATTTAGCAATGAAAGCCAAATATTACATGAAAAGAAAAGTTAACGCCTGAACCGGGATTTGAACCCAAGACCTCTAACTTTATACATTAGCGCGATACCAACTTCGCTATTTTGGTGTACATATATATACACACACGAGTTGTGATGTGTCAGAAAGTTTAAACTGGCCTAAACTATCTTGCGGTTCCATGGCCCTGACGTCGACTTAACCTCTAACAGAAATGGGTACCAAACGATTTTTTTAGTAGTCAAGTTAGCCGTCACGTAGGGGCTGACAACCCGGCTCACATCCCATTCCGATTCTCTAAAAAAGCTAGATGCCTTACCTCCCCCTTACCCTAGAGCCTCTTAAAGGCTTTTAGTGAGATGTTTTATAGCCTACTAGCGGACCCGGCAGACGTTGTCTTGCCAGAATGTTCAATTCTCGTGTCATTGCGGGACGATAAAAATATAGGTTACTTTCTTACCATAGAATTCACTAATTAATAAGTTCGCAAGGAAACTCCTCACTGCCATCTGCTATGGCTCAAGAAGCGTGCAATATGACGTCACATTGTTGCGCGGTATATGTCGGTAATGCATATGACTACATATCTGACATAAAAAATCCTATAACCCCGATCGCAGAGTCACCTACCGGGTCCAATTGTGAATCTGAACCATCCAGGCGCCCACTCAAATACACGCGCAAAATTTCATCAAAATTGGTCCAATCGTTTAGGCAGTTTTTAATTTCAGATTTCAAGTAAACTTCCACTTCTAATTGTCTGATTTCTCTCATTTTTGGATAATATCTATCTCGGTTTATTTTAATAGGACAAAATGAGTTTCGTTATGAAACATCGAAAATTGTGACCGCTAGAGCTATTTTTAAATTTTCAATTCATGTGAACTCCTGCATTTAATGGTTTAGAGGGCCCAATTGTGAATCTAAAACATCCAGAGACCGACTCAAACAAACACAAAAATTTTCATCAAAATCGGTACAGTCATTTAGGCAGTTTTTAATTTCAAATTTCAAGTAAACCTCCACTTTTAATTGTCGTATTTCGCTCATTTTTTGATAATACCTACCTTGGTTTATTTTAATATGACATGCTGAGTTTCTTCGTAAAACATAAAAACTTGTTATGATGATCTTGAAGATTTTCTGGCTGTAGGCCGTGGTCGTGAGGCTTGTAGTTCCCCTTAATGTATTCACGTATACTTTCACGGCCGGAGTTGCTATGATGATCTTGAAGATTTTCGGGCTGTAGGTCGTGGTCGTGAGGCTTGTAAACTACGGCCGTGAAAGTCTACGTGAATACATTAAGGGGAACTACAAGCCTCACGACCATGGCCTACAGCCCGAAAATCTTCAAGATCATCATAGCAACTCCGGCCGTGAAAGTCTACGTGAATACATTAAGGGGAACTACAAGCCTCACGACCACAGCCTACAGCCCGAAAATCTTCTTCAAGATCATCATAGCAACTCCGGCCGTGAAAGTCTACGTGAATACATTAAGGGGAACTACAAGCCTCACGACCGCAGCCTACAGCCCGAAAATCTTCTTCAAGATCATCATAGCAACTACGGCCGTGAAAGTCTACGTGAATACATAAAAACTTGTGCCCGCTAGAGCTATTTTTAAATTTTCACTTCCCTAAAAATTGCAATTATTGACAATTGCAAGTTAGATATATTCCAACTTAAGTGACATGTCACCACTAATAAATAATTACTAATATTTTTGAAACAATAAATTTATTAATATACTAGCTTCAAATTCTTCGAGAATATTTTTATCAAATATACATATATTTTAATTAACCCTGATACACAAGGTACAAAAATAACAAACTTTTAAAATAAATAATATCATCCTACACAGTACAATAAACTATCATAATTCTAATTACATCGAAACTAACTACAAAAAGATTATTTTATTTAAATAATAACTATTATGAAATAATCATAAAATTAACAAAAAATAAATCAAGTTATAGGCGAAATCCTACACCTAATGGTTTTAGAGGATCCAATTGTGAATCTAAGCCTTCCAGAGACCCGCTCAAACACGCACAAAAAATTTAATCAGAATCGGTCCAGTCTTGTAGGATTTTTTTTTCCGATTTCTAGTAAACTCCCACTTCTAACGGTGGGATTTCGATGATTTTTGGATAATATATACCTCTGTTTATTTAATATGAAATTCCGAGTTTTATTGTGAAACATCGAAAATTACGATCGCTAGAGCGATTTTTAAATTTTCGTTTCAGGTGAACTCCACCTAATAATTTTAGAACATAATACACTATTTACCAAAATGTATTTTGGCATCCATAATTGTAGATTATTTTGTATGAATTTGTATTTCGAATGATGTGACGTCATGTTTTTTTAATAATCAAGAGGACCAGTTGAGAAAAACATATATTGTGCAGACTATAATGTAGAACATGCCAAAATGGTTGCTGTTATAGCACAAGAGATGATTATACTACTTCGAAAGGGGAAAATCAGAAAATTTTATACAATTGACTAATTACTTTTTGGCAGATAGTGTAGAAAACGGCTAAACACTCGCCGCATTGAAACCCTGTATATACAAATTTTCACGAAGATCGGTTGAACGGTTTAGAAGTATATAAAGGACATACACACATACATATATACATTCATTTTTATATACAGAATGTTGCAAAAAAGCATCGACAATGGAGGTGATGTATATTGAGATATGTTGATTATTTTTAATAAGGTACTCATGTCCGGAAATGATGCGTTTTCACACTTCTCAAGAGTTCCGTTAGTTGGATTCCAAGACTCAATACTTGACAATACTGTCACAGTCACATTAAGGTTTCAAAATATCCACCCCCCCCCCCATCTCATTGCAGAGCGTACATCGGCGGTGTAGCGATTGGCACACACGTTCAAATACGCGTGGCCTAGTTTGAATTATTTCTGCAGCAGCGTGGGTTGTCGAGACGGTTAAGATCAGGTGGCCTCGGAGACCATGGAACTGGTCCCCCTCTGCCAATCCATCGACCTGAATATGTGGTAATCCAAATGTCTCCTCACATTGATATCGAAGTGAGCTGGAGCTCCGTCATGTTGCAACCACATTCCGTTGCGAAGCCACGTATTACAGATTCCGTACATGCGAGGTTTTTTTCATGTAATGAATCTTCAAATCCTTCGAACTAACACTGATTTTGAGACATAATTAATTGGTCATAGTGTGAAAACGAATCATTTCCGGACATGGGTACCTTATTAAAAATATCAACATATCTCAATATACTACCTCACCTATGTTGTCGGTGTTTTTTTTTTGCAACACACTGTATAAATTTATATTTGCTCTAACCCCGACTTCATTATTACCCAGTGTAAGGTATATATATTAATTGGTGTTTCTCGTATAATTTATCATATTTATATTATTATTATTATTATTATTATTATTATTATTATTATTATTATCGTATCATTATTGTTATTACCCTATAAAATGTTGTTTGTACATGAAATTTACTTTGCTACATTTATTGTATATTTAACTGTTTATAATTAGTATAGTGTATATCTATATTTGTCAAATATGTATTTGTATTTGTGCTGGTTGAGTGGAAGAGAGGGCCTTATGGCCTTAACTCTGCCAGAATAAATAAAGTATTATTATTATTATTATTATTATTATTATTATTATTATTATTATTATTATTATTATTATTATTATAATATTAGCCTATAAATAAATTTTGGTTATCTTCATTTTCGGTGTCTACTAGATATGGTCGGTGAAGATCTGTAATTCGTTTTCTTCTTCTTCTTCTTCTTCTTCTTCTACTACTACAAGGTTTAGGCTATGCAGCCTGTTCCGGCGAAGTTAAAAGTGGAGTCCATCTTCTACGTGGTCGGCCAACATCTCTTGTTCCTCTGGGATTATACAGGAAGGTTGTTTTTGGTATTCTTTCGTTGTTAATTCTCATTAAGTGTTCTGTCCATTTCTTATTATTTTCGCTGTAATTCTTTTTTTTTTTTAATATTTTCATGACAACAAAACTCGATACCTATATTCTTTCAGAATTTGCTTAAATGTATATTTAACACATTAATACACATTGGCTAGTTACAAAATAATATAACCCTACCTTATAACTTTTTTTATGTTTACAAAAATCTAATATTACAGCCTGTGTATGGGTGTGTATGTTCACGCTCTAGTGGCCGCAAATTTTGTTTCATCGAATCCGAACTTGGTATATATCAATTAAATAAAAAATAAGGTCGATTTGGTTAAACAGCAAAATTGAACCATTAGGTGTAGCAGTTTACCTGAAACTAAAATTCAAAAATCAATCTACCAATCGAAATCTTCGATGTTTCACAACAAAACTCAGTATATGCTATTGAAATAAACCGAGGAAGATATTCTCCAAAAATCACCAAAATCCAACCATTATAGCCCAAGTCGGTTTTATCTGAAACCCGAAATTAAAATTTTACTCTAGCAACCTCCAAGTTTGCTTCGTAGCAATGTATACCTTGCAATTTAATTAACCCTTAAATTAGCAATCAATTCTATAAGATACATTGAATTAATTTAACATTTTTTTATAAAGTAATGGATAAATGAATCCCCATATTTAGGAATGAGACACACAAAGAAATTAAACATAAGTTCAATTCTGGGAATGCTTGCTATTATGCATTACAGAGACTCGTCCCAACTCCTTTCAAAAAACGTCAAACTTAAAATATATAAAACTGTTATTCTCCCAATTATATTATATGGATGCGAAACAAGCTCTTACTTTAAGAGAGGAAAGGAAATTACGAGTATTTGAGAATAGATGTCTTAGAAACATTTTTGGGCCAAATACAGATGAACAGACAGGTGAATGGAGAAAACTACATAACTGTGAGCTACATGATCTTTTTTTAGGAAGCTAGATATAATAAGAACAGTTAAGTCTCATAGACTGCGATCGCAGGACATGTGGAACGAATGGGGAATGAAAGAGGTGCATGGAAGCTTCTTTTAGGAAAACCAGAGGGAAAACGCCCAGTTGGTAGACTAAGTATGAGGTAGGAGAACAACGTTAAATATTATTTGAGGAAAGTAGATTATAGAGTAGATGATTGGAAAGCATTAGCTCAGGATAGGGATGTACGAAGAGTTTATGTCCACGCGGCCATGAACCCATAGGTTCGATAGAGCCAGTGAGTTAGTTAGTTAATGGTTTGTCATTTTTAAATAAGCTGGCATCAGAAGTTGAGTTTCTCCAATTTAACAAGAGATAGCCTATATAGGCCTATACTCCGTAAATCAGCAAAAATGGACCATAAATTCGACCTGCTGAGGAATATTCTTAATTTACGTAATTTCTGCGTGACGGACTATTAACTTATTGCTTCTGGGTAAAAGAGAGACAAAACCTGAAATCTTAGGTATACTCATAATGACCTGTAAGCTTCCTGTTTCGGCGCTAGACCTTGTTTATGTCTGTGAGAAGACACTAAAAGAAGATTTGATAAACATGAGAAGGAAAGGATTGCGAACACGTGAGGAGAGTAACACAAACAGAAATCAATGAACAAGTTCAGTAAACAGACTTGTACGGTACGGCTATGGTTAGCAGTCACGACCTCTCGAGCTACCCTGGACGGCTGGCACCGCCAATTCGTCCTCATAAACAATACTTCACATAAAAACACCTGAGGTTTGTTTTCGTATTTACAGTGGAAACTAGTTTTTAAGATGCTGAGATAAAATAAATGTTCAATAAAACTTTACATACTGAAAAAAGGTTTGATTTGCTCTAAGTCAACGTTTCTTAACCCATGGGATTCTGAGGGAGGGGGTCGTAAATTCCCCTAACATAATAAAGTGCCCACACAAATTTTGTACTGAAACACAGAATTGCAATAAATATACACGTAAGTCAAACTTTGATAACTGTATTATTCAAACACAATTCTAAGCATTGCAAGTAATATTTTTTCTTGTATCTTATTTATTCGTATAACTGACTATACAAATTTAATTCATGACCGTTCACAGCTTTAAGAAATATTATTTTTTGTGCGATAGTGTGTTTTGTCGTACTTACAGCAATGGCGACCATGATTGAAGTTCCACTTCCTACATTTCGGGGTTGCCAATCTGAATAACTATACTGTAATATTACATATTACAAGCCTCGTGCGTGAAGTAAAACCACTGTCCTCTATGTATACTACGTACAATGTATATATATCCAAAAGGAAGTGTATATATACATTATAGGAAACAAATCACTGTATTTTAAATGAACTGAACTTTATTTGAAACAATATTAAAGCAATAAATTCGTTCTTGCCGCGATTTTATACCTGATTGGTGTCACGGTCTGCTGTGGTCTCAACTAATAAAAATTTCCCACACTGTTAACGGTAGTCAGTAGTTTATAATGAAAGCAAATATTTCCAACAAAGATATTATTTTACTATTATTTATTATTTTGAAAACGCCATCGCGCAAAAACTAATGTACAACGCACGTTTGTGAAGTGTTTTACAGAATTTCGGAAATTAAAAACCTCGCTATTGCTCGGTTCTCAAAAATTTCCTCGCTATCGCTCGGTTTTTAAAAATTCGCTCGCTTCTGTAAAACCACTTCCCAACCTCGCATAGTACTACACTATTTTAGGCGGCGTGTATAGATTGACACAGTTGGAATTATTTAAAGTGTTAAGGGAATCGGGCAGAGAACAGTCCCCAGCACGTTGAATGTAACATATCGTTATTGCGAGGAAATGTTCTTTGATATTTTCACATTCTGAGGGAATAACATGTAAGACCATGTCCAGACTTACGAATTTTTCTTCGAATTTAAAAAAGAGGTGGCTTAAAAACCAATAAATATGGCAATAAGTTTGTGAAAAATCAATCACAGTGATTTCAACAGTACATTAAATTTAAAATGGAGCTCACTGATAACACATCAAATCATCCCAGTTATAGAAGCCGTCTCCGAAAACTATTTGACAAATCTTACAAAAAAACAGGCAGAGAAAAGCGGGCTAACTGTTGGAAGAGCGTTAGTACTAAAGAATGGCCACTTTGGTTTTAGAAAAGAGGGTAAAATAAATGCTGCAGAAATAATGAAATAGATTTCAAGAACTACCACGAAACATACATCCAAAATAAAACAAGCTGTTGTGAATGTTTGCTGCACATTAGTTAGAGGTTGTATTTATTGTCTATTAAGAAAGGCAGGAAGAGAAAGGACAAGGTTGGAATACACACATAACACAAATGTTTCGTGAAGAGACAAGTTTAATTGTCGATTGTTCAAAATAAAAAAGTGGCAATAGAAATAACGGGGAAAAAACAGGAGAGTTTTAAAAACCCTGAATTATCTTCCAATATTACAATGATTAACGAATTCGCCGTTTTTCTACCATTCTTCACAATTTCGCAAGCGGTTATAATATTAGTATGGAAGGATTTCGGTAATACTGATAAATTGTATGTTAACTTGTATGGCTGTTATTACATAAACATCTCAAACATGGCGCTGATATAGAGAAATATTTCCTCGCAAAAAATCGAAAGAAGCCCAAGAATCCAGACACAAATATTTTAGACTATTTAACTCATGTCGCAAATGGGAGTCAATAACCAATCACATTAAAATGATTTTTGACTTACAACCAATCATAGTCGTGTTTCGCCTAGAATTTACCAACTAAAGTTTATCGTAATAAAGAAAACACCTCCGTTTAAACATTCTGAATAGGTCATAGCATTGTTTTGCAGTGACTGACTCTCTAAGAAATACGGCTACCAGATTGTATATATAGTGCATGAATATCAACACACAGCGCATGCGGGAGTTAATATAATACATTTGTAACAATTGATTATACCACCAAAAAAAAGAAACCACTGTTTGCACTTTCTTAAATGTATTTTTTTCTAGGTAATAACATTCCAGAAAAATATAATTGTCATAGGACATCAGAAATGAATTAATATACAGTTTGATGTCTTTCATTTTTTCTCCACTAGAGCGCATTCTTACAATATTGCGTTCCTTTGGCAATAAATAATATTATGATCTGGTTGCAGTGATGAACAAATGAATCAAATGAAGCGTACCAATAGTTTCTCATTTGTTTTCAAAAACATCGCCGTTTACTCTAAATATATAAATATTTTAAAATAACTATATTTAAATAATGATTTGTGAGTAAACAGCTTAATTTTATTCGTTAAATAGTCCTAACAAATGCCACTCGCGATTTCCACTTCCCGAACGCGGTTTGTAATATGTAATATTACAGTATAGATATTTAGGTTGGCAACCCCGAAATGTAGGAAGTTGAACTTTCAATCATGGTCGCCATTGCTGTAAGTACAACAAACGCACTATCGCGCAAAAATATGTTTTTTAAATGTGTGTTATAATTCCACCCACTGCATTTTTCGTGTCTCGAGTTCTGCACTGGGCGAATGGATGGCGTTAACGAGGTCTATTATAGATTTACGTATCACTTCGACACACCATTTTACGTGTATGGTATATTCTTGTATTGTGTACAGAGAGGAGTGTAGGACGAGTGTATGTTTATGTGCTCGTGTAGTGTAAAGTGTGTTGTATGACCTATGATGATGATGATGAATAGGAGGTGATACCGGTATCGGCAAGTAACCTACTCCTGTCGAAAAGCACCAAGGAGACCACAATATTTAGTGTTCCGATCCGACAGACGAATCGCTATCAACAATACCACCTGCCTTCTTTAAAATACTCTGTACTGTGGAAGGATTTGTAATTTACTGCAGGATTAAAAAAAAAATTACACCAAGAACCTTTCCTTGCCCGAAATTGAAAATTTCACAATTAAATTAAATTAACAATTAAAATAAACCAGAGAGTAAGACAAGGGTGTCCACTGTCACCAGTAATATTTAATTTATACTTGGACCATGTCATAAATGAATGGCAAGAACAAATTAATATAAATAGTGTATCGACGATCAAGTAATAATGACAGCATCAGAAAATGCTTTACGACTATTCCTTCATACTTTAAATAATGTCTCTCTAAAATACAATTTAAGAATATCTACATCTAAAACAAAAATATTAGCTCTGAAAGGAAAACGTGCAATAAGAACAAAAATAATGATAAACAAGGTAATTATAGACCAAGTTCATAATTTTAATTATTCGGGATGTCATTCAGGCAATGACAGAAATTTAGATAAACACACTAAAATACAACGATTCAATTATCTATGTGGCACAATTAAACGCACTTTATTGAATAAGACTAGAAAAAAAGCTATTTTGAAGTTTTACTAAGTATTGGCAGTTCCATCTCTTATCTATGGATGTGAAACCTGAACATTAACAAAGGCAGATAGTAAGCAAATGGAGGCTGCTGAAATGAAGATGTTGAGAGCAATAGCAGGATACCAAAGGACCGATAAAAAGAAAAACGAAGATATAAGAACAGAACTTAATATATTTAATCTCTATGAAAGAATAAAATATTATCAAAATGCTTATCTTCAGCATGTATTACGAATGAATGAACAGCGCATACCAAGAAGAATGTAAAATTATAAACCAAAAGGGAGAAGAATGTTGGGAAGACCATTGAAGAGATGGAAGGACCAATTCGACCTATAATGAGATCGGAACAGGCCATTGGGCTTAATCATTGTTGTTGATTATGATGATGATAATTAAAATGTTCACTCTGCCGGCATTGAGTCTGGAACCACAAGTAATGAAATAGACATAAAGATCTTATTCTCAAACACTCTTAATATTTTCTCCTCTCTTAAAGTAAGAGACTTTGTTTCGCAACCATATAACTGAAAGACTCGCCATTTTGTATAGAAGTAGGCTATTTTTTTTAGAAAACTTGTAATGGCAAAAGTCCCTATAATTCATAATAGGATACGTTTCCACTGTGAGCATTTTATAAAGTTTAGTTTATTTTCTAAATATATTATTTAATAAAAAAGTATTTGTTTTATATAAAAGTGTGGGTTTTATATCGATTTAGATGCAGGGTAACCGTGAAAAGACATGTGTTCACCCTGACAGAACATGTTCCATTTGGCGAAGGCAGCGAGATATCACCGACTGGCACGAACCAGCACCGACACTCCAATCACGAAATCCTTAACAATGGGGCCAGTTATTTCTTCCTTGCAAAGTGTTTGTATTAGCCAACCAAGTTCCACGTTACAAATTTATGAACGTCTACCACATACCCAGGTTTCTTATTACGTAACTGGGGGAAGGTTACCTATTCGTTTCATAATTCTGTTTTTTTTTGCAGTTTTTCTGATATAATTTTAACTTCATTATTTAATCTATATTGTGTCCGGCAGAATCGCTTCCAATAAGAAATATGAATATTTCGAAGTGATAAGAATAACTCGCCAATTTTCAGTAGATCTCCATGTGTCTACCTCTGAACAATGTACACTTAGCAAGAAAAAGAATGGGCCGACTCTTGATCTCGAATATTTCAATTTTTCTAACGCGCGATTCACACGAGTAAACTAATTGCACTCTAGAGCTACAATACGTTTCCCTTCTTCCTTTGAAGAGCATTCTTTCAAGCACAGCAAGCCAGCGAACGCTTAGTTCAGTCTTTAGTGGCTTGATTCATAAGCAAGAGGTCACAGGTTCGATTTCCGATGAGGTTAAAAATTGTAATTGTTAAAATGGTTTCTATTTTATTGTCTTTTTACTCTTGAACAAGAAATGAACAAACTATTATTATTATTATCATTATTATTATTATTATTATCATTATTATTACTATTATTACTAGTATTAAGATCAGACGTGTCCACCATGTTGGTGTATTTCGGAACTCAATTAGAAAATAATATTTTAAAGTGCAACAGTATATTAAAAGGTGCAAATTAACATCAGTGCAGTGAATATTAAGGTCATGTGTTTTTAATAATAAATCATCATTTATCAAAGGTATTTATTTCGACTATGGAACATTACAACATTTTGCTCTACCACGGGTTTCCATGGAATCTTCCCTATGGTCTCCATCAATCTACAATTTATAAACTATGGCGACCGCCGCAGTCGGAGGAGACCCCTCCAATTTCTATTACTATTATTATAAATATTACTACTAATATTATTATTACTACTAATATTATTATTATTATTATTTATTATTATTATTATTATTATTATTATTATTATTATTATTATTATTATTGCCGACCACCTCTATGGGCTATTATTAATTGAAGGATGGAACTTTTCCCTCACTAATACGTAATAAATAAATAAATAAACACATCAATATATTAAGCTATATTATTTTTTATTACATACATTTATAGCATTGTTATGAAAACGTGGTACTGCACACACAAATACATTTATGCCGATAGCTAAATAGTGTTATAGAGTTTACGAAGGCAGGAATATTACTTAATATAGTGAAAAGTGGACGTAGATTACGTGGCAGGAATTAAATGTTACAGGGTGTATTTTACGAAAATACAAACGAATAAAAATAAAAATTATGGAGGGATTTAACCCTGGCTCTTATACATATTTCATCTTTTTGTACTTGATTTAACGGCTTTTTATTTTTTATAGGTGTACATTAACAATTGAACATTCAATCTAATTTAAAATTTCACTTTCTATTGTACTATGAATTCCGCCATTTTAACTGTGTTCTCATACTTCGCACATTCTCATAACTACCTAACTCTCTGGCACCATCATCAAGTCCGTTGGTTCACGGCTGCGCGTCATAAATTCTCCATATATATCTATCTTGAGCTATGTTTTCCCATTATTCCCTGTATAATTCACCGGCCACAAATCATGGTTAATGTTATTCTCAAACCTCGTTCTTGGCCTACCTGCTGGACGCTTCCTCTCAGGTTTTCCTACAAGGAGTGTCCTTATTCCTCTTTCATTCCTCATTCGTGCCACATCTCCTGCCCAACGCAGCCTATGAGACTCAACTGTTCTTATTACATATGGCTCCCCTTAAAGATTTTGTAGCTCACTGATATGTAGTCTTCTCCATTTTCTTTCTGCTCGTTTCTCTTTGGTCCAAAAGTTTTCCTAAGAACTTTAGTCTCAAATACTATTAATATTTTCTCCTCCCTTAAAGTAAGAGTTCATGTTTATAACAGGAAGAATAACAATTTTGTAAATGTTCAGTTTAATGTTCCGCGTATTCTCATTGGCGTCACAATTTCATTGAGACGGAAAGTTTCTACAGAAGAGAAGAAGAAAGCCATGTTTGTAACTTAAATTGATGAGACAATATTCACATTATTGACAACGCTGAGCACCAAAACTATTTTTTTGTCTCAGGAAGAAAATATGTGATTCTGATAGTACTTTTTCTCCTGAATTCAAATATGATATAGTTTTTTCTTCATCACGCAAGGTTTCCAAGAGACAGGTTTTTATAATATTAAACACTTTAATATTTTCTACATTCGTAACTACACAATATTCGAACATTCGGACTCACCTAGAAAGTAAGGAATGCCGATTTTCTGCTATATTTCGCCTGTGGAGCATCCCTCTTGATGGTCCAACAATAATCGCCCAGCATTTTAGGATTCCATTTGCCTTGATATCTCTTTTCCATAGCTGAAATCTCCTGATGAAAGTGTTCCCCGTGTTCATAGCTCACTGAGCCAAGATGAAAAAATGGACGAAGAAATGTTTATTTAAAAAATGATTATTCAAATCCATTAATTGAAATTGAAATAAAAAAAAACAGTGGGTGATGGAGAAATTCCGAATACATATTTGAAAACACGATAGAAAACTGCATTAAGTACAACTATTGGTACTCATGAGACAAAAATCATGCTGACCAGTGTAATTATTCTACCGTACACAGTGTGTAAAGTTTGATAGATAATGTAGTTATGTGAATTTTGTGTAATGATCATCTGGCAAATAAATTTGAATTTGTTACATTTAACATGTATTTATGTTCTAAAACCTATAACTAACTCACTGGCACTATCGAACCCATAGGTTCATGGCCGCACGGAGATAAGCTCTCCATACATTCCTATCCTGAGCTAATGTTTTCCAATCATTCTCTGTATAATCTACGTCTCTGACATAATAGTTTATGTTATTCTCCCACCTCATTCTTGGTCTACTAACTGGGCGTTTTCCCTCTGGTTTTCGTACAAAAAGCTTCCATGCAAATCTTTCATTCCCCAAACGTGCCACATGTCCTGCCCATCGCAGTCTACGAGACTTAACTTATTATATCTGACTTCCTATAAATACCATGTAGTTCATTGTTATGTAGTCTTCTCCATTCGCCTGCCTGTTCATCTCTCTTTGGTCCAAAAATTTTCCTAAGAACTTTATTCTCAAATACTCGTAATCCATATCCATATAATATAACTGGTAGAATAATAGTTTTATATATTTTCAGTTTAACATTTTTTGAAAGGAGTTGGGACATCAAAAGTCTCTGTAATGCATAATACCTCGCATTTCCAGAATTGAGCCTATGTTTAATTTCTTTGTGCATCTCATTCCTGTTTGTGATTATTGTTCCTAGGTATTTGAATTCAGCCACTTCCTCAAAATTTCCCTCATTTCCATTTCCATTATATAATGCATTTCTACGTGTGAGCATATATTTAGTTTTATTGATATTTATTTCCAGTCATAATTTCTTAGTGTTACTCAATATGATGAAACATTGCTATTGACTAATATTTACACGACTACTAACAAGGTGAATATGATATGGATGATTATGATGGCCAGATAGTATTCGGAAACTATTTGTGCTTTAAAGTTTCGTGATATTTATCGTTATGTATAAGATAACGAAAAACTCACAAAGAAGCATCATCCAGATAGTGTGTCCTGACTGCAAATCAACCATTAAAGCACAGTGATGGAACAAGGCAGTTATTACAAGACATAAAAATAATGGTTAAGAAGCAATTTGGCTGCAATACAACTAGTTATGATTATATTCTAGTAAATATATTGCTGTTCCTACTAATAAAAATGCTACATGAAATTAACAATAAAAACGCATCGTTCTCTTATCATTGCGTTACTTTGTATCCAATGGCAACATCGTCAGCTTATTGTTTAGCTAATTCCGATGAAATGAAACTATTGAGGTCGTTATCATGAAAATATTTTTAAAAATAAATACTTTTTGGTCGATGTGACTAATTTCTTACACTTACTAATATCGTTGTTACTGGAAGTAAGTCAACGTTCCCACATCTAACCTGGTTGCTATGCAAACAAAAGAAATAGCAATGCTCATATGGACTCAAAAAGCACACGTGCGGTAAGTAAAATAATAGTAGCAATATTTATTTTGATATACTGAATGTGATAGTACAACTATTACAATTATTAAATGCTATTGGGCGAGCACTGTCCATTTTCTTCAAGTTCAATGTTGTCATATTTGTTTCTCCGCTAGTAGTCGGTCCTACTTCAATCTCGCTTCCACAATGTAAAAATTATCTCCTGTATTAATCTCATTTGGAAGAGAATTTTCTACATAACCTTCTGCCACTTGTGTAGATTTCCACCCACCGTGTCGTTTTAGAGACAAAATATCGGCACCTGTATCTGCATACAAAGTAGCAGATGCTCCGGAACGCATGGCCGTGAAAGAACTAGCATTTTCTAGTTTTAGATAATGTGCAATTGTTGAAGGAACTCCACCCATAATATTAATTCCTACAGGCTGACCAACGCACTTGCCATTGCGAAATGTCAAAAAAAAATCATCTGCGCCTTCACTCTTTTTGGCCTCAAAACAACATACTTCCTTACAATTCCTAAAAAATCAACTTCTGCATTAATCTTTTCAGTAACTGTAAAACATTAGTTCTTCTTGTTATTTGCGATATTAATAATTATAACTGCACTCCTGTCCTTCGACATCGTCAATCATCATTTCAACTAATTCTTCGCTCCGACAGGAGCAATCGCCTCGTTTTTTTTTTTTTTTTAACTTTTTCTCGATCAGTAACAAGTGCTTACCTCACTTGTATCGCAATATACTATACTGCCATCGATACTATCTGCTAGACATTGAAAATGATCCTGACTTAAATATATGTATATATGTGTGTGTTTGTTTCGGAACAAAATTCGACATATAGCAAGTAAATCCGACTATTATACTTATTCCGAGCTAAGTTTTAGTTGTTATGTAAACAAATCAGATGTATGGCTGCTTTTTTTAATGGTCGAATAAGGATTTTATCTTTAAGCGTGTAAGAAAATGCAGTTCGCTCTATAACATTGGAAATAAAGTAAATAACAATAATAAAAAGCATACATTATCTGGCACATGTCTATATAAGTTTTATATGGGAGATTCTTAAAATGTAATTACACAATCTTTATAGATTAATCATATATTACGATGCGAGGTTGGGAAGTGGTTTTTATAGAAGCAAGGAAAATGTTTAATAACCGAGCGATAGTGAGGTTTTTATTTTCGAAATTCTGTAAAACACTTCACAAATATGCGTTGTACATTATTTTTTGCGTGATGGTATTTTTAAAATAATAAATATTAGTAAAATAACATCTTTGTTGGAAATATTTGCATTCATTATAAACAACTGACTAACGTTAACAGTGTGGGCAATGTTTATTAGTTGAATCTACACGAGGCCGTAAGACCATTTAGTGATAAAATGGCGGCAAGTACGTATTTATTGTTTTTTTTATTGTTTCAAATATAGTTCAGTTCATTTAAAATGCTGTGATTTGTTTCGTATAATGTATATTAATACTACCTTTTGGATATTTTTTGTATGTGCATTGTATTTTATATTTTCCAATCCAATACCATTATCCATTGTATGTAGTATACATAGAGGACAGTGGTTTTACGTCCCACACGTGGTTTGTAATATGTAATATTACAGTATAGTTATTTTATTATAGTATATACTTATTTAGGTTGTCAATTCTGAAATGTAGGAAGTTGAACTTTCAATCATGGTCTCCATTGCTGTAAGTACGACAAAACGCACTATCGCGCAATAATAAACATCGTTTTATTCTTATGACGAATACGTTGGAACTTCAGTTGTAAAGTGATCCCACAACAGGTCCGGAGACCCTTGGGGTAGTAGGAGGTTAAGGCTCCCACTTTTTCTAGACAATCGGCACTTTATGTCAGCCGGGTTGTCAGCCCTGCGTGACGGCCGCCTTTACCCCCAGAACAAGCGTCTGGTACTCAATTCAGTTAGAGGCTGAGTCGACCCCAGGGCCATAGTGCTGCCAGAGGGTTTGAGTCAATTTATAAATCCTGACCCCAACGCGACTTGAACCCTCGACCCTCCGGCTTGTAGCTCAGTGCCTTAACCACTACGCTACGGCGTGCCCCTTATTGATAATTATTTGAAATTTCAAGTGGTTGATTTCAATATTTTGCTCGTAGTGAAAAATGTTATTCAAAAATAATCGCTTCTAAACAATTTCTTAAAACATTGGAAAGAAAAGTATTTAAAAAGCAGAGAGAAACAAAGTATCTTGAATGTTTTTAAACAGTTTACTGAAAATATCCCACATTAGCCATTGAGGATGTGGTGATAATAACAGCTGAATTTGCAGGTAAGTCAGCATGAAGCATAAATTCTGCTCATAATTAAATTACAAATAGAGGATATGGAAAAAGCGTAAACGTCTGATAGGTAGGTCCATATATTTTTGCCATAAATAAATGAGAAATGGAGGAAGTTCCTAATTACACTGGTCAACATGATTTTTGTCACATGAGTACCAATAGTTGTACTTAATGCAGTTTTTTATCGTGTTTTCAAATATGTATTCGGAATTTCTACATCACCCACAGTTTTTAATATTTCAATTTCAATTAATGGATTTAAATAATTATTTTTTTAATAAATGTTTTTTTATTCACTTGTCCATTAAGCGATGAGCACGGGGAACACTTTCATCAGGAGATTTCAGCTATGGAAAAGAGATATCAAGGCAAATGGAATCCTAATATGCTGGCCGATTATTGTTGGACCATCAAGAGGGATGCTCCACAGGCGGAACATAGCAGAAAATAGTCATTTCTTACTTTCTAGGTGAGTCAGAATGTTCGAATATTGTGTAATTACGAATATAGAAAACATTAAAGTGTTTTAAATTATAAATTCCTGTCTCTCGGAAACCTTGCGTGATGGAGAAAAACCGATATCATATTTGAATTCAGGAGAAAAAATAATATCACAATCACATATTTTTCTTTCTGAGACCAAAAAAAAAAGTTTATTTTTTGTTGCTCAGTGTTATTGGTATTATCTTATCTTGTATTCAGTCTTACTTCCCGTAAAATACAGTATTGCCTAAGAACAATGTTTCTATTGATGACAGTTCAGAATACAATTCACTTATATGGCGGGTAAAAGTAGTACCGCGGATCCCCAAAAATAGAGCCGGGCGGAATAAAGTTTGTTAAATTACAAGTGGAACTTAGCTCGGAATTAGTAGGTATAGAAGTGTTAGTTTACCTGAAACCCGGAAATTTAAAATCGCTCTAATTGTTGTTACATATTTTATTTTCTCATGACATAAATGTATAAATCTAATTTAGTTAATGAAAAATAGATATACATTTCGTAAACCAACAACATCGAACCATAAATTCGACTTTTTCTTAGGAATTCGCTTAGTTTCTACACGATTAATGGATTTGTGTAGAGGATTTTTTCTTTGAGATTATGTCAACAGTTACATTATCTTTTTTTTTTTTTTTTTTGGTCGATGTGACTAATTTCTTATACTTGCCAATATTGTTGTTACTGGAAGTAAGTCAACGTTCCCACATCTAACCTGGTTGCTATGCAAACAAAAGAAATCGCAATGCTGATATGGACTCAGAAAGCACATTCAGTAAGTAAGATAAAACATTTCTTGAATGTTTTTTACACTAACTCGTCCTTTCTTTAGACTTTTCCGGAATTAATGCAGAACATCCCACTCTCCAGGCTTCTTCAATTTCTCTATCATCTACCATGACGCATTCCATAATAAAATTATCAAACCGATTCTAATCACGGTACTATATATAAAAAATGTCTCCACAGCCAACAATCCTTGCTTATAATAAAACAAATGAAAAGCTACATAAGCAACCATCACCAAATGTTTCTTTCTCATAGCAGTCGTTTACATCCAACCAATATTTTAATTCATTTTATTACTATATTTAATAAAAATTTGTCACATCGACCAAAAAAATAGTATGCAATACACATGAGGTAAGCACGTAACAGATCTCGAAAACTGAAAAAACTCGGCGCTAGCGCCTCGTTTTTTTTTTCAAACTTTTTCTCGATTAGTAACAAGTGCTTACCTCACTTGTATCGCAATATACTATACTGACACTAGTAGAAAAAGAAGTAGGACATTATCATAAGTAAATAATATAACTCAAAAAGAATTATTAACTAATGGATCTCATGGGCAATAAGCCTTAAGCTATGGTTTTATTATACAGCGTGTCGCGCCCGACGTGATGCTGTTTCGCATGGAGCGCGTGTATATGGAGCTTATGTTTATGGAATTGTCAACAGATGGCACCACATATATGGGAAATCGAAATTACCAACTTTCTTAATAAATACACATATGTGTTTATAAAAATGGATGTATAAAACCTGTCCCTGCTTAACCTAATGTAATAAATACAAGCATGCTATATAGTACACTAACTTCACACATCGGAATCTAACAAAATGGAGTGATTGAACATTTATTTCTTAAAATATGTCTGGAATTAAATGCAAATGTTGGTCATTCACACATGCATTTCCTGGTGGATTTAATTTTATAAGCGTTCGCTCAAGCGCACTTCAATTCTAAAGAACTCTGAAAAATTATTAAGTATAATAGTCATAATTTGTGTACATACATAGATAAACATATAATAATCCTTTATAAAAAGTTTTAAGTATCGTTGCAAAACATAAAGTAGTACGAAATATTAGTAAAGACGGAAAAAGTACCTAGAGCAACAGCATCATATGAATGTTGTACGGAAAATAATAGAACAAATTATTTTTAAGTTCTTAAATAAACATAAGGTTGATGATAATACCAAATTTTAGAATACTTCAGATTTTCGCCTGAGCAGTTTTTTTCAGGTTTTGAATTTGATAGGAGACGAAATTTATGTACATCAATAATGTCCTTAAGATACAATACAATATTTACAGTTTTTATTTACTTCTTGACTAAGTTCAAGCCACAATAACTCTTTTTTCTGTACATATCTGTACTCCTTTACGCTCATATTGTACAGAACTCAACGATTTGCAACAAAACTATCAAAATTTCGTTGTTAAAATTGGTAAGTTACAAAACAAGCGCTGTTTTACCGACATTTTGTCGTAAAATCTTCCGTTTGTTTTAGCAATTACACCAATGAGTACGGATAATAGCTTCTATATTATTTGTTTGCGCCGGCAAATTGCGTCCGGAATTCAAGTGATTCAAATACACGACGCGTCATGTCAGCGTAAAATTCTTCGCGCCACCGCTCCGCATTGTAGAGAAACCACATCCATTTAAAAACATCGAGGAGCAATTTTTGCGCTGGCGTGTTGCGTCGTAGAAAAACCACAGCTTTAGGTTATGATAACATCTCATTCCATCTCTTGTAGGGTCTACCCACTTCTCTTTTTTCCTCTAAGATGTAGGGAATGATTGTGAAATTAGTAATTTTGTCGACATCTTCTGAGGGTTTCGGATCATTTAAAATCACAATGTTTGTCATCTCTATATTACCAGCCTCGCAACGCAACAAAGAGGACGGAGATTGGCAAGCTATAATGGGAATGGCATAAAAAGAGAGCTAATTCCCCAGTAGTAATATGGTTGCCGGATTATTCTCTTCTTCTTCTTCCTTTCATGTGATAGACCTAGTGATCTGTTACGGTCTCAATCCAAGGTTTGAAGGGTCTGCCCAAAGATCTCTTGCCTGGTGGCTGGTAATTTAAGATCTGACGTGGTATTCTTGTTCTACTCATTCTTCTTACGTGAGATTTCCAGTTGTTTCTGCATTTTTGTACATATTCCATGACTGATTTTGTTTGTAATTCTTTGAGAATCTCAGAATTCCTTTTATGGTCTGTTCTTGAGTAGCCTGCAGTACGTCTCATAAATTTCATTTCTACCACAGTTAGTCTTTGTTCATCTACACTGCGAATTGCCCAGGCCTCACTGCCGTAACATAATATGGGTCTAGCCAGTGTTTTATAATTTCTAGTTCGTGTGTGTTGCTGTACTGTGTTTGGCTTGATTGCCGGATTATTCATTTAGTCAACTATTACTGTAGGTGTCGGATAATTAAAAAAAACAGCATTTGCCAGCTCTTCCCTCCCAGTCAAATAACACGATGCAGGGGACAAGAAATGGTAACATAGTTAAGAGAAGAAAGAGAATCGACAGCACATTCCTAGCATCTTTTCCGCGTGCAAATTTTAACTTGGGCGAGCAGTAGGAGTCTCAGTAATTAAAATGAGGAACTCAGCATCTGACGGTCAAATTCCTTGTCTAAGCCTGTACAACATACATCACAACTTTTAAGAGTACTTCATCTAAAGGTTATATAGATACTTGCTTGACTCGAGTTTTGCATTTAAGTATAAAATTCAACAGTGAATATCAGGTCTGAAAAATTAAGTAGCTATAAAAAAACACTGGACTCTTATAAAGCACTAAAAGCTTGAAAGCTCCAGCATCAACATGGTATTGAATTAACAACTTTTAAAATACGCTCCCAAATGATGAATATGGATACGGCTATAAGTAATATTATACTGAACTAATTAACTTCATTAATGCAGGTCCTAAAATTACGCTTTCTTTTCCTTAGTTCAACCTCTATTTTCGTAATAATTTTACTTGCTCCACACCCACCGGGCCTTACAGGAGAAGATTTTAAACTCTGCATCACTTAGATCTCTCTTGACTTCACAAGGTCATTGAAGTCCTCCCCGCATGAGTGATCAGCTCAATGCAAGTGCCATCTCCGAGAAAACAAGAACAATTAAGACACAGCATGCATTCATACGATAGGTTGACTATGATATCAAATTGTGTTTGGAAACTATTTGGGTCATAATGTACCAACCATTTATTATAATAATCCATCCATAGTAATTCTGCCCGAGGGCAGGTCCTTCACTGCAATCATAGCATTTTCATGCTATGCTTGCAGCTTTACTAGGGAATTGTAGGTGTGGTAGCTTCCCGTTGCTTTCCATACCGGTGAAGGATGATGATGATGAGGATAATGATAAGGATGATGGTGATGATGGCCATATGATTTCGGGGACCGTTTGGGCCTTAAAATTTTCCTGACATTTGTCTTACAGGTGAGGAAAAACCCCGATAAAAACCTCACCCAGAAAAACTGCCCCGACCGGGGATCGAACCCGGGCCCGCTGCGTGACAAGGCAGCACTCTACCTCAAGACCACAGCGGTGGACTATTATAATAATAATAATAATAATAATTATTATTATTATTATTATTATTATTATTATTATTTATTAATTAAATAAAAATAAAACGCAGTTTTATTTGATTTTCATATTTATTATATAATTCAGTGACAGCTGTTTCGGTACACTGTACCTTCCTCACACATGTTAACAAATTATGAATTGTGTTCCAACTGATCTATGCAACAATACAACAATATTTATTTTTTTTTTTAATTTAACAAAGGGGATTCATTCAAATCAAGTTGAGAATTTAACAGTTTGTTACTACTTTTCAATTTATTTATTTCTACAGCCTCCAAAGATCTAACTTCTTACCCTTATCACAAACATGTGAAATTTTAATTTATTATGTAAGGGACATTTCACTCTATAATACTAAGTATAATAATAATAATAATAATAATAATAATAATAATAATAATAATAATAATATAATAATAATATAATAATAATAATAACAATAATAATAATAATAATTAGTAGTAGTAGTAGTAGTAGTAGTAGTAGTAGTAGTAGTAGTAGTAGTAGTAGTAGTAGTAGTAGTAGTAGTAGTAGTAGTAATATTAGATAATAATGATAAGAATAAGAGGGGGAATGACAGAAATATTCCCAAGGAAAATACTAGAATGATGTCTTCTGGTAGAATAAGTATACTGCCAAAAATAACGTGCATTGATGGTGTTTTAATCAGCATGAGAGAAAAGGGATGGACTATGGAGATTAGAGTAACAGAAATGTGAGGAGAATGACAGTAGATTAATTGAACGCAAAGGACAACTGCTAAATAAATAAACAATAATTGTAATTATTTATTTAAACTGGGAAAATTAAAGCCACTCAAATTGTGGAAAATATACAGAAAAAACGGTAATAATTAAAAATACAATAAATAGCCGTAAGTTAACAAATAAGGATTAAAGTAGAATGCAAGGAAAATAGATTAAGTTTTTAAGAAGTTGCTTGGTAAAACAATAAGATATAGAATACAGAACGTTTGAGTTAGAGAAATTTTGAAGTTGGCTAAACTACAAGATTAAATGCAGGATAGTAGAATAAGATGGTATGGCCAAGTTAAAAGAATAAATATTGGTAGGATACTACAACAATCGCTGGAATTTAGATTAGGAGGGAACAGATCAGGAGGTGGGACGAGATACATATATAGGGTGTAAAAAAGCTCGGTATACAAACTTTGAGAGTTTGTAGAGGAGGTAAAACAAAACTCTTTTGTTATGTGAAAAAAAAAATTGTCAGGTTTTTCCATTTCGCCGCTAGGGACCCCTGAAGGGTTTCATGCTGGACTTCACATTGACCACCATTCACTGTAGTTTTAACTGCTTCGTATGCAACACGGCAACATTTCAATGTTGTTTTAACTGCTTCTTATGCAACACGTTGACATTTGTTGACATTGGAAGGGTAAGTAATCATTACTGCCAGTAGTGTCCACGTCTCTGGATAAACACAGTAATTATTATTTACTTCTTATGTTGTGTTTACATTACAAATGTCCATGTACGGTATTGATGTCTACAGGTTCTTGATGGCAGATTACACAATATAGGAGTATTGTTCACGATCATATGATTAGGCCATATCTTCTGCCTAACCGATTCGGTGGAGGAAATTACTCTATCTTTTTTCGTGACGTACTACCGGAACTGTTGGATAATGTCCCGCTAACAGAAACGATTATGATTCCACCATGAAGGGGCTCCACCACACTTTGCCTTTGATGCCAGACAATACCTAAACAATGTTTTCCCCAATTGTTGGATTGGGAGGGGTGAGCTAGTGCAGTGACCACCATATTCTCCAGATCTCACTCCTATGTATCTCTTTTTGGGGGAGAGATGAAGCATTTGGTGTACGAGACACCAATAGACACTGCATAAGGTTCGTTGCCCGCTGGCTGAAGCGCAGCAATTGTTTGTGAGACGCTGCTTACTTTGAACGTGTGAGACAATCATTTGCACGCAGATTCCAGCTGTGCATTACGACATGACGACATTTTCAGAAACATGCGTAAAATATTCATCACACGGCAGGTTGAATATAGTCAAATCATCCAGCATCAAACCGTTCAAGGACTCCTAGCGGGGAAACGGAGAACTTGTCAATTTTCTTTTTACATAACAAAAGAGTTTTGTTTTATCACCTCCACAAACTCTAAAAGTTTGTATACACATTTTTATACCCTGTAGATGGGAAGAACAAGTTAAGAGTATAGAGAAAAGAGGACTTGAACGGATGGAAATGATGATGTGAAGATATGGAATGATTGAGATAGATGGAGGCTTTTCTCCATACTCGCCTATCGGAACCGTCTTTTTAATTTGGGGGCGGCAAGACTCAAATCTCTTTATTACAAAATATATATTTATTTCCTTAAGGGATTTGGATTTGAATCATGAGTCGTGTGTACAACTTAAAGCTATCTCAAGAACGTGTATTCTCAAATGATCACTTTCAAGAAAATTCGAGTAGCGGTCGGTGGCATATTGAATAATAAAATAAGCGGAATGAATAACAAACAGTTTACTCTGTAGAAAAGTAGAAAAAAAAATCCAAAAATATTCAGAATGGTCGGCGTGCCTCGAAACTTCCAGATGTCTTCACCATTACAAAAGACCGAAAGCAGACGGCAATCAGTCAATCGCGAGTGAGTTGCGATACAGTAATGGTCCAGAAGCCAACCTGAATGTCATCAATCTGAATAACAAAGTTTTGGAAGATACTGTTTCTGCTAGTATTATGTAAACAACAATGTAAGATAAACGGTGTCTGTGAGAGATTCAAAGCAGAATAATCTTATACTAGTGGTCTCCCAGCGGCCGAAATTCGATCACAATTCATTAAATGTTTAAGTTTGTCACAAATACGTCATTATGCATTCATTTTCGATTTATTTTAAAAGTAAGAACGATAGGAAATATGTGGTATAGCTTGGCTAGCCATATTTAAAAAAAACAATAACACGTCATTTGACATTTGTATACTATTTATACTATTTAAATTTGTATTTGGCCTATTATTGTGTGTACGGGAATATATATCCCTTATTCTTTGTCTCTCACTCCGACTCATCAATGTTCTATGTCGAGGCATAATGGAAGTAGGTGCGAATATGTAAATATAAAAACTATGTAATGAAATTACTGAAATCAAGATTAGATAGGGTTTAATTTAAATGTAAATAATAAAATGTGCTCACTTTTTTAAATCACTAATAATTAGAGTCCAGATTTTTATGTAATAAAAGATAAGATTGCAATGCAGATAGTATATATTTTCCAACTGTTTGTACGTGAAACCAAGATAAAAGACAGTCAGGGGTCTTACTTCTCATTATATTATTCAACTGTTTGTGTGTGAAACCAAGTTAAAATACAGTCAGGAATCTTACTTCTCATTATACTATTCAACCGTTTGTCTGTGAAACCAAAACAAAAGAGAGTCACAAGTCTAACTTGTCATTATACTATGTTGCAATCTTACATTTTAGTACATAAAGATCCGTATTCTACTACACAGCTAAAAAAATAGGGGATATTGTAGAATAACCTATTAAGACTATGTTTTTTGGAATAGTATTAGATGCAATCACTTTCTATTACTCCAAGATAATGTAAATAAGAGTTTGAAGTTGTTACGTAACCTCGGTACCACACCAGAGGGCAGTGTCTGTACTGTTGATGTGAAAGGGCGGTGTGGGGGTGAATGTTTTGTTGCTGTTTTTAAATCCAGTCCAGTTTTCAGTTAGTGAATGACTTGCCTTAGGGACAGTGATGCCTCGACAACGTGATTTACCTGAACCAATGGCTTGGAGGGCCATAGGAAGGATTGCAAGCTGGTCAGACACAACAAGAGGTGGCACAAGCCATTGGGGGGTCTCAAAGCGAGATTTCCAGACTTTGGAATCATTTTCAAAGAACACACTGTTCACAGAAGAGCCGGACAAGGTCGACCAAGGGCAACAACAGCAAGGGATGACCGTTACCTCTTGTTAACAGCCCATCGGAATAGACAGCAGAATGCAACTCAACTGCGAAATACACTTCAAACAGCAACAGGACGCAGGGTGTCAACTCAAACTGTCCCTAATCGACTGCATGGAAGTGGTCTCTATGCCCGTAGGCCCATGGTGTGTACCAGGTCAACTCCACAACACCGTAGAGATCGCAGAAACTGGGCGGAGGAACATCGTGGGTGGAGGCATGCTGAATGGAGATCAGTTCTTTTTTCTGATGAGTCGCGATTCAACGTGGAATGTGATAGTCGGCGTGTATTCATCTGGAGAGAAAAAGGGACACGAAACAATCCAGCTTTTGTACGTGAAAGATCCCCATATGGTGGCGGTGGATTGATGGTGTGAACAGGAGTCAGTAGCGGTGGACGTACGGACCTCTACGTTATCCAAGGTGGTACTTTGACTGCGGTAAGGTATAGAGATGAGATTCTCCTACCTTTTGTCGTGCCTTATGCTGGTGCCATAGGTGATTCTTTTCTTTTTATGGACGATAATGCACGACCCCACAGAGCTGGCTTGGTGGACGACATGCTGGAAGTGGAGGGTATCGAGCGTATGCAATGGCTAACTTCCTCCCCGGACTTAAATCCGATTGAGCATGTGTGGGATGCATTAGGCAGGCAGACCAGCACCTCCCACAACTGTTCCAGAGCTGCACATTGCTCTTATGAAAGAGTGGCCACGTATCCCCCAAGAACTCATTGCTAACCTCATTGCATCAATGCCATACAGGTGTGAGGCAGTGCTGGCCGTTCGAGGAGACCATACACCATACTAAAGAAACATTTTCACCCATGTTAATGTTGCTTTGTTTGCCATATTCCTAATCAGGATCTCTTTGACATCTGGTGTGGTACAGAGGTTACGCAATGACTTCAAACTCTTGTTTACATTCTTTTGGAGTAATAGAAAGTGATTGCATCTAATACTGATCCTAAAAACATAGTCTTAATAGGTTATTCTACAATATCCCCTAATTCTTTTGAGCAGTGTAGTAATAAATACACGAGAATATGTATTGCCGTATTATACTGCTGCACAATTTTCTTTTTGCAACAATGCACTTTCAATATGAACATAAACAAATGAATGAGTACACAAATGAATGAGTAATACACATACATTCCTTAGAGACAATTTAATTTATTTTGTTTAATTTAATATATTTGTAACACATATTATACAAAAAATCTATTTTTCTGCATTCCTCCTCTACATGAACTTTAATTATGCCAAATATCACACTCCTCCGTGAGCGCAATCTGCTTAAAAAGGGGTACAATTTTTTTCTTCGTATTAATATATAGATGCTTCTACAGTGAATATGAATGAAATAAAGAAGACTGCAATTTTTTATATAAACTGATGTGAAGTTAAATTAATTAAATTCTACTTGTTCTCCCGTCACCGCAATTAACGACATTACATACAGAGGTCTCTAAAGTCACTATCCATTTCTATGAAAACAGTACTACTTTTTTTTCTGTGCATACACTACTAGCTTAGTGCAACATGTTTAGCAAGAAAGAACAGTTGTCATTGTTTATGCACGGGTACGCGGATTGTCATATGAAGACGCCAGAGCTGAATTTACCCGTAAATTCCGTAAACCAGCCCTAACAAAGGCACACATTAGTATGCTTGTAAACAAATTTAAGCTTATCGGCATTGTGTGTGAAATGAGGCACGTCATGGACGACCACGCGTATCAGCAGAAATAGTACAACAGGTTCAAATTGTTAGTGATAGTTCGAACGCATCAACTCGACGCCTCAGTAGGGAGTTGAATGCCCCTCGCAATCAGTGTGGAAATTTCTACGTTTTACTCTACGAAAACATCCTTATATCTGTTTGATTTACGGAATCCTGTTTGATTTACGGAATCGTATCACAGAAGCAGCAGACTTTTTTATGGTTTAAGGTAAGACGGTAGGCCAAAATTTGAAGAAAAACAATTTTCATAATTAAATAGTGTATTCTTTTCTGAACATTTATGTATATTATTTTTTACTGAACGCCAATTATAAGTGTGTTAATTATTTTTTTTAACTTGACAACTGTCAGATTGTAATATAATTATACGGTAGGCCAAAATTTGAAAACAAAATTATAATTAAATAGTATATTCTTTTGTGGACATTTCTGTATATTATTTTTTACTGAACGCCAATTATAAGTGTGTTAATTGTTTTTAAACTTGACAGCTGTCAGACTGTAATACTTTAAACCTTGTTTTCTCGAAAGTGAAAATTTTCGAACATTTTCCCCATTATCTCAGGAACTATTAGAGATATTTACATGAATTTTTTACAGGCAGTAAACCTAGTTATATTAAAGATATGAAACCACAATGATGATTATCTCTTTTATAAATCCTCACTTATGATTCATAAAATTATTTTAAATAAAAAAAGAGACTAGTGGCAAAAAAATTATATAGAACATGAATATTTAGATAAAAGTTTGACTGAGGTTCAGCGGCCTTTACAAACCTCATTTAATATGTTATCAAAATTTCATTACAATCCATCTAGTAGTTCCTGAGAAAATGGGTCTCAAATTCACATGTTTTAACATTGATGGGATAGGGCCTACCGTTTCACGTTAGATGTTAAGATCTACATTTCGTTTCACAGCTGAAAGATGGAGTATGTGTTTTCACCTAAATGACAGTTATGTAGAAAGGCGTAGATTATGTGTAAAATTTCAAAATCACATTGATTTTTCATCATTGCTTTCCTTCATTGAAATGGATAGTAACATTAGAAACAACCTGTATATTCTGCAATAGTAATTTGTCTTTTTTTTTAATTACACTCCAATAGATGTCTGTCCTACAATCCCAAAGCTGGAATTTTGAACAATGCGGGGTTACGATATATGAACAAAAAAAATATATATATGACATGAAAATGAAAATAAACACCCGAGCCGGGATTTTAATCCGAGACCTCTAACTTTATACGTTAGTGCGGTACTAACTGCGCCACTCAAGCATCCCAGCACAAACATTTATTTTTCGTCCTTACGTATGATACGATTATATATAAAGACAAGACTTACCATTGGCGAGAAGTCTGTTGGTCAACTGAAGATCTAACCCCTGTTTGTCATCAATTAACTGTTTCTCCACCAATAATTGTTTGATGTACGTAGCCAGAGTGAGTTTATCTTCCTTGGTCCCCATGGGAGACGAGCTCGTAGCGGTGGATTGATCACGCTGATGCTCTTGCAATAATGCGCTCTCGCTGTTTTCCTCGCTCATAATTCCCTGCAAAATAAAACACCACGTCATTAAACGTCTTGTTAGTCAACTTAATCTTGATGACCAACCAATTAATATTTTTTTTAGAGCCCCACCACCACCTCCCGCGTTACCTCGGGTATAATGCCTTTATCCTCGTGTCTGCTCTATGTCCCTATCTATTAATTCCAAGCAGTTTTAAATGGAGCAAATACTTCACAGCATGTGACGCGAAAAAGTTTTCTACGTTCCAATCATTCACCATGCGCATGCGCAAACAAACTCAAAGCGGTTTACACTGTGGAATCAAGGGATGGAGCCAACATATACACGATATTTAACGAACCTAAAAGCTAACCTAACGAAATTTACCAACTCTAATCTGTCAAAGACCAACTTAAAAGCTAACCTAACGTAATTTAAAGCACTCTAACTTGTGAAATAATTCAAGCCCAAAAGAAATAGTAAGTTCTGAAATTCTGAAGTACATGTGTACAGTTAATTACGTAGTACATACTCTATGTTGGCTGCACTGGAATACGTCTTTGCTGTTGCATAAAATATTCGTTAAAATCAATATGACTGCCACATCTTCATGCTATGTATGTAGTTAAATATCATAGTAAAATATATTGAAATAATCGTTAGAAAAAATGTAAAAATCATTGTAAATGGTGGGAAATAACTTGAAAAATGAAACTCTAAGAATACAATTTGACAGGAGTTTATGAAGGAATTAAAAACGTCGCGTCACAGGTTGTAAAGTTTTGCAGCCGAAACAGGTTTAAATGTACACAGAACAAGTCCGTCGCCAACGAACGTTTAAACTAAGCGAATTCCTAAGCAAGTCGAATTTATGATACCACTTTGCTTGTTTAAGGAACGTATATTCATTTTTTCATATTTCAATTCCTTCTGGATTTCTTTATGTTGAGACTTTTATGTAAAGTTGAGATTCCTTAGTACGGGTTACTGGCCCGACGCGACGCTGAGTATTCCAGTGATAGAGCTGCTACCTTTTAGTCTCTGGACTGACATTAGGATACTGAATTTATGGCGGGATTACCATCAACGTTTGTTGATGTTTCGTTGTGTTACGTTGAAGTTTTGTTCATGTTTATCAAATAGACCTTCCACGTATCATATTATGATCAACGTTTGCAGGGTACAGTGCATGATGGCGTTGGCTGTACATCGGTAAGGTCAAGCTTCAACAAATGCAAACGGAACGCAATATCGTTCAAATCACGTGACACTGACAATTCCCGCATTTTATTTGTTTCCAGCAGACTATTCTTGACCTTGTTGGAGCCAATAAATTGCAATATTTTGATATTTTAATAATTATATCGGAATGAGAGATGATGTGCTTATTGAGTTTGTGCGGTCGTATAAATTTATATACAACAATCACCCAGAATAAAAATAATGGAAAAGGGGAAGCTATCTGGAAAGAAATAGGAAACATTTCTACAATATAAGTACTGCCATAATATGTTTACTTACCATATTTCGCCTTAACACATTTTCTTTCTTTAAATGTAGTAGTTAAACATTCAAATAAATCAGTATATTAAAATTCATCGAAGAACATTGTTTAAACAACTCACCTCATAGGATTCATGCTTCCATGATATCGCGATTTCAAACATAGTCATGTTCATCGTCAGCCATAACTCCGACTGATGAAATTCTTCGGCCGTCAACTATTCTATTGTCGCCATCTGCAGTGCTGCCATCTATGGTTGAATTTATGAACTTCGAAATCAATGTAATTTCGTTAGGGATATCAAAATTCATTGATCTATTTTTGTTTTTCTGAATGTATATTTTTTCCCAAACTGTCAATTCCAAAGGTTTCTCTACTTGTTTTAAAAGTTTAGCTTCTCTTCCAATTTTATGATGTTCTAATAACTATGTGCAGCAATTGCAGATTTTTCAATTTCACAATTTTTAAGATTTCTGAAATGTTCTTTTGTCCGAATTTCCAAATTCCTTTTTGTTTTTCCTATATAAACTTTATTGCAATCTTCACAATTTATTTGATAAATTCCAGATTTCTTACTGTCTGGAACATTGACTTTTTTATTGGTACTTAGAAGATTACCCAGACTAAATTTATTTATTGGTGCCAAAGAAATGTTGTATTTGTCAATTTTTTTTTAATTTCCTATGCATTTCAGGATGGTAAGTAATTTTCTTGTATTTTTTTATTTTCTTTGCAATTTTGTAGAGTAGTATATTCATTAAGTCTTTTATTGTGTTTGAATTTCTTCAACTTATTTATAATTAATTCTTTATCAAAACCATTTAATCTAGTTGTGTTTAAGATATGTTTAAACTCTTTATTGAAATTTTCTTCGTTTAATGGTACATTTGTCAATCTGTAAATTAAGCTATGTTTGAAATCGCGATATCATGGAAGCATGAATCCTATGAGGCGAGTTGTTTAAACAATATGTTCTCCGATGAATTTTAATGATTATACCTCATAATGTTTACTTCCCAACATTAATTAAATATAAAATCAGTATATGTTCATCAAACAGCTGACTGTGAGCCTTTGCAGTTCTCGGTACTGAAAACAGATTCATCTAGCAGTCAAACGTCAATGAACGTTGATCGTGATGCACCCAGATTATCTCTGTGATGATCACCATCTCAAATTGTGCGTTGTAACTTGCCCTCTCAACGCAACGTCAACGAACGTTGATCGTAATCTCGCCATTACCCGATGGAACGGTTATACGGCCGTGACTCGGCCCTCAGAGTATCGTTTGTTAAAACGGGTTGTACCACGAGAAGGTGAGGATGAGAGTTGGGTAGGAGAGGTTATAGACATGTCACTACCCCTTACAACATGGGGATTCAAACAGAAGGACATACAGAGACTTGGATCTGCTGAAATGAGATAACTTCGAAGAACTAGATGATAAATAAATAATAGTTTTAAAAAACTAAAAGAACACGCTTTATTAGAAAACTAACGAATGAAAAATAATTTTAATTTCCAATACGCTTGGTATAAAATAAAGTGGTTAGAAGAATTGCAAACAAAATGTCTGATTATCAAGATGGATGCAACATGTTCATCGAATGGAGGATCACAGGATACCCATGCAAATGTTGTGCTATCAACCTACAGGAAGAAGAAGACCAGGACGTCCACTCAAAAGACTTTTGGATGATATTTCTATAGAGGCCGAAACTGGTCAACAAATGACCAAATTCGTGAATGGGCTATGATGTTGATGATTTTCAACATCATCAAGGAATATACCTTAAGGACTTCCGATCTCTTGCTAGAATTGGTCTGTCCATCTATTTTTACTGTCTTCCTACAGTCCTTCGTCCTAGTGGTTTGTAATGAATAATATAATATGTTTCGGAATTCTATTGATATCCATTCTACTGATGTGACCCACCCATTCATCTCTGTATTGTGCAATTCTATCTAATAGTTTGAATATATTTAGTTCACTTCATATATTTTCATTTCGTTTTCGATCTGTTATTGTATAGCCAGCCACACTCCTCAGAAACCTCATTCCTGACGTTTCTATTCTTCTTCATCGGTTTTTTGTTTGGACCTAGTGGTACGATTCTTCATTTTGTTAATTAAATTGCAGAGAACAAAGATGGCGGCTACTAGAGGATTTTTTTATTTCGCGTTTCCGGTAACTCACCTCTTCTTTCGCTGATTTTGGAGAATATTTTTCTAGTATTATTTCTTTAGTATATCGTCGGTCGGCAATCAAAACCTCGTAACTCCTCCATTCATGAGTACAATCTGGATTTTTGCATTATTCCATAAACAAAAGCATCGTTAAAATCTTGTAACTCCAAGATACTTTTGCTGCCATCTATTAACGATTACAAAAACCATGTATTCCCTTAGCTATTAACAACAGGTCCAAAACTTTTGCATTTCCAGCAGAGAGGTTTCGTCAGCTCTAATCTCACACCCAAGAACTCACATCTCCGGCGTAATACTTTTCAGAAATTAATTTTAAAATATAATAGATTCTGATTAAAAATCATAAAAATCAACCAGTTACAAGATTTTTCTTTCTCCTGAATGCTTTTCAATTATGTAGTTAGTTGGTTTTGATTGCCGGCCGACAATATACTGAGTTTCGTTGCGAAAAACTGAAAAAATTCTTCGGTAGACCCATTTTATTTTATTTTTTTCGCTTCATGTTAACCTTCACTCCTAACGATCCAAATTCACTGATTAACAAACGCGACCTTACTTTTTAAATTGATTGCTATATTTCGAGTTTGGTTCCGAAAAATGGAGTCGCAAAAGTATTAAAAGCAGCTCCACACACATACCCATGGACTATATAATTATTTCATGGCAATTTTTTGTGTCTACTAGTTACAATCGATGAATGTAGGTAAAAAGTTTAAAAAATATTCTCATGAGCACAATCCCATTAGCTTCATTTCTTCAGAATTTGCTAATAAAAACAAAGTACTCTACACGGGGAATATTAAAATATGTTAAGAATATGAACATAAATATGTTATATATATATATCACATCGTCATCCTGTATCATGGCAGCTGCCGCCGTCTTCCAGAAACCAAACGCCATTCCTTTCTGTCCATCCATTGATCTTCCGCCAATCCTCTGATATTCATAGCCGCTTGTACCTCTTCTATCCAAGTTTTCTCCGGTCTTCCTCCTTTCTATTGGGACCCATTCCATAACAATTTTAGGCAATCTTTGACTGGCATTCTTTTGACATGGCCATACCACTGTAATCTTTTCTTTTCTATAATGTCTATGATGTCCGGCTCCTCTTGTACACCCACAATTTCCCTTACTTCTTTAATTCGTATTCTATCCATTCTAGATTTTCCAGCTGATCTTCTTAAAACATCCATTTCTGTACTTAAAATTATTTTCATTTCCCTGGTAGGGATGTGCCAGACTTCAGCACCATATGCTAAAATGCTCAGAATTATGGTTTGATATATTTGTAATTTTCTATTTTTGTTGTGATATTTTTGCTCCACGAAACAGAGTTTAAAGCATTTATTGCTCTTATTATATATATATATATATAATATATATATATATATATATATATATATATATGCATATCGACAACAGTGTTTTGACCTAGCTCTGAAATGGTGTGTGTGTGTGTGTGCGTGCGTGAGTGTGTGTATGTGTGTGTGTGTTTTTTTTTTCTATTTCACTCTACGTGCTTTGGGTTCCGCGCTGGGCGGATATATAGCGTTAATGTGATCTATTTTCAATTTATACACCACTTCTGAAGGCCACTCTACGCAAATGATGTATTCTATTATTGTGTTCAGAGAGCAGTGTTGGACGAGTATGTTTATGTGCTTATGTAGTGCAGTAATTTATTAGTTCTTTATTCGGGATTCGATCTTTATTTACGCTCTGACCACCGCTACCTGAAAGATCAATTACCCTATCCCAGTACATTACGGAAGAATGAAGTATATTCTATGGTGTTATGTGATTTATAGGTCGTGTTCCGAGTCCGGCATATCAGATTTTCTTTCATGACCCACACCGCTATTTTTCGGTTGGGGTCTTGGCCTCGAGGATGAACAACTCTCCCTTTAGACACACTCCCATTTTTTACTGCTCAGGCTCGGAGTCATGAGACAGCAATCTTATTGGCCTCTCACTAGATTCCGAAAATCACATATTTTCAACATCTATGAGTGCCAACCAAACTATTTTTCTTAACGTTAAATGAGATGAAGGCTGATATCAAATGAATGAATGAAAAATGCGATGACATGACGGAAGTGAAGGGGAGAACAGAAAGTGTTGGTAGTATACAATTCGGGAAATAGGAGACCCGAGATAAACTCAAAAAATAGCTCATCAATAATAGTCCTCTGGAACACCCAGGATTCAAACTTGGGATCCCATACGAGGAGCCACGAGGCCCTGCCACGCGTATACAGAGACGGCTTATGTAGTGAAAAGTGTCTGTATAAAAAAGATGATTAAGAAGAGAAGAGAGAAGGCGAAACTCGGCACCGGCACCTAACCTATTACTAGGGAGCGGATTTTTATGAACTAAAAGTTATGACTGCAACATAGTGTAAAGAGAAGTTAGGCTTATGACTGTCTTTGTTTTGGTTCCACACATAAACAGTTGAATAGTATAATGAGAAGTAAGACTTTTGACTATGTTTTATCTTTTTCACACACGAACAGTTGAATAATATATACTATCTGCATTGCAATCTTATCTTTTATTACATAAAAATCCGCTCCCTAGCTATCACTGTCGAAAAACACCAAGGGGACGGTCAAGCTTAACGTCTCCATACGACGGATGAAGCGCTATCAACGGTACCACATGCCTTCTCAACACTTTTACTTCTGTGCAATTTAGTTCAGGAATCTGGTGGAAATTCTAGCATTTAAAAATTATACACCACCCCTCCTAAACCGAAACTGAATATTTTTAATTAATTTAATTTATCCAATAATTTAAATGTTAACCCCGACGAGTATCCAACCCGTGCCGCTAGTCTGGAAGCAGACATGCTACCACCGGAGACAGCATGGCGGACTCTGAATTGTGTGGCCTTCGCCAAAATTCTTGCTTTGTGTTTATTTTTAGCGTTTGACGAAAAAAAAATGTCGCCTAACGAACGCAAGTCGTTGACAGAAACTATTATCCAATTGCTCTAATGTTAGTTCTACGAAAAATTCTATACATTTAAATGTTTATTGGCATTTCGAAGTACCCATTATGTGAGTGTTTGAATTATATTGATATTAACTCAATTTATATATAGACGAAGTTATGTTAAAGTGGCAGATTAATTTAAATAAACATTATAAAATAAATAATAAATTGTTGGACACAATATTATTTGCCAATGATCAGGTAGTGATTTCGAGTTCAGAATATTATCTACAAAGAGGTATTTTTAATTTGGAGAAATAAAGTGCCAATTACAATTTCAAAGAATAAAACTAAAATTTTAGCATTTAAAGGACATGATACCTTAAGAGCAAAAATAGTAATTGATAATAAAATTTTGGAGCAAGTGAATAATTTTAAATATCTAGGTTTCAATTTATCATATGTTAAAATTGAAGATATTAATGACAAAATAAATAAATTTAATCTAATACGTGGCACTATTAAATGAACCCGTAACAACACAAGAAAAGAAACAAAAATTAAATTTTATAAAGTAATGGCTGTTCCCTATATTGATGTATGGATCAGAATGTTGGACGATCAATAAAAGACAAGAACAAAGATTGGAAGCAGTTGAGATGAGATTTTTAAGAAATATAGCAGGGTATACTCTGCTGGATAAGAAAAGAAATGAAGATATAAGAAAGTAACTAAATATTTTCAAACTTACAGACCGAAAAATTAAATACAGGAACGCCTGGAATGAACATATTGATAGAATGCCAGAAGAAATACTTCCAAAATTATTGCTAAATTATAAATCACACGGAAGGAGAAATGTTGGACGACCACACAGAAGATGGTCTGAACAATTTTAACAATTCTAGCTTTCATGAAATCGGAACGAGCCAACAGGCTTAATCCCTGGATGATGATGATTAACTCACTGGTGCTATAGAACTCGCAGGTTAATAGCCGCGCGGAGATAAGCTCTCCAAGTATTCTTATCCTGAGCTATTGTTTACCAATCATCCACTGTATAATTCACGTCTTTACAATAATTGTCAACATTATTCTCCATTCTCAATCTTAACCTATCTACTGGGCGCTTTCTATCTGGTATTCCTAGAAGGCGTTTCCGTGCCTCTTCTATATTCCCCCTCGAGCCACATGTCCTGCTCATCACAGTCTACGACTTAATTGTTCTCATTACATACAGTTTCTCATAAAGATCATGTAGTTCATTGCCTGTTCGTCTCTCTTTGGTCCAAAAATTTCCCTAAAATATTAATTCTCAAATACTAGTAATATTTTTCCTCCTTTCAAATAAGAACTATGTTTCGCACACACAAAACTAAGAGTAATAATTTTATATATTTTCATTTTAATTTTTTTTAGAAGTTGGGACAAATGTCATATTCAAGACATAACCAAATTTATTATAGATAGACGAAAATATTGGAAGGGTCATATAAAAAGAGTGGAAGAAAACCGACTTGCAAAAAGAGCTAAAGAAGATAGACCAATGGACGGGAGAAGAACAAGAAGAAGACCAGCCAAGAGACGGATAGACAGACAATGCATGCATATCCAATACGTCTTCCTCCGAGGAGTGATTTTGGAAATAAACAGGATGAAAATCCTACAAATTATGTTTAAGAAGAAGATGACAAACCCTGTAATGCGTAATAGACACTTTTCATGAATTGAGCCAATGTTTAATTTATTTCTGCGCCTGATTTCTGTTCGTAATTGTTGTTCGTAGCTATTTGAATTCAGCCACTTCTTCAAAATTGTCCTCATTCGTCATTCTATTAGAACTATATAATGTATATGTGCACATATATTTATATTTCTCCATTACTAATTTAAACTGGGAGGGTAAAATTATAATGATATTGTGAAAAGAAAAATTAATATCTGAACCAGGAATCGAACCATGGACCTCTAGTTCTCCGTACTAGTGTGCAGCCCACTACACCATTTTAGACCTGGCACAAACATTAACAATTCTTTCCACATATATGATATTATCCATTATTGGAACTGTGTTAAAATAACAGTATTGAAAAATGTTAAATGGGAGGGTAAACTGCTCTAGCATAGATCTATTGCTCTTTCCCAGCATTGTGGAATGAATGCAATAAAAGTCTAATCTACGGTATTATGTAGCCCATGACCGCGAGGAAGAAAGACAACCTTCTAGTTGGCACCTAGGTTGTTACTCAGGCTCGGAGTCATCCGGAAGCACATTGGTGTGTCCCATTAGATCCTAACACCACATTTTCAATATATTTAGTTTGCAAAACGAACTATTTTTGCTAATACGAAATTAAGTGAAGGGATATACGAAATGTGTGAATGAGAAATGAAATTACGTGAAGAGGTTTAGGGAAAGGAGTGGAGAATGTTGGTGGGATGAAGTTCGGGAAACGGGAGAACTCTGAGAAAAACTCGAAAAATTCCGGTGTGGCACACCACTAATACCCCTCCGATATCGCCAAGATTCGAACCTGATATCCCAACAGGGATAGCCGTGCGCGCTAGCTATGCGTCCACCGAGAGGCGATCACAAATTTTGTTTTATTAATAGGCCTATTTATTTCCAGGTTCCAGAATATGCCATTGACACTGGTATTTATATTGCAGTTATCCACTTTTTGGGTTACTTCATTGATAGCTCTCACAGGAAATAAGACTCAAGGAGTATATTAAAGGAGCTACGCAGCATTAATAAGCCTACCTGTCTCTCGTATGACTGCGTGTAAATATGTATGCCAGATCCAAGACGTATAATGTCGCCGAGTGTATTCCTACATGGTGTTACATCATGACTGAAATACAGTACACCTATAATATCTAATTATAACCGGGTAACTATATGCAATAATGGTGATTGTATAGTGGCTATTGTAGTGCTAGTAGCAGTCTCTACATCTTGTAAAGGAAAACAGTGACTAATTGTACGAATATTTCTTGTGTTATAGACATGTTTACCAACATGTTTATTCATGTTTCCCTCATATAGCCTACTTAATTCATGTGTTTTCTCCCGTGCTAAGCAATACTTTAACATGAAGGCCTTGTGTGTAAAATATGGCGATATTTTGATGTTTTGAAGTTATTAATCTCAAATATTAACCTAGGCCTATATATACAGGGTGTAACTAAATTCACTTTCAGATTTTGAGGGCGTGTAGTCGGGACCAAGACGGTTACGTTTAGCGAACGTATGTCCGGAAACGTACTGTTTTCCCGTTACATGCATGCAAAATAACACAACACACGTTCAACTCTCCTGCATTTTCGGTGTCAAACACCCTGCACGTTCTCCCGACTTGACCCCGGTAGACAACTATCTATGGGGTCACGTGAAATCCCTGATTTACGAGACCCCTATGGCATCCGAGGAAGTCCTACTGGCACGGGTTATGTCTGCGGGGGATGTTGCAGGACCAAGGATTGGTGATCGTGTGTACCAGAACATGGTAGGAGGAACCGCATCTGTGTTCACGTAGATGTTTGTCACATCGAGCCCTTCTTTTGAACTCAGATGACAAGCAGCAGCCGTCAGAGATAGCAACGAGTGTTGTGGTATTTTGCGTGTACCGGGAAAACAGTACGTTTTCGGACATGAGATCCTATATTAAACGTAACCATCTTGGTCCCCACTACTCATCCTCAAAGTATATAATGCGAATTTAGTTACACCTTGTATAAAAGTTTGTAGTAACCAGAAAACAAAAATTTAAAACTTTTTGACATATATACAACAATGTATTTATTTAACAAACTTACTCAAATAGGCTCTGTCAAAAGGACAAAGTATATTTGACAATATATGAAAACAAAAACTTTACATAAGCTAAAGCTAATATCTACTATACTATTATTTTTTAATTAAGGAATTAAAGTAAATAAATAAAGAAATAAATAAATAAATATATATATATGTAAGTGGTTAGACACTCGTTCTCAATCTCTAGGACTAGAGTTCTCGTCTCGGTCGATCCATGTGGAGTTCGTTTTGGTCGAATCGGAGCCAGGACAGGTTTATATTGAGATTTTGACCTGTTATTTCCTGCCAAAAACTTAATTGCAGCACTTATCCATGCACATCATTCCAGAAACAAGCTTACTAAATATTTCCTTTAACAATATAATAGGCCGTTGAAACTAAGTTCTAGGTATTATTTTATTATTCTTTTATGTTTTGCAGTTTCATTATAAAGCCAATAATTTAATCAAGTTATGGGTTATTACACTGGTCAACATGATTTTTGTCCCATAATTACCAATAGTTGTACTTATGCAGTTTTTTATCGTGTGTTCAAATATGTATTCGGAATTTCTCCATCACTCACAGTTTTTTTTATTTCAATTTCAATTAATGGATTTAAATAATTATTTTGTAATAAACATTTTTCGTCCATTTGTCCATTGTAAAATAAAACCAAATGAGCTAACTCAGGAGATTTCAGCTATGGAAAAGAGAGATCAAGGCAAATATGTATTCGGAATTTCTCCATCACACACAGTTTTTTTTATTTCAATTTCAATTAATGGATTTAAATAATTATTTTGTAATAAACATTTTTCGTCCATTTGTCCATTGTAAAATAAAACCAAATGAGCTAACTCAGGAGATTTCAGCTATGGAAAAGAGAGATCAAGGCAAATATGTATTCGGAATTTCTCCATCACACACAGTTTTTTTATTTCAATTTCAATTAATGGATTTAAATAATTATTTTGTAATAAACATTTTTCGTCCATTTGTCCATTGTAAAATAAAAACCAAATGAGCTAACTCAGGAGATTTCAGCTATGGAAAAGAGAGATCAAGGCAAATATGTATTCGGAATTTCTCCATCACACACAGTTTTTTTTATTTCAATTTCAATTAATGGATTTAAATAATTATTTTGTAATAAACATTTTTCGTCCATTTGTCCATTGTAAAATAAAACCAAATAAGCTAACTCAGGAGATTTGAGCTATGGAAAAGAGATATCAAGGCAAATGGAATCCTAATATGCTGGCCGATTATTGTTGGACCATCAAGAGGAATGCTTCACAGGCGAAATATAGCAGAAAATCGCCATTTCTTACTTTCTAGGTGAGTCCGAATGTTCGAATATTGTGTAGTTACGAATGTAGAAAACATTAAAGCGTTTGAAATTATAAATTCCTATCTCTAGGAAATCTTGCGTGATGGAGAAAAACCGATATCATATTTGAATTGAGGAGAAAAAATACTATCAGAATCACATATTTATTTCTGAGACAAAAAAAAAAGTTTCTTTTTCTGTTGCTCAGTGTCATTTATGTCATTCGTCTTATTGTTATTTTAATATATTTTGCACTAATTAACTGTAGACCTATATTGTGTGCGTCTATTATATATTATTAATTTCACTATAGATATTTCACAATTGTTAACCCTTAAATTCGTAATGTGTCCTTTTGGATACATTAGTTGGTTTAATTAATTTAATATTTTTAATAAATCAGAAGAAAACGAACAAAAAGAAACCACTTAAATTTGTGTCTAATTATATAATATGCCTAATAATAACAGTTATACAAGATACCGTTTTCACTGCGGTCCGCCACATTCAAATAACTAACAGAAGAAATTTGTGTTTTGCCAATTTAAGGATTAATATCTGTATAATTTAACTGAAGTGAAAGAGAAGATCTAACGGTCTTAACTCCATCAAGAAAAATAATCCATTATTATATTTATTAATAATGATTATATTTTATATTATCATTAATAGTAAATTATTATCGAATCCACCCTTGTGGTCTCGAACACAGAGGCCCAGGTTCTATCTCCGGTCGAGTCACGTTTATTAGGGGTGATGGTTTCTTCGGGGATTTCTTCATCTGTAAGACAAATGTCAGGAAACTTTAAGGTCCAAACGGTCCCAGAGCATTATCTGGCTATCGAATTATCATCATATTCGCCCTGTTTAGTATAAAGGTGTGTGTTTCACCTTAATGTTGTGCTGTCTCGGAGGAGACCCTGACATTGAGTGGTCCTCCGTGTCCTGATGTAGTCAAAATGATGTGTGTGTTTGTGGTCAATAGTCTAAAATATCTTTCCCTTGCCTTGTCACTGTAAGACCCGGGTGGCGTGTTGCAAGTAAAAAGTGCCTACAATTTGAGAGGTTAAACGAAGTTGATAAAATGGAAAAAATTACACTGAGCAACAAAAAAGAAACTTTCTTTTGTCTCAGAAAGAAAAGTAGGCCTACGTGATTCTTATAGTATTTTGTCTCCTGAATTCAAATATGATATCGGTTTTTCTCCACCATGCAAGGTTTCTGAGAGACAGGAATTTATAATTTCAAACACTTTAATATTTTCTACATTCGCAACTACACAACATTCGAACATTCGGACTCACCTAGAATGTAAGAAATTACGATCTTCAGCTATATTTCGCCTGTGGAGCATCCCTCTTGATGGTCCAACAATAATCGGCCAGCATATTAGGATTCAATTTGCCTTGATTTCTCTTTTCCATAGCTGAAATCTCCTGAGTTAGCTCATTTGGTTTTATTTTACAATGGACAAATGGACGAAAAAACGTTTATTTAAAAAATAATTATTTAAATCCATTAGTTGAAATTGAAATAAAAAAACTATGGGTGATGGAGAAATTCTGAATACATAGGCCTATTTGAAAACACGATAAAAACTGCATTAAGTACAACTACTGGTGCTCATGAGACAAAAATCATGTTGACCTGTGTTATTATCATTATTATCATTATTATTATTATTATTATTATTATTATTATTATTATTATTATTATTATTATTATTGTTATCAGCATCATAATTATTATATTTTATCTAGTCTGTGATGGTGTGTCAGACCTGGTCAGCCGTCATACGTGTATATCACAGACCTTCATTTCATCCCTCGACATGCATTACGCCAAGGTTTACAAAGTAAACTTTACATTAGGCATACTAGATATTATAAGTACAATAGGAAGTCTGCCTGCAATATAATTGCAGAGAAGAAACCCGGCGCTTCAGCCACAGAAACAAAACTTACTAACTTCTGGTAATTGTGCAGAAAGGTACTGCTTTTAACCTAGTTCAATCCAGAGAGCTACATTTATTTGCGTTATACAACGTTACTAATATTATGAACAATCGTCAAGTTTTAATAAACGACCATTTTTCAAGACCAATAAAATCTTAAAAGCTAACTCAACCGAAATCCAACTTAACTACTGATGTCAGAGAAAGAAATGGCTATTCTATGCCACTGTTCTACCTGTGATTATTTCGATCGGAGCACAAGCGAATGTTAGTGTCATGTTGGCCAATGTGATAACACACGTTCACACTAGAGCCAATTGCCAACATGTTTACTCACTTATAAGGGGATTCTATCCCATGAATTCACATACATTAGAGTTCATGTTAGGGTGAGAAAATGGGCTCCAGATTAGTTTAGCGTTCACTTGTTTGTTAGCGAGTTTTTGTGATTAGTTGGCTACACTATCCAAGCAATGACTAATACATATTTTACATTGTAAATAAGGTGATTTTAGGTTACTTTGAACTCAACTTCACGCTTTATTTTAAGGCATTTCTCACATTTTTTAAATATATAATATATATATATATATATATATATATATATCGATTTTTTCAAAAAAATGTGAGAAATGCCTTAAAATAAAGCGTGAAGTTGAGTTCAAAGTAACCTAAAATCACCTTATATATATATATTATGAAAAGAAAAATGAATGCTTGAGTCGGGATTTGAACTCGAGTCTCTAAAGTCTGTACCTTTAGCGCTCTAACCAACTGAGCTACCCAAGAATCCCAACACAAACATACAACTTTCTTATACATGTAGTATTCTCAATTCACAAGAGGTAGCGGAAACTTGTTCCAACTGACATCTAGTGGCTAACATAAGTAAATATTCTCTTTAAAAATTCGCTTAACTGTTATGTTATCCACTAGATGTCAGTTGGAACAAATTTCCGCTACCTCTTGTGTGAATTGAGAATACTACATGTATAAGAAAATGGTATGTTTGTGTTGGAATTCTTGGGTAGCTCAGTTGGTTAGAGCGCTAAAGGTACAGACTTTAGAGACTCGAGTTCAAATCCCGACTCAAGCATTCATTTTTCTTTTCATACCATATTTGCCTTCATTTTCAAATGTCAAAAATATATTTATAATATATATATTGGTAATTACTCACATATTGCAACAATAAATTGAGGTTTTTTTTTTAAATTTGAATTCATATAGGTGACATGTCCACCGCTGTGGTCTCGAGGTAGCGTGCTGCCTTGTCACGCAGCGGGCCCGGGTTCGGTCCCCGGTCGGGGCAGTTTTTCTGGGTGAGGTTTTTATCGGGGTTTTTCCTCACCTGTCAGACAAATGTCGGGAAAACTTTAAGGCCCAAACGGTCCCCAAAATCATATGGTCATCATCGTCATCATCCTCCACCGGTGTGAAAAGCAACGGGAAGCTAGCACACCTACAATTCCCTAGTAAAGCTGCAAGCATAGCATGAAAATGCTATGATTGCAGTGAAGGACCTGCCTTCGGGCAGAATTACTATGGATGGATAGGTGACATGGTGGCATAGAATCCCCAAAGAAAGTTCCCAAGAAGGAATGCGGGTGAGGACGAGACAGCCGAATGCCTTGCAAGTCTGGGTTGTTTTGTACACTTCGAAAACATGACATGGCAATGCGCTGTAAGCATACTTAAAAACTAATATAACATAAATATAACAATAATTGCTAATCGCTCATTTTTATCAGATTAATACAATTAATGTGCCTAGTAGACTTGTTTTATAGATCTCGATAACAGGAATCTATATTAACTGATCAAATTTGTTATAGGTAACACAACAGTACAACTTTTTCATATCATCACTAGCCAATGGTTTTCGAGGAATCCACCTGTATGTAAAATCAACGTCACCGTGCCACACTAGACCGTCATCAACGCGCGGAGATTTTCTTTTTCTGGGAGAACAGTAATAGGGTACGGCGCAAAAAGTGGACATCCGAATTTCGGGATAATTTTGATTTTAAAATGAAGTTTAGGAACGTCGAGGATGAAAACATGAAAAAAATTTGCGGACCATCCAGAAACAAAGCTGTAAAATAATTTATAAAACACTATTCCCTATATTACCTGAAGTAAGTGGCTGTCATTGCGGTCGTGACATCAGATTCGATATCCAGACGTTACTCCAGGGTGAAAACATGTTTTCTTCAATAGAGATGCGAAAATAGAATACATATTTTATTGTAATAAAAGTGCAGTTCTGTATTTCCAAATGCTATATTTCGAAAATCACAAAGCAAACAGTTTGAAATTTAATAAAAATCACATCCGCACATAGAGTTTAAGAAAAAATTTTTTAACTGAATCGAGTGTCGATAATAATCGATACGTCATCTACACATTTCTCGAAAATGAACGGAAAATTAGCCCTTACAAAATAGAACAACTTATTTATAACGTGATCTTCGAAATTTGTAATAGGCCTATAATTCATTATGAGAATACATGCATAATAACCCAAAAGCTAACCTAACTTATTTAAATTGCTGGAACCTGTGAAAGTAATAAATATAATGGCATTTAGACAATATTAAATTACAGGTATGTAAATAAATTATACTATATGTGTAAGAAACTAAAAGCTAACCTAACCTAATTATGTATAAGAAACAATTACCCTAACCTAGTTTCTTTATTGATGGTCCGCAGATTTTCTTTGTGTTTTCATCTTTGGTGATTTTAAGCTTCATTTTATTACTACATTTATATCGAAATGGAGTTGTCTTGTGTAGTAAACTAGTGAAATGTGTATTTTGTAGTGCTTATAAAATGTTATTTTACTGCTTTGTTTCTGTATGGTTTGCATTTTTTTTTTTTTTTTTTTTTTTTGTGTTTTCATGTTTAGCGGTCCTAAGTTTCATTTTAAAACCAAAATTATCTCGAAATTCGGATGTCCACTTTCTGCGCCGTAACCCAGTAATAATATTCACTAGACAAAATGGACAAATATAAGATTAATTTGAGTCATTTTAGTTCGGTTTATAAATTAAATACCGATGTACTTATATGTGAAGCGAAGTTCAACATAGTTTAAAAAAATGTCTATGAAGCTTTCATTCTGTTAAGTCAGTCAATAACTTATTTTTTCGCTTTGCAGCTCAGATTCTAAACTTCCTTGTTAAGAGTAAATAAATGCTCCATGCTTATATTCATAATTCAGTACTGTGGCTATAGGCCTATAACTTATTTACGGGGTTGAGGAAGAGATAGGATAGGCCTAGTTACAAGAGCGGGGATTCTTATGCGAGATGTTTAGTGGACTAGCTAGAATAAAACCACTGAAGTCTATACTCGTATAATGCAGCTCAAAATGACTGAGCGGTTGAAATATTCAGTCTCGAGTCTTCCGGACTGCGCATGCGAAGCTTTGTTCACACGAGTACGCAATATTTAATTAGCTTAAATTCGTTTATTTGATTTAGTAGTCTGAAATATGTTACAAATCAGTATGGGATAGTAATATGCTGAGGCTCTAAGAATATATTTGTATGAATTGAACAAAGATATATGAAGCAATATTAAAATCTTGTGCGAAGCTTACATTAACTTGCCCATTTTCTCACCTAACGAATTAAAATGAGTACGCCAAAGAATATAATGTGGTAAAAGGACTCAGTAATGAGTGAATAAATATATTTAAAAAACAGCAATATAATATCTGAAATTAGTATTATCATGTCTACACAGTAATAAACACAGTAGAGGGTTTTAATTTTGCTAAAACAAATACCGGTACTGTATTCGGTGATTCTATGCCAGGAGTCAACCTTACATAAACTGAAATAATAATAATAATAATAATAATAATAATAATAATAATAATAATAATAATAACAATAATAATAATAATAATAATAACAATAATAATAATAATAATAATAACTATTATTGTTGCAGTATGTGAATATCTACCCGAGGGAAGTAGGGAAATATATTTGATTTTTCCCCACAAAAATTTCAAGAACTACTTTAAAATTTAATGAGAAATTTAGGTAAAATTAATCTAAAATTACGCGATATTTAAATTGGAAAACGCGCATTAGTCATTTTTCAATCGGAATAGCCAACTTATCCGTATCCAGATTATGCAATAAACGGTAAATTAATCTGGTGTACACTAACCTACCCATTTTCTCATCTAATGAAATAAAACAACTACAGAATATTTTGTGGAATAAAGATTTTGTAATGAGTGAATAAATGTATAAACACAGCAAACTGAAAGCGGAGTCGTAATATTGTCATGTCGGTTAACATGACGTTAATAGTTTTTACACGCTTTATATTAGCTTGACTTGTATCTATCTATGTAACGGAATATTTCAACGCGATTTTCACCCACTTAAAATCATTGGATCGACTTGAAACTTTGTATACGTGTAGAGGACCCGTGACAATACAATAATTTCATATTTATTTTCTAAAATCCTGGCCAGAATCATCCGAAAATAAAAAAAATGAAAACTGGTATAATAGGTTGCGGACTTGTCGAGTTTTTAGTCAATCGTTTTAAGAGCTCAGTTGGTAGAGCAGTGAACTCTTAGTGGTATATAATTTCAGTAATCCATACGTCGCTGGTTCAAATCCGCTGGGAGGGTTTTTTTTATATAAGAGTATTACTTTTAGCTCATACTACAATAGTATCGAATCTAAAGATATTTACATTTTTATCTTATTCTGTAAAATATTAAAACTAAAAAATAAAAAATAAATAATAGTTTTAAATAAACAATAGTTTTAAAAAACTAAAAGAACACGCTTTATTAGAAAACTAAAAAATGAAAAATAATTTTAATTTCCAATACGCTTGGGATAAAATAAAGTGGTCAACAAAAAAATCATCTCCAACACATATAGAATAAAATTAGAGTTATCAACAAAAAGAAAATAATTTTACCATCAAAAGCGTGGGGTGCTCTATATCAATTAATATATTTGATAATAAACAGATATTGGTAAAAGTAAGCTCTCTAAGAAGAAAATGTAAAAATCATAAAAATCACCCCACGCTTTTGATGGTAAAATTATTTTATTTTTGTTGATAACTCTAATTTTATTCTATATGTGTTGGAGATGATTTTTTTGTTGACCACTTTATTTTATCCCAAGCGTATTGGAAATTAAAATTATTTTTCATTTTTTAGTTATCTAATAAAGCGTGTTCTTTTAGTTTTTTAAAACTATTATTTATTTTTTATTTTTTAGTTTTAATATTTTACAGAATAAGACAAAAATGTAAATATCTTTAAATTCTATACTGTTGTAGTATGAGCTAAAAGTAATACTCTTCTATAAAAAAAACCCTCCCAGACGGATTTGAACCAGCGACATATGGATTACTGAAATTATATACCACTAAGAGTTCACTGCTCTACCAACTGAGCTCTTACAACGACTGACTAAAAACTCGACAAGTCCGCAACCTATTATACCAGTTTTCATTTTTTTGATTTTCGGATGATTCTGGCCAGGATTTTAGAAACAAAATATGAAATTATTGTATTGTCACGGGTCCTCTACACGTATACAAAGTTTCAAGTCGATCCAATGTTTCTAAGTGGGTGAAAATCGCGTTGAAAGATTCCGTTACATTGATACAAAAACACGTTTTTTTGATTTTCTGATGATTATGGCCAGGATTTTAGAAAATAAATATGAAATTATTGTATTGTCACGGGTCCTCTACAAGTATACAAAGTTTCAAGTCGATCCAATGTTTCTAAGTGGGTGAAAATCGCGTTGAAAGATTCCGTTACATTGATACAAAAACACTTTTTTTGATTTTCTGATGATTATGGCCAGGATTTTAGAAAATAAATATGAAATTATTGTATTGTCACGGGTCCTCTACAAGTATACAAAGTTTCAAGTCAATCCAATGTTTCTAAGTGGGTGAAAATCGCATTGAAAGATTCCGTTACATTGATACAAAAACACTTTTTTTTTTATTTTCTGATGATTATGGCAAGGATTTTAGAAAATAAATATGAAATTATTGTATTGTCACGGGTCCTCTACAAGTATACAAAGTTTCAAGTCGATCTCATGATTTTAAGTGGGTGAAAATCGCGTTGAAAGATTCCGTTACATAGATAGATACAGGTCAAGCTAATATAAAGCGTGTAAAAAAGTTATACTATAGACTCTGACAATTAGAAACAGTTACGATTTACAATTTAATGTGTTAAATTCACACAGTATCTTATATTCAGTTTGCTACTCAATTGGACCTTGATCATTCTTAGAGCGTAAATTTAGGCATTGTTTGACTGTATTGATTTTCCATTGTTGATGTTCAACTTCAAAAACTAAAAATACTGTTTAATTTTTAAGAAAAAAAATGGTTTTTTGCATTGTGCACTGTATCAATATCCATAAAATACACCTGCAATAAGGTATTGAGTACTTAAACTTTAAGTACTTAAGAACCCCGACACTATTAGGGCATCCGATGGCTAGGGAGTCTTTCCTTTCTTCCATTTCTTCTTTCCTTTATTTTCTTTTCTTCTCCAGAAAAGCCTGACCAGAGGCTATAAGATGCCAGCCCCATCACAGGTCTTGCCTTCCTTTGGCCAGCAACCAATCGAAGGGACTATTATTATGCTTTCAAGTCTCATATGAGAATTTCCCGGAAGGATCGAACTTATGACGACCAAAGCATGAAAACGTGTGAAGCATGGACACTAAAAAGACAACATGAAAGCAGAATAACAGCTTGTGAAATGAGATTCATGCGTAGAACAGCGGGTTACACCAGATGGGATCGAAAAAAGGAACACTGATATCTTAAAAGAATTGAAGACTACGCCAATTTTGGATCATATTAAACAGTACCAACTAAATTGGAAACACCATCTTGAAAGAATGAGTTCAAATCGGATCCCCAAAGCTGTTTATAATTATATACCAAGAGAACGAAGATCTCTGGGCCGTCCTATGAAACACTGGAGGGAAAATTTTCTATAGGATCGTAACAGGCCTTGGCTTAATACTTGGAAGGAATAAGAAGAAACTTTAAAATGCGTTTTTCTCAAAACTTTTATAAATTGACCTTGATCGTTATTCCTGATTTTTATTTACAGTGTTCTGCCTAGGGCATGTCCTTCATTGTAATCATTGCATTTTCATACTATGCTTTGCAGTTTACTAATGAATTATAGGTGTTGTAGCTTCCCGTTGCTTTTCACACCGTGGATAATGATCATGATGATGTTTGGGGACCGTTTGGGCCTAAAAGTTTCCCCTGAAATTTGCCTTATAGGTGAGAAAACAAAAACTCACCCAGGAAGCTTGTCCCGACTGGGAATCGAACCCGTGCCCGCTGCGTGACAAGGCAGCACATTACCTCGAGACCACAGCGCTGTACGTTATTCTTGAGTACCATGCATATATATTACTTACTTACTCACTGGCACTATCGAACACGAAGGTTCATGACCGCGCGGACATAAGCTCTCCATACATCCCTATCCTGAGCTAATGCTTTCCAATCATTCCCTGTATAATCTACTTCCCTCAAATCATAGTTAATGTTATTCTCCCACCTCATTCTTGGTCTACCAACTGGGCGTTTTCCCTCTGGCTTTCCTACAAGAAGCTTCCATGCAAGTCTTTCATTCCCCATACGTGCAACATGTCCTGCCCATCGCAGTCTACGAGACTTAACTGTTCTTATTATATCTGGCTTCCTATAAAGACCATGTAGTTCATTGTTATGTAGTCTTCTCCATTCACCTGTTTGTTCATCTCTCTTTGGTCCAAAAATTTTCCTAAGTACTTTATTCTCAAATACTTGTAATCTCCTTTCCTCCCTTAAAGTAACAGTCCATGTTTCGCACCCATATAATATAACTGATAGAATAATAATTTTATATATTTTCAGTTTAACGTTTTTTGAAAGGAGTTGGGACATCAAGAGTCTCTGCAATGCATAATAGCACGCATTTCCAGAATTGAGCCTATGTTTAATTTCTTTGTGCATCTCATTCCTATTATTGATATAATTTTTGTTCCTATGTTACAATATTAGAAACCACGCGACAGGAAATCAATTGTATTCTGATCCAAATTGTTAATTTTATATGAATCTTATTGTAATTCAGTTGCTATGAAACTGCGTCTTAAATATAAAATTAATTCTATCGGTTGCAAATACTCTCTAAATTCTGTGTTAGAAAATAAAATCACAAGGAATTAAATGGACGTATTCTGCAGTATTGAGTTAAAAATTATTTTACAATAATTGAGCTTAAGAAAACAGACTAATACATTTATTATTAACTCCGTGAATCGACATTGTAAAATTACACAATAAATCAATCTATGCAACTGTGGACAATGAAATAAAACCAAATTGCAGTAAGGTACGTAAAAACGTGATATTATCAACTAGAGAACAAAAGGAATGATAAAAAATCAAGAGGAATTAATTGGACAAAGTCAACTCTTTTAAGTTATAAATAATTTATTACAATAACTGAACATACAGTAAGTAATGTCTATTTACTTCATGAATGGAGTGTGTAAATTACTGTAACAAACAAATGAATTTCAACCTGTGGACAATGAAAACAAATTCCTGTAAGCTACATATAAACTAAAAAATTATCAAGGAAAAATTTGTATTCGTACAGCAAAAAAACTAATTAAGACAGAAATATTAAATCAAAAAACAACAAATATTTGACCAAAAATGCAGCTCTAAATTATAATTAAAGCAACACATATAAAAACGTAAAGTATAGAGAAGACATCAAGAGAATCATTGAAAAGCAAGTGTAATTAATCCAAAAAATAGTAATAATTTGGGCAATATTATAAGTCAAATAATAGGCAAATAAGTCATAAAAATTATCTCCGACTCCATAGGGAGCAGCTAGAACTACAGTGGGAGAAGAGGAGAAAACATCCCACAACATTTCCCCGACTCCCGAGGGCAATACTCGAAGAAATATCGGGATCCTCCAGTGGGAGAAGAGGAGAAAACGTCCCACAAATTTCCCCGACTCCCGAGGGCAATACTCGAAGAAATATCGGGATCCTCCAGTGGGAGAAGAGGAGAAAACGTCCCACAACTTTCCCCGACTCCCGAGGGAAATACTCCAAGAAATATCGGGATCCTCCAGTGGGAGAAGAGGAGAAAACGTCCCACAAATTTCCCCGACTCCCGAGGGAAATACTCCAAGAAATATCGGGATCCTCCAGTGGGAGAAGAGGAGAAAACGTCCCACAAATTTCCCCGACTCCCGAGGGAAATACTCGAAGAAATATCGGGATCCTCCAGTGGGAGAAGAGGAGAAAACGTCCCACAAATTTCCCCGACTCCCGAGGGAAATACTCGAACAAATATCGGGATCCTCCAGTGGGAGAAGAGGAGAAAACGTCCCACAAATTTCCCCGACTCCCGAGGGAAATACTCCAAGAAATATCGGGATCCTCCAGTGGGAGAAGAGGAGAAAACGTCCCACAAATTTCCCCGACTCCCGAGGGAAATACTCGAACAAATATCGGGATCCTCCAGTGGGAGAAGAGGAGAAAACGTCCCACAAATTTCCCCGACTCCCGAGGGAAACACTCGAACAAATATCGGGATCCTCCAGTGGGAGAAGAGGAGAAAACGTCCCACAAATTTCCCCGACTCCCGAGGGAAATACTCGAACAAATATCGGGATCCTCCAGTGGGAGAAGAGGAGAAAACGTCCCACAAATTTCCCCGACTCCCGAGGGAAATACTCGAACAAATATCGGGATCCTCCAGTGGGAGAAGAGGAGAAAACGTCCCACAAATTTCCCCGACTCCCGAGGGAAACACTCGAACAAATATCGGGATCCTCCAGTGGGAGAAGAGGAGAAAACGTCCCACAAATTTCCCCGACTCCCGAGGGAAATACTCGAACAAATATCGGGATCCTCCAGTGGGAGAAGAGGAGAAAACGTCCCACAAATTTCCCCGACTCCCGAGGGAAATACTCCAAGAAATATCGGGATCCTCCAGTGGGAGAAGAGGTGAAAAGATCCCACTTCATTTTCCCGACTCCAGAGAGAAAACGTTGAATAATACTGGGATTCTCCATCGGGAGAGAGGTCATAGCTTTATCACAGTATTTTATCCCACACACGACCGTTGTGCCTAAATAATTCTGGATTTCCGTGAACGAGAGTTATAATTTTGTCAAAAATGCCTTTTCAATAATGTAGATGCTTCCACATCAGCAACACATCTGACTTATTTTCCTAATGTTTTTATGTGTCAACATTATACATATCTCCGTGTAGCAGTTACATTGAAATCAGTTCATTTCAGTATCACAGTTATCGCTATAATTAAGTCCGTGAATAATTTTAAGCAAAATCTTAGTGAAGTGTAAATAGATCTTCTGTAGGTGACTTAGTATTGTCTGCACTTAAACTTAACGTTAAAATTGTAAATAGTAATTTGTAAGTCTTTGCTAACACAGTGTGTAGTTATATTTAATTATGTAGTTAATGTAGATTGTTTAACTTTAATGTTAGGTTAACTTCTTTAATATATGAATATTATAAGATTAATCTGTGTTTCATTTTATGGTAAATGCCCACTGTATTCATTATCTTGAGGCAACTGAACGGTTTACGGTGCTACGGGAGTTGATCTGGGTCGATCTTTGTTGGGGAAGAAGTTTTCTTATGGAGTTTCGGACTGTCCAAACCCAACATCATGAGTAGTTTAATAATAATAATAATAATAATAATAATAATAATAATAATAATAATAATAATAATAATAGCAGCAGCTTTATTTTACCTGGCAGAGTTAAGGCCTTAAGGCTTTGTTTGCCACTCAACCAGGTTTTAAAAAAATTCAAAAAAATAGTCTTACATCTAAACTACAATAAACATAAACAATTACATGTTATAAATACAATACAATTAATATTTATAATGTATTTTGATTTACTCTAGATTTAACGAATTTAATGTATAATACGTACAAGATATATATAAAAAACGACAAAAAATGGATAGCTGCAATAAGTAGCGGCTTCAAGTTGAGAAAACCAGTTGTATCGTCTGGGGAACCGTCATTTTGACCAAATATCACATATATACTGGTATATGATTGTTCACCATAGTGATTAATATATGTGGATATGAGGCCAACAGCTGGCTTGTAGGGAAAGTACCTTCTAGGCCTCTCGAGCCTATAAGTTTAATGAGGAAGGCAAAGAAGGGATAGCTCACTCCTCAGTAGTAACATGGTTGCCGGATTATTAATTCGGTCAACAACTACTGAAGGTGTCGGATCATTTAAAAAGCGTAGTATTTACCAAGAGGTTCCCTCCCAGTCAAATAACACAACACAGGTGAAAGGAAGTGGCAACATAGTAAGGAAAGGAAGAGAATCGACACCACATTTCTAGCACATATTCCGCGTAAATATTTAACTTGGCAGAGTAATATATATAGTATCCAATTTATTTTGACTGCCCGAAATATATTTGTATTGAAGTGCAAAATGTACAATTGTTTTGTAGAAAAGTTGTCAAATTATGTGGGGGAAATAATAATTAATGCATTTTCTAGCGTTGTTTGTTAACAAGATACGAATACTGTTTTTATTGGATTTTCATCTTTATAAATATATTTCAGAGTCGTTTTAACATACTACATTATATAGAGGAACTTCGGGTAATTTGGACTCCTGTTTTGAATTTGTTGTTTTTCTTCATTTAATTAAGAGATTTGAATTTTGTTTAATTACAGTGTTTATCGTTAGTGTTGTAACTATGAAATAGCATTGTTATTATTTATTATATTCAAATATGGTAATTTATAAACTTTTTTACATTACAAGAAAGGTCCACTTTAACCTCCATATTCCGGTAAAGTGGACCCCAGAGTCCACCTTAGCTTTTGGTCTATTTTTAAGTTTATTTACTCTATTAATTTATACAGACAGGCACACATTATTCTGAAAATATTTATGGCTGATCATAATTAAAAAGCGTTGATATTTATTTAATGTTTTGAAAAATTATTGTTGATTATAACATTCACACGTCATTCATCTGCAGAAAGCGACGGTCTTTGGGTTTAGTAAAATTACAAGGATATTAAATAAAATTAATTAAGTAGATGGTTTTTACAGATATATACGTATTCGTGTAAAGTGAATCCACGTCCTTGTGGAGAGTCAACTTTAACCGAATTCCTTTGTTATGTTTAATTATTTCATATAACCACCATGTCACATAATATCAAACCAAACCCGCCAGTATATTAAAACAGCATCTACATAATGCATTTAGGAATTTTTTGAACATTTGTAATATTCAATAGCAAAAATTAAGAATTGATTCTTAGTTTGAAAAACTTTTGAAGTGTTCATTTTCATAAATATCACAAATAAACCCTTTTTTGCACAAAGAATAAAAGAAACTGGCCTTTGAACCTGTCAAAGAAGAAATTAAAATATTTTCTGTTCGAGGGCAGCACCAATTAAAGAATATATTAACAGGGTTTGCTCAAACAGAAGGGTCCACATTACCCGAACTTCCCTATAAGTTATAAAAAACTCCTGTGATAAATTGAACATAAGGATCGGTTAAATATCTCTTGAAATTTTTAAACAAATTCATTGAATAAATAAAGGGAAAATATGCGTGCTTTTAATATCAACGATAAAAATATTCCAGATCCTCGCTGTCATTTTATTCCTTCCACTTCATTAATGCAGTGTAACCTCTCATCTTGCGTAGAAATACATTATATAATGGAAATGGACAGCTAATGACAAATGAGGGAAATTTTGAGGAAGTGGCTGAATTCAAATACCTAGGAACAATAATCACGAATAGGAATGAGATGCACAAAGAAATTAAACATAGGCTCAATTCTGGAAATGCGTGCTATTATGCATTGCAGAGACTCTTGATGTCCTAACTCCTTTCAAAAAACGTTAAACTGAAAATATATAAAACTATTATTCTACCAGTTATATTATATGGGTGCGAAACATGGACTCTTACTTTAAGGGAGGAAAGGAGATTACAAGTATTTGAGAATAAAGTACTTAGGAAGAATTTTGGACCAAAGAGAGATGAACAGACAGGTGAATGGAGAAGACTTCATAACAATGAACTACATGGTCTTTATAGGAAGCCAGATATAATAAGAACAGTTAAGTCTTGTAGACTGCGATGGGCAGGACATGTTGCACGTATGGGGAATGAAAGACTTGCATGGAAGCTTCTTGTAGGAAAGCCAGAGGGAAGGTGCTCAGTTGGTAAACCAAGAATGAGGTGGGAGAATAACATTAACTATGATTTGAGGGATGTAGATTATACAGGGAATGATTGGAAAGCATTAGCTCAGGATAGGGATGTATGAAGAGCTTATGTCCGTGCGGCCATGAACCTACGGGTTCGATGGTGCCAGTGAGTAAGTAAGTAAGTAACCTCTCATCTTGTTTTTCTTATGTCGTGTTGTCTCGGAGGAAGCTCTGACATTGAACTATTCACTAGGTCTGGGAAGTTGATCTATAAAATGCCTATAAAAGACCCTAAATATATCGTCAAAAAGACCAATAATATGAATATGATGATGATGGTAATGCTGTGCCTGGAGAGGCATTAAACTAAACTTAATTTTATGAGGCAAATATGATAATGATCGTCATATGGTGTTCGAGGACAGTTTGGACCTTAAATTTTCCTGACACTTGTCTTACAGGGGGAGAAAACTCCAATAAAACCACACCCAGGAAACTTGTCCTCACACGAGATTGAACCCAGGCCCACTACATAAAAAGGTAGCACACTATCTCAAGATCATAGTGGTGGACATAGCCAAGAAATATAAAATTTCAATTTCTCCTCAGGAGTTCTCATCTAGGGGATATGTGGATGGAGACCACAAGATGCCCAAGCTGAGCAAAACATTGCTTCCACTTACTTGTGTTTTGCTCCTTACTTTTATCTTTTCTGTATATAGCCTCTCTTGGCTAATTCTTGTTTTTCGACTCTGATGGTATTAGAGCATTCGAGGCCTAGGAGATCCTTTTCTATTTTCATTCCTCTCTATTGATCTATGTAATTCTTACAACTAATGAGTAGAGGCCGGATGTTAGGGAAAATGCCTATACTTATTTATTATAGATATATTAAAAGTGACTTCATATACGTTCATACCAACGACCCTAGAGTTGTTTTAGTTGTTTTCCATAAAGTTCATTTTGCCTATAAATGCCTATTTCAGCTTATAATGCCTATTTGTAAGCGTGGGGTGCTCTATATCAATTAATATATTTGATAATAAACAGATATTGGTAAAAGTAAGCTCTCTAAGAAGAAAATGTAAAAATCATAAAAATCACCCCACGCTTTTGATGGTAAAATTATTTTATTTTTGTTGATAACTCTAATTTTATTCTATATGTGTTGGAGATGATTTTTTTGTTGACCACTTTATTTTATCCCAAGCGTATTGGAAATTAAAATTATTTTTCATTTTTTAGTTTTCTAATAAAGCGTGTTCTTTTAGTTTTTTAAAACTATTGTTTATTTTTTATTTTTTAGTTTTAATATTTTACAGAATAAGACAAAAATGTAAATATCTTTAAATTCTATACTGTTGTAGTATGAGCTAAAAGTAATACTCTTCTATAAAAAAAACCCTCCCAGACGGATTTGAACCAGCGACATATGGATTACTGAAATTATATACCACTAAGAGTTCACTGCTCTACCAACTGAGCTCTTACAACGACTGACTAAAAACTCGACAAGTCCGCAACCTATTATACCAGTTTTCATTTTTTTTTTATTTTCGGATGATTCTGGCCAGGATTTTAGAAACAAAATATGAAATTATTGTATTGTCACGGGTCCTCTACACGTATACAAAGTTTCAAGTCGATCCAATGTTTCTAAGTGGGTGAAAATCGCGTTGAAAGATTCCGTTACATTGATACAAAAACACGTCTTTTTGATTTTCTGATGGTTATGGTCAGGATTTTAGAAAATAAATATGAAATTATTGCATTGTCACGGGTCCTCTACAAGTATACAAAGTTTCAAGTCAATCCAATGTTTCTAAGTGGGTGAAAATCGCATTGAAAGATTCCGTTACATTGATACAAAAACACTTTTTTTTTGATTTTCTGATGATTATGGCAAGGATTTTAGAAAATAAATATGAAATTATTGTATTGTCACGGGTCCTCTACAAGTATACAAAGTTTCAAGTCGATCTCATGATTTTAAGTGGGTGAAAATCGCGTTGAAAGATTCCGTTACATAGATAGATACAGGTCAAGCTAATATAAAGCGTGTAAAAACTAAAAGAACACGCTTTATTAGAAAACTAAAAAATGAAAAATAATTTTAATTTCCAATACGCTTGGGATAACAAAGTGGTCAAGAAAAAATCATCTCCAACACATATAGAATAAAATTAGAGTTATCAACAACTAAAATAATTTTACCATCAAAAGCGTGGGGTGGTGCTTTTTATGATTTTTACATTTTCTTCATAGAGACTTTACTTTTACCAATATCTGTTTATTATCAAATATATTAATTGATATAGAGCACCCCACGCTTTTGATGGTTTTTTTTTGTTGATAACTCTAATTTTATTCTACATGTGCTGGAGATGATTTTTTTGTTGACCACTTTATTTTATCCCAAGCGTATTGGAAATTAAAATTGTTTTTCATTTTTTAGTTTTCTAATAAAGCGTGTTCTTTTAGTTTTTTAAAACTATTATTTATTTATTTATTTCTCTTAAGAACAATCATAGATATGATGATCTTGAAGATTTTCGGGCTGTAAGGCCGTGGTCTTGAGGCTTGAAGTTCCCCGACGTTTCGCCAGAGACTGCGTCTGGCACCCTTGAGGGTTGCCTCAAGACCACGGCCAACAGCTCGGAAATCATCTTCAAGATCATCGTAGCAACTCCGGCCGTGAAAGACTGAATTAATACAAATCACAGATATACTCTTAGCATAACTTATCATTTATTTACCTTCAACGTTTATGCATACAGGAGAACGTTGTTCACCTCATCACCCCTTTATACTTTTATCGCTTCCATTCGCCATCTTCCCACCACAACTTAAACATACGATCAAGAGAAAATTTAACTCTAGCTCTTCCTCTATATTGAACTTCTCACTATTCTTCATCCTTCCCTCTCCTTGTATATCAAGGATGCCCGACTCAAAAAGAGTTAAAAAAACTCAGCCTACATATTTCCTTAGACAATATAATATATAATCGTATTTTCATGTATACTTTTAGTATTCCTTTATACTTTAAACTTTCTATACAAAGCCAATTACTTAATCAAATTATAGATTATTATTATTATTATTATTATTATTATTATTATTATTATTATTATTATTATTATTATTATTATTATTATTATTATTATTATTATTATTATTAAGAATGAGATGGGAGAATAACATTAACTATGATTTGAAGGAAGTGGATTATACGGGGAATGATTGGAAGGCATTGGCTGGGGATGGGGATGTATGAAGAGCTTATGTCCGCGCGACCATGAACCTACGGGTTCAATAGCGCCAGTGAGTAAGTATTATTATTATTATTTGTTACTATTTTTCTCTCTTTCCCTTGTCAACTCTATATTGTGTAGCCTACCCTATTATGTATCATTAATCAACATGTAGATAATTCATAATTGTTATTATATGTATAATTTAACCCTGGTGAAGTGGAAGAGAAGCCCTTATGGCCTTAACTCCATCAGGTGAAATAAATAAATAAAATAAGAAGCAGATATGTTGCATGATTAAAAATTCATTTTAAAAGTTTCGTAAAAAAGGTTATTTGTCTGATTTTTTTCTACACCCTTCAAATGATATGTGCAATTGACTAACCTGTTCAGCAGATATGTTTAATAACGCCGGAGTATACGAACATACGCGAGAACATAGCAGCACGTGTATGTTTTGAACTGGGAGAACTGCGAGACGTGCACAGAACAGCGATCAGACGCAAACTGATAGAAGAGAGGGTCGTGTAGCACTTCCCACCCCCTTGTACGTGCCAAGCGCCATCATACAACCCTCTCGCTCTCATAGTTAACCTTATAAATCCTACTCGGTACAGTTATTTTCTTCCATTTCTCCGCTGGGCTAGCCCAGGTGCCGCCTGACTAGTGGTTGAGGACATTTAAAAAGTATAATGGCTAAGCAGTATTAATAAAATTCATGATAACATTCCGATGAAGTATTAGTCACAATATAAAATTATAAGCCTATAATTGAATAGGCCTAGTTGCCCCTAAAAGAGATCTCAAAAAAAAAAAACTCCAAGCGCGACAAGCCTAGAAGGCCCTTGGCCTACCATCCGGCTGCTGACATATCGACATGTGTTAACCACATCTGTAGACGATCACCTAGCCAGTGTAGGGGTGACATGTTGTCAGCATATCGGGTCCCCCAGCCGTTATAGCTGGTCTTCTCAATCTGGAGTCGCTACTTATTGTAGCTACACAATTGCCTCACGATGCTGGCTGGGCACCGATCCCATACTGACCGAAATTCTATGAGAAAATGTCTTCCCCCATGGGGACTCGAACCAGCGCAAGACCCGTAGCTCTGCGCCAAGGCTTCTTGCCTTAACCACTCCACTACGGCGCGAGATCTCACCCACAAAAATTCGAAAGTTGAGTTTTCAGTGGATTGGTGATCTATCCGGAGAGTATCACGGCATGGTGCATGTAAGATTATCTCGCTTCCAGACCTGTTTTATTTATTTTTAAAAGTTAGCTTTCAAGTGAATAGTGATAAATTTGTAACAAAATGGTGGAAGCAGTTAGTAGAGTCATTAATAGCAGTGCAGAAAAACAATTGTTGCACATGTGCAAATTCATTCCACCACATTTTCGTGAATTCTAATCAGAATCTTAGAGAAATTGAGTGAAAAAAGACACAAAGAATGTAACGAAATAACATTAAATGGAAAATAAATACCGAAAACTAACAAGTTGAAAATTTGTCTAACTGAAACAGCGTTAAATATGTATTTTCTATTTCTTATTATAGCACTTTTAGTTAAATATGTGTTAGATCATTTTTCCACTCTATATAGATAGATCACTTTTGCGTTCAATTCTGTATTAAATTGTTAATATTTAGTTATTAGCATGTTATTTTCATTTAAATTGGCTGAATATGATTCCAATAGGATGAGAGATTAAAATGTATACGATAAATTAAAATATAAAATTATGAAATATTTACCTAAAAGGTCCGTCTCCTCAACTTTGTTAGTTATTTATCTGTAGTGCTTTCGGGACTAGTCCCATCATCAGCAGAATTTAAAACCGGCGTTTCATTGAAGATCTGGTAGATGGGGTTACACGTACTGGGTCCGTTTTCGTTTATCGGATGGTCGTTGTTAACTGCCTTCAAAATGTCCATCTCCTCGAGTACGTTTATCTTAGCTGGATTATTTTCTCTGTGCATTATTGTTAGGGATCTAAATACGATGTCCTTCATGGATAACGTGTTTTGCATAGCTTGATTTTCCTTCTGCGTGAATAAAGCCTCGAAAATGTTCTTTAAATCATATTAAAACTTCTGTTTGTTCTTCCTATAAAATTTGTTGCAATCTCTACATGTCAATTTATATACTCCTTTGCTATTGAAAATATTTTCTTCGACATTACTGCTTATTTTGTTATTTAATTTATTAGTTCTGTATGCTATTTTTATGTTTTTGTCAGCTTTCTTTAGTGTATTGGCTAATTTTGATGTTTCTTTTCCTGTATCTGTGTTATCCATGTTTTTTTATCAGATTCTCTTTCAAGATTAGTTGTGTTACATATATTGTTCTTTCTTTTTTGTTTATTTACAATTTTATTTATAATTTGTTCATTATAGCCGTTGGTTTTTGCCATATGTTTAATGTAGTTGAGTTATTGAATATAATTGCCTTTGCTTAAAACGCACTCAGTACGTGTAACTCCCTATACCAGATCTTCAGTAAAACACCAGCTTTGAATCCTGCTGATGATGGGACTAGTCCCGAAAGCGCTACAGATAAATAACTAATTTTGAATAATACCTCAACGGAACTTCATCATGAATCTTATTAATGTTGAATGTATAAGATATAATAAAGGTAATAGCCTCAAAATGAACATTATACTTTTTTCGTTTTCCCAACAATTTGTAGTTTGTGGGTTAGATCTCTTTTCGGGGCAATTATTAAATTACATACCTGTAAGGTTCAGTCTCCTCAAATGTTATATTCGGCTCAGTTATTTAGTTTACAGGCTGGTTTAAAAAAATACATATTTACTGCCAGGCAGGGCCGGGGAGTTGTCGTTAGACGCTTCTAAGACGTCACTCCAATCACCAAAAACTGAAAAACAGTTCTCGGCTCAACTGCACTGCTACTAGCGCTTGATTTTTCAGTTATATTGTAAACTTTTTCAAACAATTTTTATAACATTATTAGACAATTTTGAAGTATTTATTTAAATATGCAAATCACAATATTATGACACTGTTAGACAATATTGTGATGCTAACTGCTATTTTCTCCACAGAGTATATTACTTAGTCTATGATTTTTCTATCGCTGTTTTGGGTTATCGCTGATTGGATCAGCGTTAGGGAGTGATAAGTAAGTGTACGCCCATTTTTAATAAACGTTTGGTATTTTTAATATTATTAATATATTTTTTTAATATAGATTTGAGGATTTACTGCAAATATTGGTCATTTAAATTTCATAGCGACAGATAGTAATCGAGGATGATAATCGATATGTTCGATTGTGGGATGTCGCTGGCTCTATAAACTCTGGCGCATGCGCATCGTTGTTCTATAGGACTTTCAAAATATTTCACGCTAGTTTAAGTGCAGTTTTTCCCAGTTCTCTGCCAATAATGTCTTCGCATTTTTAAAAATGACCTGCCATGTCTACTCCACGTGATATAATTATCTTAACAGCGTTGCAACTTTTGTGTTTTGCAGTATCTTTAGTAGTTAAAAATGTATTCTAGTGAATAAAATGTGAAAACGCCGCTTGATGTGCTAAATACTTATGCGTGCAAAATAGACTTACCTAACCACAAAGCAAAGCGCCTGTAAACTAATTGACTGAGCCGACTATAAAACTTTGGCTATTGTATGCCAAATACCAGTGGGCATTCTATGCTGCCAACATAAATTCAAATAAAAAAACGAAAAAAAACGCACAATTTATTGTTTCAGTAAGTGAATAATTACTTGAGAGAAATATGTTGATTTTTCCAAAGCATGTGAAAAGTTCCTTAAAATAAAGGACTCAAACTAACCTACATTTAGCATATTTGCAAAGTCATTGCTCAGACAGTGTAGCCAAGTTACCACAAAAACACGCTGAACAAACAAGTGAACTCTAAACTAATCTGGTGTACTAACTTTGATCATGTCCACCGCTGTGGTCTCGAGGTAGCGTGCTGCCTTGTCACGCACGGGGCCCGGGTTCGATCCTCGGTCGGGGCAGTTTTTCTGGGTGAGGTTTTTATCGGGGTTTTTCCTCACCTGTAAAACAAACGTCAGGAAAACTTTAAGGCCCAAGCGGTCCCCGAAATCATATGGTCATCATTATCATCATCCATCACCGGTGTGGAAAGCAACGGGAAGCTACCACACCTACAATTCCCTAGTAAAGCTGCAAAGCATAGCATGAAAATGCTGTGATTGCAGTGAAAGACCTGCCCTCGGGCAGAATTACTATGGATGGATGGAACTTTATCATTTTCTCACCTTAACTTGCCCAAACTAACACTAACGTGCCAATTGTGAAAGCGTATTGATATTTTCATAGTCATAGCATAATTTCTACCCTCTAATTTTAATTCCTAAGTTTTGGAAAAAAAAGGGGGGGAGGGAATTAGGAAATAAGGTATGTCAGCGATTGATATGGGGTCGGCATATCGCGTCACTGAGACAGCTAGTTGATACTAAGATATTACTTGGATAGATAACGGTCTGTAAATTTTGCACAGAGGCCTCTTTATTCAGGCTTGTGGTTCCTTTACGAACCTTGAAATATTCAAACTCGGGTCCCGCGGCTTAAAGTCCCTTCGGGAGGACTTGTTCCTTGGATGTTTTCATCCTAAAAATCCATTAACAACGGCCGGGTTTGAACCTGCGTCCCTTGGAACTAGAAGCAAGGAACATAACCACTAGCCCACTCTGGCTAACTATTCAATTTTATAACTTCATATTATTTCATAATGTGAAAATCACTAATGTAAAGATCGATATTATTAAAACAGAAAAAAGAGAAGGATTTAGCTACGAGGGTGGATCGAAAAGTAAATAAATATAATTAAATATCCTCAACTCGTGTCCAACTCAGGGTCGGGTCGAGGAATGAGATGAGATGAAGCCCCTATATTTATAGAGGTCTATTAACTACAAGGGTGCCGGCCGATCACTCCTGACGCACCGTCACAGGAGTGGATGAACGAAATGAAACGAATGGATGAGATGAGTATGAAGAAATGGTGGAATGAAATTTGTGGCAGGGGAAAACTGAAAAAACCCCGAGAAAAACCTGCCCAAGCTCCGTTGCGTCCACCAGAAACCCACATGGACGACCGAGACTCGATCTCGAGACGCCAGCGGTGAGAGGCGAGCGTCTAACCGTTTGCGTCACGAAGCCACCTGGATCGAAAAGTAAAGCACGATAATTAAAAAAAAAATAATAGGCAAAAGAACACACACACACAAATCCACTACTTTTCTATGTAACTGTCAATTTCCCGTCATATTTCTCCCATCTTGGTGCCAGTTTCAATATACCTTGTTCGTAGAAGTCCGTTCGGTTGGAGTTAGCCATCTGCGAACGGCTGATCGCACTTTTGCATGTCTCAAAGCGATGACCGGCGTGTTTCGGGCATATATTGGTACGCCCATATCTCATCACCAGGCAAATCATTTGAAAAAGTCGTGCCTTTCTGCAGCATAACACATTAAGTGGACCAAGCTTATGATCATTCGCTGGCCGGCCGGACGGAACATGACAAAGGTTCTCACTGAACCTCCGGACGGAACATGACAAAGGTTCTCACTGAACCTTTGAATTGAAGAATGTGCACTATCTGAAGACGTTGCTACGGTCCATACAGTCTTCCCCATACACACCACACGTCTCTGTGAATTTCACTCAGGTTATATTCTTTATCCCACAAAAATCGCACTACACTTCGCTGCTCTTCACACATTGATGACAGTAATATGCGCGCCATCTTTGTTGCATAATTCATGCTTCTCTGGCTAGAGTTTCACATGAAAAAAAAATGAACCTGTAGTGAAAACTTATATCTCGATGAAATTTCAAGATCCCAGCCGTAATACCAACGCAGAAAAAAAAGTGTGATTTACTTCCCGATCAACCCTCGTATCTATGCAGTGTAATTACTAGACGGAGCATTCCCGAACACGTTTGAAAAGTTATCGGTTACTATTGTCTGGAAGGCTGAACTTCAAACTCTGACGTTGGAAGATTGCTTCGCGGAGCAATGAAATATATAATTCGGTACATAATTAATAATAATAATAATAATAATAATAATAATAATAAGAAGAAGAAGAAGAAGAAGAATAAGAATAATAATCTGAGACAGAAAATGGTTTACAACGGACAAATTACAAATTAAGTAAAATATGTCAACATATACAACTTGAAAACCTCTACTCTAAAAATAAAAGTTTTAGCTTTTCGAAGGTATGAGCCACTAAAAGTAAAAATCCAATTAGAAAATAAAACAATAGAACAGGTGAGCAATTTTAATTACTTGGGATACAATGTGTCATGCAGAAAATGTAAAGATATTGAAAAAAAAAATTATTTGTGTAGTACCATAAAACGAAGTCTGAAAGGAACTAGAAAGGAGATACTTTTAATTTTTTATAAAATAATGGCAGTTCCAACAGTACTATGTGGATGGGAACATTGGGTCTTAACCAAAAATCGGGAGCGAAGCATAGAAACGTCAGAAATGAGGTTTCTGAGGAGTATGACTGGTTATACAATAACAGATCGAAAACGAAATGAAAATGTACGAAGTGAAGTAAATATATTCAAACTATTAGATAGAATTGCACAATACAGAGATGGATGGATGAACCACATCAATAGAATGGGTAACAATAGAATTCCAAAACAGATACGTACTTCATTACAAACCGCTAAGACGAAGACATGTTGGAAGACCCAGTAAAAGATGGATAGGCCATTTCTAGCATGAGATCGGAACAGACCTTAAGGTCTAATCCTTGATGTTGGCGATGATAATAATGGAACATGTGTGAGTCTGTAACTAAATTACCAGTATTGTACTACACGTACACATTTTGCAGTGTACACTCTTTGATAAAATTGATGGCGCAACTCTTGATGACCAAACAATAGAAAGACCAAACATGCACATGCTATTGAGTAACACTCGAAATTAGGGCTAAAAGTATATACATATACATCCGATTGAGGGTCTTTCCACTATTCAGCGGTTGCCCTTTTACCAGCCGGCTGCTGGCCCTTCACATCCACATGTGTCAATCACAGAGGTAGATGATCAACAGCCAGTGTAGGGTTGACATGTGGTTAGCATGTCGAGTCCCCCAGCCGTTATAGCTGGTTCCTCAACCTGGAGCCGCTACTTATTGTAGCTACCCAATTGCCTCACGATGCTGGGTGGGCACCGGTCCCATACTGGCCGAAATACCATGAGAAAATTTCTTCCCCCATGGAGACTCGAACCAGCGCAAGTCCCGTAGCTCTGCGCCAAGGCTTCCTACCTTAACCGCTCGGCTACGGCGCGGGACATATACATAAGGACTTTATTAAACTAAAAGTAAGATACATGCAATGTTATTTACAAATATGGATCGCACGGGCAGTATGCCGTACCTGCTGTTAGTCCGTTAAATAAGTTGATGTTTGGTAACAATATACTTAAAAAAAACACAATAATATTACAATTAGATATCAATACAATTACATTATACGTTAACTTAGTTATGTAGAATTATTAAGAATTAATGGTATTGCAATTTGTTAACATATTTATTTATTCCAAAATAAGTGTTGTTCTTATTTCCCGCGTTTTGTCCAGAAATCTACCCAAGTTTATCCAATTTTCTGGGTTTACCAGTAACTCGTAGCATGCCAATCTTTCACGATTTGAATTTAGAATATTTCCGGTAATAACTGATGCGTCCAATATTCTAAATTGTTACATTTTCCTGATATATGTATCTCGTCTTCAAAGCTCCCGCACATTGGACATACTCGCATATCATGATCGTCGCTAATTTTTAAAAATTTCCATGCCCCTAACCTGAACCAAGCAAGCCCTGATCTCTCTTTAAATCCTAGATTGAGTATATAAGACTTTTTTTCCCAAACTTGTTTTAGGTCTCTCTGTAAAAACAGTGATCGCTTTCCCGCACATTCAGTCAAAATATTTTGTCGGTTTATATCTAAGTACCTGCTTCTTATTATTCTCCACACATTCTTGCGATTTTCAGTCTCTTTTTCCCATACCCAACCCATCCCAATCTCTTGGAGTTCTCTCCTAACCTCGTCTGCCCAGAATTTCCCATTTGCGTTCCTAATTTGGTGATCGTAAAAAAATGCTCTGAGCATTGGTCTAAAAGTAAACATGAATAAAACTTTATGGTTACACATAAAAATGAAATGTAATGGAAATTTACATGGTTAATGACAAATAAGTGAAGTTTTGAAGAAGTGGCTAAAGAGTTTTGAAGCGCGATTCACACCAGAAAGTTGTTAGGTGTTGTCTCCTTTTAGTTCAAATCGGGTGGCGTAAGTCTTTCAGCATGTAATATTCGTATCATTCGCTTCGGTGGAGCAGTCGGTAATATTCTCTCTTGCGACGACGCGGGCCTAGATTCGATCTTGGTCAGGAAGAATTTTTTTTAATAACGTCGTTAATTTTTTCATAAGGCCTACACGTTACCAGGCTTCGTTAAATAAATAAAATTGTATGTATGTATGTATGTATGTATGTATGTATGTATGTATGTATGTATGTATGTATGTATGTATGTATGTATGTATGTATGTATGTATGTATGTATGTATGTATGTATGTATGTATGTATGTATGTATGTATGTATGTATGTATGTATGTATGTATGTATGTATGTATGTATGTATGTATGTATGTATGTATGTATGTATGTATGTATGTATGTATGTATGTATATATATATACATACATACACATATAGCGAAATGAAGGGAGGAAATGAAGATTGGAGACTATTTTAGATTATATTAAAACTCAGCAATTAAGATGGTACGGACATGTCCAGCGAACGGAAGAGGATCGACTACCAAAATCTGTTTTGGGATGGAAACCTGAGGGAAGACGAGGCAGAGGAAGACCTAAAACCTCCTGGAGTCAGGGAATATGTTTATACATGAAGGAGAAATATCTACAACCAGGAGATTGGATGGATTGGCTATTAGGAATCGGACGATGTCAAAGACGTTAATCAACCGATGATCTATGTATATAGGGAAATAAATGTATTAAAGGGAACAGGTCATATATAGAAAATATATAACGATTGTAACATCTCATTAGTCATTACTTTGTTTACAAAACACAAGGCATAACAATATTGTTTATTTCCACAACTAATACAAAACGTGTCTGAGTAATTTGAACTAATTAGTTAATATCTAATTTCAATATACGTAATTCCTGGATTATTTCATCGCTTCATACAGACTGTTTCTAGAAGGGATGGTTATGGTCTAGTGGAGGGAACGTCTGTTTCCCATGCACGAGGTCGCGTACTCGATCCCAATGTCATTCTTTTCTCTCTCTCATCCTTATTTCAATTCATTTTATTTGTGTACTTTTATTTCATTTGCTTTGTTTTATTTACAACATTCACCAAACTACTTATTTACGCGAAATTATTTTCTCTTGCACGACACACAACGAAATATAACGATTTTAGTTTCTCAAATAGTTGTGCACTTGTGAACCAAGTAGCTGACATCTGATCATGCGCAATGATTTCGTTGTGGGACTTAAAAATTACCTGTGCGTCATCAATTATTTCAAAGGCTTTCTTACATCAGAGGTGCATTAGGAAGTACTTACCCGATCAGATGTTCGTTCGGGAACTCAAATGCTACCTCTGATAAATCACTAATGAAAACCGATCAACAGGTGAAATAAACGTCTGTCACGCAGAAACTGTACAAACAAAGCGAATTCTTCAGCAAATCGAATTTATGAACCAATTTTGTTGATTTACGGAATATATCTTCCTTTTGTTAATAAAATCATATGCAGCTAAAAAAGGTAAAGTGATCCCACTATAGGCCATAGGAGACCCTTTGGGTAGTAGGAGATTAAGATCCCACTTTTTCTAGAAAAACGGCACTTTGATGTCAGCCGAGTTGTCAGTCCTGCGTGACGGCCGATTTACCCCCTGAACAAGTGTCTGGTACTCACTTCAGTTAGAGGCTGATCGACCCCAGGGCCATGGTGCCATAAGAACTTCTAGGTCAGTTTAAAAACCCTAAATCTGTATACTGTACAATTTAATTGACCCTTAAATTGGCAGTGTATCCTATAAGATACATTGATTTAACTGATTTCATTATTTTAAATAATTTAATATTTTTTAATGAAGTCCACCGTTGTGGTCTCCAGGTAGCGTGCTGCCTTGTCACGCAGCGTGCCCGGGTTCGATCCCCGGTCGGGACAAGTTTCCTAGGTGAGGTTTTTTCGGGGTTTTTCCTTGCCTGTTAAGATAAATGTCAGGAAACTTTAAGGCCCAAACGGTCCCTGAACATCATTTGACCATCATTATCATATTCGCCTAACTAGATTAAGTTTAGTTAAGGCCTCTCCTGAGCATCATTTCCATCATCCTCAACTATCAAATCATCGGGGCAGCGTAACCCCGCCTTCCAGGCGCCCCAACCTCAGAAGTGGGTTACAAGTACACCATGCCAGGAGAGAACACCAGAAATGTCGAAACGACAACCTGGTGCATTGAAAAAAAAAATATTTTTAATGAAGTAATGGAAAAATGGATAAATATGAATTAGGCCTATTTAAATCTGTGTCAAATTTGACAAAAATTTGCAATAAGTAATAACATAAAGTTATGCATTATTTGTTTTCACTATAAGTCTATACATTTAAATAGGTTGGCATAATAATTTAGTTTTTCCAAGTTAAGGTTAACAAAAGAAAGCTATATTCCGAAAACCTATAAAATGGGACCATAAATTCGAGTTGCTGAGGAATTTGCTTAGTTTAACGCAATTCCTGCGTGACGGATTTCTTACATTTTGTATAAATGTCTTAATAATCTAGATGGGAACGGATCGTATGTTTACGTACAAAACCGCGAATAGAACAACGCTGCAGTACACAAATTGACTCGCCTGGAGCGGTCTAGATATGCTTAGAAAGTGTTTACACATTTTATATTCATGACCTTGACTCTATTGTACTATTCCCATTGTTCTCGGCTTATTAGATCGCTTGAACCCTCTGGTTGTCTCTATTGTTCTTCGTTCAACAAAATAACTGCTATTTCAACAGATTTGTAACAATTACAATTTCACAACTACTGTGTTTAAATTTGCTAACAAGCTACCAGGACATACATGATTCAACAGGAATAAGCATATTGAAACAGCTTAAAGAGCTTTCTGAAAAAATGAAATAAATTCTTACATTTCCAGATGTATTCGCAGTAATGAAATAGAAGACAGTTTGACAAAAGAAGGGAGTAAAGACACACATCGAAAATAACAATTAACTTTCAGAGAGATCTATTCAACATTTAAAACCAAGACAAAAATATGGCTATTACCACTAAAACTGGTATAAAGCAAAGAACCTGGAGATTCCATAAGTAATTCCATTAGTATAAAGATTGTTCAGTAGAATTTGTTTAAGGTAGAATTGGAAAGTACTCGAACATCCACCAGACATGAGCCCTTGTCACTACAACATATTGTCAAAGAACGGATCAACTGCACTTCTACTTACGCTTGATTTTTCAGTTTATTATTGTAAGCTATTGCTCTTCTTTTGTATTTACTAACATTATTTAATATTTTAAACTTTTTCAAACAATTTTTATAACATTATTAGACAATTTTGAAGTATTTATTTAAATATGCAAAACACAATATTATGACACTGTTAGACAATATTGTGATGCTAACTGCTATTTTCTCCACAGAGTATATTACTTAGTCTATGATTCTTCTATCGCTGTTTTGGGTTATCGCTGGTTGGATCGACGTTAGGTAGTGATAAGTAAGTGTACACCCATGTTTAATAAATTTTGCTAATTTTAATATTATTAATATTTTTTAAACATAGATTTGGGGATTTATTGAAAGGTTTGGTCATTTAAATTTTATAGCGACATGCTGCCATCTAGCATAAGATTTTTGAACTTTAGTACGTTTTCTATAGTAATCGAGGATGATAATCGATATGTGGTTCGATTGTGGGTTATCGCTAGCTCTATAACTCTGGCGCATGCGCACTGTTGTACTATAGGACTTTGAAAATATTTCACGCAAGTTTAAATGCAGTTTTTTCCAAAGAACCTCTACGAGGCATTCGATTTGAATCAAGAGTTGATATCAAGAAAGCTCTAGATCGAACTTTGAAAGAGGTCAGAAATGGTGCTGCAGATGGAGAGCACATCTTACAAGGATTTGGCAACATATGGTTGACTTGACAGAAGACTAGAAATGAAGTTCGTAATGTCAAAAGTAACTTCAGTTTTTTTTTTTTGTGATGTTGTGTTACCATTACTTGTCGAATTCTCTAGTATTAAATAGGTGTGTGTTTGTAACTTCATCCTTTTGATTACTTTCGTTCTTATGATTATGTTTGTGACTCTTCTACTTGTTATTTATTGTGACTAGTAGGCCTAATTAGGATAGATGTGTGCGTGTGTGTGTGTGCTGTAAGCTATAACCGTTATGATTCCAGTTATGTGATATAGAAATGAAACATTATGTATGTATGTGCGTGCGTGTGTACTGTATAACGGTTATGATTCCAGTGATGTTATATGGAAATGAAACATTGACTCTTACTTTAAGGGAGGAGAAGAGATAAGTATTTGAGAATAAAGTTCTTAGAAAAGTTTTGGACCAAAGAGAGACGAAGAGACAATTAAATGGAGAATAGTACATAACAGTAGGCAACATGATCTTAAAGGAAACTAAAAATAAAAAGAACAGTTATCTCTCGTAGATCGCGATGGATAAGACATGTGGCACGAATGGGGAGAAAGAGGCACATTGAATCTTCTTGTAGGATAACCTGAGGGAAAACATCCGCAGATAGACCAAGAATGAGGTGGGAGAATAACATTAACCATGATTTGAGGGAAGTAAATTATACAGAGGATGAATGGAAAACTTTAGATCCGGATAGGGATGTATAGATATCTTATGACTACACGGCTATGAACATGTGAGTTCGATAGTGCCTCTAGTTAAGTAAAGTGTACCAATAGGATATGTTTTCAAAATTATTTATAAATATAAATGAATATATTTAAAGCAAAATATATAATCATTTAATTAACACAACGAATAGCAACAATGTTAGGTCATTAGAATTAGATATATATTAGACCAAGATCCGGCTACAAGATTACTACGTTCATCGAGTGCTTGAACATAATCTGTTTTTCTCATAAAATTGTTAATATAAAATTATGGAATAATACGTCAACGGAACACATCATGAATCTTATAAAAGTTGATCATAAAATTGTGAATGACTGAATACATTTTTGCCGAGTTGCCTATTAAAATTCGGCCGCCAGCATGTTTAATTAAGATATAGGCCTAATTAATTTATTCGAAATAATTTGATTCACTTGTTATTAAAATTAATTATAATCCAGTTCGCAGATATCGATGTATAGAGCTTTAAAAGTTTTGGTTGCCATTGCAAACTTGGCCGTAAACCTCCTCGCGGCTACAGCAGACTGTGACACCAATCAGTAATACAATGGCTATAAATACGTATTTATTGTTTTATATTGTTTCAAATAAAATTCAGTTCATTTAAAATGCTGTGATTTGTTTCGTATAAAGTATATTAACACTACCTTTTGGATATATTTTTGTATATACATTGTACGTAGTATACATAAAGGGCAGTGGTTTTACTTCCCGCTGTGAGGAGGTTATGGCCAAGTGACCAATGGCAATCAAAACTTTTCAAGCTCTATACATCGATTTCTGCGAACTGGATTATAATTTATTTTAATAACAAATGAATAAAATTATTACGAATAAATTAATTATATTTTAATTAAACATACTGGCGGCCGAATTTTAATAGGCAACTCGGTAAAAATGTATTCAGTCATTCACAATTTTATGAGAAAAATAGATTTTGTTCATACACTCGATGAACGTAGTAATCTTGCAGCCGGATCTTAGACTATATTGTTCTGATTACGGGTTAATTTTATTCCTCTTCATTACTGATCTCAGACTTTACAGAAATGAATCCATCTGCTATGGCGTAACAGTCCAATGTTGGGCCTTTAGCGTCTCCTTTGTTACCAGTTACTAGACCAAGTTAATTTAGTTATACTTATTTCCTTCAGATGTCAAGAATAGCATGCCGTCAACATTCTGACCCAATGAAGCATCTTGCAGGTAACTAAGGTATTACAAGATGACGGTCGGTCATTTTGCTTAGTGACCTCTTTATTCAGGCTTAGGAAACTTTTACGAGCCTAAAAATCTTCTGACTCGGGACCCACGGCTTAAAGTGCCTCCCAGAGGTACTTAGTTCCTAAAAAGAATCCATCGACCCCGGCGGGGTTTAAACCTGTGACCCTCGAGACCAGAGGCAAAGAATATAACCACTAGTCCATCGCGACCGACGCAGAAATTAATGGTTACAACAATTTTCATAGGAGGTAGTAGTTACTCTGAATATTGTCTAAATATCTTGAACGTCCTGTAAAATAAAATAACTCTAAAAGCAGCATTAAACTTAGTATAAAATTAATAAAAGTTGGAGTTGACGCAATAACCATTCTAATGGCTTATTTTTGTTAATGTCGATATTATAGAGTTCTCGAATATTGGATTATCGATAAAACATTAATTGCTTTCCGTTCCTGATTTTATATACAAATGACATACATCGATATTGCTTCTCTTTTATATAAATTTTCAAAATATTTTAATTATTTTTCGATAACAAGTTTTTATAAGTTAACTTTTATAAAACTTCGCATAGCCTATAGACTCTTGTGATTCCAATTTCATCGTGAACGACCAGCCTCGTGGCCTAGTGGTCAGCGTTCCTGACACTGTTCATGAGGTCCCGGGTTCAATTCCCGGTCAAGTTATAGGAATTTTTCCTGTGGGTGCCCATGGTCTGGAATTTAGCTTAAGAACTCTCCTGGCGCTTCATTATCATTTATCACCCATCATACCATCGGGGTAACGTAACTCTGCCTTCCACGTGCCCCAACCTAAGAAATGGATTACAATTCTGCCAATGCCAGGGGAGAAAGCCAGAAATGTCGCAAAAGACAAAAAAAATTAATTATCGATTTTCCAATGTTAAGCGGAGCAGAGAAGTGAATGGAGGAAACTATATAACTGTTGAACTCTATGAAATCAGATATATAATAAGAACAATTGAGTATAGTTAACTGCGATGGATAGGATATGTGGCACGAATGAGAAATTAAATAAGGGTACGAAAACTCGTATTATAGCAAACTAGAGGAAAACCGCCCAGTAATAGGCTATGAATGAGGTGGAAGAATAATATTAACCATGATTTTAAGGAGGTGAATTATAGAGGAGGGATACTAGGGAAAATGGAAATAATTTAGAAAACAAAAATGGCAGTTTATAACTGAATATATATATATCCTGACATTACTTTATAGACGCGAAGTCTGGGTAAATAATAAAAATAAAAGCAAAAAATATAAACAGCAAATATAAAAAAATACGTAAGGTTGTTGGGAAAACAAGGAAGGATAATACATAAACAAGGAAGGAGATTAAAGCTCTCCTTCCAATAATGCGAGTTGACAAAGCTGCAGTCATGCATTAGAGGTCACTCTGAACAGCAATCAGATGTAAACAAGAGCAGGATTCAGATTTAGGTTTTCGGTGGAATATCAAGCTTGATCACTGTATAATATAACTAATGTAAAGTGGTTATTATAACTGTTGCTGTAACCAGACGGTACATAAAACTATTCTAACCCCCCTTCCCTCTGACGTCATGTACAATAATCGCATCAACCATACTGACATCGAGTTTACGAAGGAATTCCTCCAGTTATTAGAATTAATTTTAAGATATTTAAAAACTCGAATATACAAAATGATGAAGTATAATTTTAAGTTGGCCTTTCTGTTTCCTGGTAATAATATTATGAAGAAACGTTGTATGAACGATGAAATATTAAACGAACATACATTAAATCACGTAGCCGCCATTTTAAAATGTAACAATACTTCGTTCAATGAATGTTAAACATCGTTCACTATTAATTGAAATGAATAGATTCTTCTATCGTTCATACAACTTTTCTTCATAATTACCGTTCCATCTTGTGGTGTAATTGGCAGACATTTTCGTCTGCTCGTATCTGATTTTGGGTACTGTGTATAGATGACTCCAAAAAGGGGGGGGGGTTCTAGGTATCGAAGAGGAAACATGTAATTCTGTAATTATCCATCCATCATAATTACTAACATTTATTTTTAAAGTTGGAATCTAGATATAACGAACGATAGGTGTGGTAAACTATAGTTCCATCTAATCTTGGATCCACCGAAACTCGTTTCTTCTGCGAAGGTTATTATGAATTAGTGTATTCTCAAATTAATAATCAGGAATATCTTCAAAACACGGCGATCTGAAGTAAATCTTCCATATTAATCTTAATTTACCTTATATACAGCCATCTGACTGAGCAAAAACTATTTCAAGCACAAGATCGCTATTGTATTTACAGTAATTGATCACATTATTGTAAAGTTTTCTAATGATAATATTCCACCAATCTCTTTATAGACTGACCAGTCGGCGCCATGAGGAGAATATTTATTTCTTAAATTAATTTCGTGTGCATAACCTGCAACTCTGTGATGCGAGTGAATGATTTACTATGGTTTACTAAATAGGAAAGTTTTCTATGAGTTTATTAAACTTTAGTCTGAAATAAAGTAATCCATCTATAGTAATTTAAGCCCTTGAATGACGATATATTGCAATGTGATGATAAATGTTTTAAAATAAATTATTTTACTTACAATACTGAAGAAGCCCGATACTGTTTACAGAGCAATCACAACCGATTAAAAATTTACTTTCGCGATCATTTTCTGTTACCGAAAGAAAATATAAATCATGACAAATTTAAACTCGAAGATTTATATTTTACAGAAACTTCATAGTAGGACTCACATTTCACGTACCGAACACTCCGACTTCCGCGAACCGTAGCCTACTAAAGCTATGGCTTATTATACAGTGTGCCGCGCTCGACGTCATACTGTTTTCGTATGGAGCGCATACCGTACAGCGCTTATGTTTATGGAATTGTCGCCAGATGGCACAACATATATGGGAAATTGAAATGACCAACGTTCATAATAAATTCCCAACTGTGTTTACAAAAATTGATGTATATACAAACCTGTCCCTGCATAACCTAATGAAATAAATTACATACATACTATTTAGTAAACTATAAACTAATCTGATGTACACTAAACTGATCCATCGGAATCTAACAAAATGAAGTGATTGAACATTTATTTCTTAAAATATGTTTTGGAATTAAATGCAAATGTTGGTCATTCACACATATGTCCTGCCATCTAGTGGATATAATTTTATAAGCGTTCACGTATGTCAACTTCAATTCTAAAGAACTTCGAAAAATAATTGAGAGGAAAAGTCATAATTTATGTTCATAGATAAACATATTAAAATTATTTATAAAAAAGTTTTAAGTATCGTTGCAAAACGTTTAAAATAGTACGAAATATTAGTAAAGACGGGAAAGTACCTAGAGCAACAGCATTATATAGATGTAGTATGGAAAATTATAGAAAAAATTACTCTTTAGTTCTTAAATAAACATGGCTGATGATAATACCAAATTTTACAATAGTTTAGATTTTCGCCTGAGCAGTTTTATCAGGTTTCGAATTTAATAGAAGACGAAATGTATGTACATCCATAATATCCCTAAGATGCAATACAATATTTACAGCTTTTATTTATTTCTTGACCAAGTTCAAGCAACAATAACTTTTTTTCTGTACATCTCTGTACTCCTTCATGCCCGTATTGTACAGAACTCGATGATTTGCAATAAAACTATCTAACTTTCGTTGTTAAAATTGGTAAGTTACAAAACAAGCGCTGTTTTTCCGACATTTTGTCATAGAATCTTCGTTTGTTTTAGCAATTACACCAATGAGTACGGATAATAACTCCTATATTCTTTGTTTGCGCCGGCAAATTGCGTCCGGAACTCAAGTGATTCAAATATACGGCGCGTCATGTCAGCGTAAAATTTTTCGCGCCAGCGCTTCGCGTTGTAGAGAAACCACATCCATTTAAATACACGGGCAAGGATGACACGGGGAGCAACTTTTGCGCTGGCGTGTTGCGTCGTAGATAAAGCATAGCTTAAAATCCGTGGATACTGTAACGCAACGCTGCCGCGCTGTAAAAAAATACAAAAATAAATAAAGAAACAGTGCAATATCATCTAATTGGCCTAGCCATAATAACTATACTCCACCGCTGTGGTCTCGAGGTAGCGTGCTGCCTTGTCACGCAGCGGGCCCGGATTCGATCCCCGGTCGGGGCAGTTTTTCCGGGTGAGGTTTTTATCGGGGTTTTTCCTCACCTGTAAAACAAATGTCAGGAAAACTTTAAGGCCCAAACGGTCCCCGAAATCATATGGCCATCATCCTTATCATTATCATCATCATCATCCTTCACCGATGTAGAAAGCAACGGGAAGCTACCATACCTACACAATTCTAAAGCTGCAAGCATAGCATGAAAATGCTATGATTGCAGTGAAGGACCTGCCTTCGGGCAGAATTACTATGGATGGATAATAACTATGGAGCATATATATATATATATATATATATATATATATATATATATATATATATATATATTGCCATCTAATGAAATCATCAATCCAACTCCCCAACTCCTTAAAAATATTGCCAGAATAAATTAATAAACACAACGTAAAATAATAGATCATGGCGCCACAGGGTCGATAATTTTGTGGGAAATAATTTATAACTTTTTATTCAATTTCGTTATTAATATTCTATGCTACACAAAAAAAAAAGATAAATATAAGGTTAGGTTGAGTATTTTTGTTAGCTTTAATGTGAAGTAAAACTCAACTATTATTGTGAAATATATATTGTGCATCCGTAATATCCATGTTGTCTCAGAGATGGAGCTGGCATTGAGCTGATCACTCATCTGTTAAGACCCTCTATGATCTAGTATAGTAAAAATTTAAAATATAAATAAAAAAGTTGGTAATCTGAATAAAGCTCCCTTCAGCTGCTTTAATTATTTTGCATTAACGATTCCAGGATTGTTTTTATGAATGGTCATCTGTTAATGTAATATTTCAAGATGGATGCCCTGGAATTATTAAATATCAAAAGAATCATTATGCAATATAAATGTGATAACTAAGGGGCGGATTTCTATGACCTAAAAAATGGAAAACATGCATACATTTATGACCTAAAAAAGACAAAAATATGACCTTATAATTCAATGATTTTTTTTTACCCATACTATATTAATGGTTTATTCATATACATTTTCAATTGTATCATAAGAAAAAGGAAATCATCTTCAATTGTCCAGTGCAAACGTTTGCTACCTGTTAACAGAAATCTTCGAAACACGTGTACTGTGAAACTGACAATTTTTATACAGACATAATGTTGGTTATTTCCAATCGCCTGATGACTAGACTATTAAAAAATCCCAAAATATGACTCTATTATAGAAATAAGCAGAAATATGACCAAAGATCTGAAAAAGTGAGAAATATGACTTTTAAGATCCAATAAAAACCAATTAATCTTAATAATAAGGCATATATAAATGTTTTTACTTACTTGAAGCTTAGAATATAGGCTTTGGTAAAAATATGACATGTCATAAGAATCTGCCCCTTACTGATAACCCATTGATCTATCTGACAGACTACAGCGTGCTCATAATGCGTGCATTCGATTTATCTTCAATCTCCGTCGTTATGACCACGTGTCTCCTTCATTTCAGGCCTTATCATGGTTACGCCTAAATGACAGAAGAACTTTACATTCACATACCTTACTATTCCAAATTCTGCACACATATTTACCAAGTTATTTAACAACACGTTTTCAAAATTTATCAGCTCATCACAATTTACGAACAAGATCACAAGACTCTTTACTTTTGATACCACAACACAGGACCTGTCTATACTCTGAATCTTACACAATATCTATGACTAGAGCATGGAACTCACTTCCCAGTCATGTCAGGGACTGTCAATCGCTATCATTATTTAAATCCAAATTAACTGATATCTTAAGTTTGACACAATGAAAACATTAACTGCCTGACAACTATATAGAGCATTCCATTAATAGTCATCTAGGAAGCTACTTACTTTATTTTACATAATTTAAATTTTATTATATTCTATGTTTTTGTTAGTATTAGCTAGTATTAGATCACATCATCTTTGTATTTTGTTTAGTCTGTATTTTAATATCTTAAAATTGTAATATGTATGTAATTTTTTGTATAATTTTACTATTCGCTGGTTGAGTGGAAGAGAAGGCCTTATGGCCTTAACTCTGCCAGCTAAAATAAAGCATTATTATTATTATTAAATTTAAAAAGCTAACTCAAAACAATTCACACTAACCACATTTAGGTCAGATTTTGATTAGTTTTAAACATTGGTTACTCAACACAAATCACACTAACTTTTATATTTCTCAGTTTTAATCCAGCACATAATATTAGTTAGCTTGAATTACGGCCAGGGTTTGCTTCTAAAATGTCTTGTACTGGTACTGGAAAATGGCAAATTTTAACATTTATTAAAACTCTTAACAATGAGTACAGAATTAGAATAGCATAAATAATTTAGCAAATGTTTACAAAATGACGCTCACAAAAACAATGTGAGTTTATGTACTCGCTGTCAAATTCAATAGAATTGTGATAAGATATACATATGGAAAACAAAGAGAAATTTAACCATTAGAACTGAGGAACACACAAGAAATGTGTTTTGATATGCAAGTTCTTTGGACCACAAAAAAGAGGGAGTAGGAGTCAACATCCAGGGCCGACAACATAGAGATCATTAGTCTCGACAAGCTGAATATAAAAACAGTTGTTTTGAAATGCATCCTAAAAGAAATTAATGAATATGAGGTAAATGACAACAGGCTAAACTTACTTATTTCATTATGAAAAGAAAAAGAAAAAAAACACCTGATCAACGTAGCCATGAAAAATGGTTTTGCAGAAAGAATGATACTCAAGAAAATAAACAAGTTCAAAAGACAAAAATTTATTAATCAAAGCACTCTTCTAAAAGTAAAAGAAGAAATTGTAAAATTCAGAAAATTCACATATAATCCAGTAAAACACCACAAGTTTAAAATTTTTTTTAAGATTTCAACATAAGGTTAGCATCCAAAAATGACCACAGCATCAATAGATTGATTAGACCTAATAAAAAAGAGAAAATTAAAGAAGAAAAAAATCAGGGATTTATCAAATTAAATGTGAAGAATGTGAGAAATTCTACATAAAAAAAACTAAGAGAAATTTGAAAACTAGAGTGAAAGAACATCTCAGGAATGTCAAGAAAGGGGAAGTAGAAAAATCTGCAGTGGCTGCCCATGCATGATCTGAAAACCATCTTATCGAGAAAGAAGCTAAATTATTAAAACAAATAGAAAAACCAAAAGTACTTACTGTTTGGGAAAAGATCTACATTCAAAAGAGCAAAAAGAAGAAATTGATAAACTTTGAAATTCCCAGTGAGAATGACCTGGTTTCGAGGTTTTTCAGTCAGCCAATGGAAGGAGCGAAGGACGGTTCTTCAAGACGACAGAACAACGGTCATGATGATACTCACACATTAGTTTTACTAATCTAAATCATTCATTTATTTGAACAACTCAGATTGAAAACAGCTGGATGGTGCATTATTCAGATTGCCAAGTACGTATTGATCCAGAATTTAAAAAAAAATTCACCTGACAGATCTGTAAGCCCTGTGGCATAAAAGTATCTGTAATGGAAGAGGTTAAGTAAGGAAAAAATAAAACAGTTTAATATTTGTTTGAAGTAAATAATTTATTACAAATATTGTTAAATACTTAACCTACTGAAATTAAATAAAAACAAACATAACGAGTGTTAATAGCAGCACAAAATGCACTAAATTTTATACTGTGGAGTTAGCTCACTGTTGCACTAAATATTCATTATCTGAACACAAAGGTGGGCCATCTCCAAGTAATAAAAAATATTATTGCTCTCCAATCATTGTGGGAGATTTATCTTAAATTAATGTATTGTAAAGGCAATTATTTTGCACAGCAATCTCACAATTATTCACTGTAATAAATGGTATAGACAGAACATCACATAAATTAATAAGAAAATTAAACACAAACAAAAACTAACTCCAAACCTCTGCAGAAGGATTGAAGAAATGAAGAAAGTATTGCAAATGGAAAACTCAAAAGTCATGGAATTTGACCAACTAATAGTGAAACATAAAAGCTGCAAGTGAGAAGTAACAAATTTAGACTGCTGTCAGGACATGATCTTAAATAAATAAGCTTTGGTCTGTATTCGCCTTACCTCATAAATTGTTGTTTTTTGTAGGACGTGTTTCAAAGCTTCTGTGCTTAATCTTCAGTTGATACAGACTGTCTGTTGGTACCAACTGATGAAGCACAGAAGCTTTGAAATGTGTCTTACAAGAAACAACATCTGTGCTTCATTGTCAGATGGTACAGACTCTGTCTGTTGGTTCCAACTGACGAAGCACAGAAGCTTTGAAACATGTCTTACAAGAAACAACATCTGGGTTCTTCATCAGATGGTACAGACTCTGTCTGTTGGTACCAATTGACGAAGCACAGAAGCTTTGAAATGCATCTTACAAAAAAAAAACTATTTATGAATACAGACCAAATGTATTTATTAAGAGAACTTCATAATGTTATTTCCTAAAATATTTTCATAATGATCTTAAATGTTTGTATTGTTTCGGAGGAGACCATGGAATGAGGTGATCACTCATTCAGGGAGGCCCTCCATGTCCTTGTGTAATCAAAAAAGTATGTGCATGATCTAAAGTTTAAAATCTCTCTCCTGAGAGATTGTGCCACTGTAAGTCCCCAGTGACATGGGGCACATAAATGCACATATAAGGTGAGAGGTTAAACTAAGATGGAGAAGAAGAGGTCAGGACATAATTGCCTGAAACTTATGAACATAATATTGTTATGAAATATTTTTATATTATTAAAGAATATTTGTATCCAGTATCAAATGTTTTAAACCAATCTCCAGATTTTCATTTTGATAAAAAATTGTTTTTACTCTTTAAAATGACTTCACTTAAAAATTGTGATTTCTTATAATAATTCTAAGAAATTATTGTAATATTGTCCCACACTGTAGCTGAACAGTTTAAGGCATGATGCCTTGAAACAGAGCTACTGGACTTTTTCTGATTCAACTTTCCATACAGAAGAAATTTTTTTATGAAATTTTAGCCAGTATGGGACTGGTGTACCAGTCAGCATTGTGAGAAATTTTGGCAGCTACAATACATGTTGGCTCCTGGTTGACAAAACCATCTATGACAGCTAAGGGATCTGATATGCCTATACTGAATGATCTTACAGTTCTGTGATTGATACATGTGGATGAGAGGTCAGCAGCTGGCTGTAGGCCAAATCTAGGTCTGTCCATGCCACTGAATTAACCCTCTCTTTCTGAGCCACTGAAGTACAAGAGATGAAAACATATACTTAAAATAACAAAATCATTACAATGGAATACCTTATTAATACAAAATTTGAATAATATAGATTGCTGTATTTTAATATGAAAAAAAAATACAAATATTAAATGTATTAATCTGTGAGCTATCTCTACTGTAATAATTATAAATTTGGCTGCAATAACAAAAGTGTGCGCCATTTCTATTTCTAACTACTCTAATATGTCGTTGTTTTCATTTGAAATTCTTTTTCTAAAAATTTGCTTGAAATCAATGTTTACAAAGGCTATCTAATGATTGTAGATTACAGACATTAAGTGAAAAAACATTTCTTTTTTTATTTCAGTGCAAACTTACAATTTCTTGCGATCTTTTTGAGTGTAGAACTTTGCAGGCACAAATTTTTTCCTTCATTATTCCAGTATTATTGTCTTATTTCTTACATTTGAAGTGCTTATTGCATATGACAAGCCATACAAGGTAAACTTTTTAAAGGCAATGCATTGTCTGTGATACCATTATTTTTTTCTTTCAGTTACTTTTTTCCATTTCGTGATAGGCTTGGCATCCTAAAATTTCTGTTACATCTTCCAAAACAGTCTTTCTTGTCTTCCCCATAATTTTTTCCCTAAAATTTGGGCAAAAAACTTGACAACCCACATATTTCCCGAAACATTGTTTTTCTGTATTAATGAACTCTTTATTTAGTTTAGAAACATATTATTGTTTGAATGATCAAATCAGTTTCTGATTAGTTGTGAAAGAAAAAAAAATTTAAAAAATGTATGACATATCAGATTTTAAATTCCATTATCTCAGTAAATAGTATAGTACGATGCGAGGTTGGAAAGTAGTTTTTAATTTCCGAGATTCTGTAAAACACTTCACAAACGTGCGTTGTACATTATTTTTTGTGCGATGGTGTTTTCAAAATAATAAATAATAGTAAAATAATAACATCTTTGTTGGAAATATTTGCGTTCATTATAATCAATTGACTAATGTTAACAGTGTGGACAATGTTTATTAGTTGAAACAACAGGAGGCCTTGAGAACAATTATTGATCAAATGGCAGCAAGTACGTATTTATTGTTTTATATTGTTTCAAATAAAGTTCAGTTCATTTAAAATGAAGTGATTTGTTTCGTATAATGTATATTAACACTACCTTTTGGATATTTTCTGTATATACATTGTATGTAGTATACATAGAGGGCAGTGGTTTTACTTCCCGCACATGGGTGTAAATGTAATATTACAGTATAGTTATTTAGGTTGGCAATCCCGAAATGTAGGAAGTTAAACTTTGAATAATGGTCGCCATTGCTGGTAAGTACGAGAAAATGTACTATCATGCAAAAAAATAATTGTGGGCTGTGAATTTTTTACTCACACCTCTCAATCGTTTTACGGAATAAATAAGGTGAATCTGGTACATTTTATTTGCTAAGAACCACCTCATAATGTTACTTCCTACTGTAATTTATTAATCTTTTAAGGAAATTATTGTGACAGATAGGTGCCAAAAAATAATATTTTCTATCGTTGATTTTGAAGATTAATTGTTGATTTGTTTTCCTGACTGTCCAATTTATCTTTGATAATCATGTCCATAACTTCACAGGGCATATTTATTGAAAATGCTACTGAATTCATTACATTTTCTTCTTGAACAAATATCACTACATTGAAATAATTTTTACTTATGTTTTTGCTTTCATATTGTGGCCTTCGTCAGACCTGATCTGGAATCAGTATTGATGAATATCCATTATATTTGTATCATTCAAATGTCCATATCTAATTGGCTGTTCATATTTGCTGGGAAACTAAACTAAAGGCGAGCTTCCATGTGATCTGTGAAGTGCAGTGATTAGAGTTCACAGACAAAACAAAGTATTCACCACAGATTTCTCTCAATTGTTTTCCTTCTAAAAGAGACATTCTACATTCAAACAAACAGAATGTTAATATACTCAAACACTGAATATAATTAAGTATAAATGTTTCTTAATGCAATCAATTCAGAGCAGCAGTGATTAGGGATTCCTTACATTACCATATGTCCAGTAGCACGGCCAGACTAATTACACTGGTCAACATGATTTTTGTCTCATGACTACCAATAGTTGTAGTTAATGCAGCTTTTTATTGTTTTCAAATATGTATTCGGAATTTCTCCATCACCCACAGTTTTTTTATTTTAATTTCAATTAATGGATTTAAATAATAATTTTTTTAATAAACGTTTTTTCGTCCATTTGCCCACTGTAAAATAAAACAGGGAACACTTTCATCATGAGATTTCAGCTATGGAAAAGAGATATCAAGGCAAATGGAATCCTAATACACTGACTGATTATTGTTGGACCATCAAGAGGGATGCTCCACAGGCGAAATATAGCAGAAAATCATAATTTCTTACTTTCTAGGTGAGTCCGAATGTTTGAATATTGTGTAGTTATGAATGTACAAAATATTAAAGTGTTTGAAATTATAAATTCCTTCTCTATGAAACCTTGCGTGATGGAGAAAAACCGATATCATATTTGAATTCAGGAGAAAAAATACTATCACAATCACATATTTTTTTCTTTCTGAGACAAAAAAAAATTATTTTTTGTTGCTCAGTGTTATTTTGCAAATTATATTTGAAGAGAAAAATATATGCTGAGACTGGGGTTTGAACCCAGAACCTTTCGCAATCTAGGCGAATGCTCTGCCAACTGAGCTACCTGAGAAACTCCAATCTAAACACAAATTTTTCTCTTATATATAATTATGTTATGTGCAACCAGATATTATGTGGTATAGAAAGTACCTGATATATATCATGACATCAACTTTCATTTCTGGAAATCTCATTTAATAACATACAATAGTATATTACGATGCGAGGTTGGGAAGTGGTTTTTACAGAAGCGAGGAAAATGTTTAAAAACTGAGTGATAGTGAGGTTTTTAATTCCCGAGATTCTGTAAAACACTTCATAAATGTGCATTGTACATTATTTTTTTTCATGATGGTGTTTTTAAAATAATAAATAATAATAAAATAATAACATCTTTGTTGGAAATATTTACATTATTATAAACAATTGACTAACGTTAACAGTGTGGACAATGTTAATTAGTTGAAACTACAGGAGGCCATGAGACCAATTAGTGATAAAATGGCAGCAAGTATGTATTTATTGTTTTAAATAAAGTTCAGTTCATTTAAAATGCAGTGATTTGTTTCGTATAATGTACATTAACACTACCTTTTGGATTTTTTGTAGATACTTCGTACGTAGTATACATAGAGGGCAGTGGTTTTACTTCCTGCACATGGTTTGCAATATGTAATATTACAGTATAGTTATTTAGGTTGGCAACCCTGAAATGTAGGAAGTCGAATTTTCAATCATGGTTGCCATTGCTGTAAGTACGACAAAATGCACTATCGCGCAAAAAATTATGATAAACAATCAAGCAAGCCTTACAGATGCAAATACTTCATAATGTAAACGGGAGATTTGCTAGCAATGAATCTGTCCATCACTGATAATGGCTCCTTCAACAAATCTCGTTTCTCCTTCTCGATGAATAGAATTGCTACATTACAAATCCTTATGCTCGACATGGTTGTTCTGGTGTAATATCTTATTTTTTGTAATGCAGAATAAGTCATTTCTCTACAGATGCAGCTATTATGGGACAAATCACTATCATTTATAAAACTTGGAGAAGATCTTGAAAAGCCAAATCCATCCTCATTTTTATTGGCCTATAGTTCACCAGCTACTTATGTCACTTTTTAAGGTAATATTATTTTGAAAAAAAAGTTTCCTTTTTTTGTCCTTTTAAAATCTGGACTGTAGTTATTATATCACTATTGAAAAAATAAAACCAACTTATATATTTGTACAGCTATAATGAAATAAATGTGTGTGTATGGGTTTGTTCTAATGCCACCCATTGCACTTTATTGTTTCAGCTTCCATGCTGAGTGAATACATAGTGTTAATGTGGTTTATGCACCACTTCAGCAGACCACTTTACATAGATGATGTATTCTTGTATTGTGTACAGAGAGGAGTGTAGGATGAGAGTATGTTTATGTGTTTCTGTAGTGTAGAGTGTGTTGTATGAGGAATAATGATGATGATGATGAGAAAGGGAGAAGCTGAAACCTGGTGATTTTGTTAAAAGTGTGGCTTGTCACATTTCTTGGAATAAGCTCTCCAACTAATGAAGATGTTAATTACGCAAGTTTCCAAACATCTCACTAAACAGTTCCTCCAATGTTGCCAATTTCAATTTAATTATGATTTTGTGCTTCAGTGATTTTTTTACCATATAATTATATGCGTTATCCCATCCTCTCTTGTATGTCATCAACAATATTTTTTATATAGAACTAACATTGTTTGTTATGCTACTGTTTAATACATTCCATTTTGCTTTCATCCCATAATCTCTTCAGTCCTAACTTGCAATAAATAAAAATGTATTTTATCTGGGAAAACTGACGATAAAACAGAATTGTTTTGAAACATGTTCAAGAACAAATCAACATTAATATTCAGGTAAGATGTCCAGACTAAAAATAATATAATTAAAATAACCTCAAAATATAACTTCCTAAAATTAAATATTAAATATATGTATTTCTATATTTTACAAAGACAACACCATGAAGATTAAATTAAATAACAAATTTTCTGAAGAAGGAATTATAAATCGTGGTGTGAGACAAGGCTGCCCCCTATCCCCAACACTCTTTGCAATTTATATCAATGAAGTAATATGTTGCTGGAACAAAACATATAAATTTGGAATAAGAATATCAGAAAATAGAAAATTAAACACCCTATTGTTTGCAGATGACCAAATAATAATAGCAAATTCCGAAGATAATCTACAGAAAGGTCTGTATGAACAAAATTACAGAAGAATATGGATTAAAGATATCTACAGAAAAAACAAAAATTATGGCATTTCAAGGTGTAGATCCTGTCAGAAGTAAAATTGTACTGGACAATAAAATTTTGGAGCAGGTGAATAATTTTACATATCTAGGATGCAATATCTCATATGAAGAAGAAAAGGATATAAATGCAAAAATATCTAAATTTTTAAGAATTTTAGGGTTAATAAATTCTATCTTCAAGCCACAGTTAGTCCAAAAGCATTCAAGGCTGAAAGTGTATAAAACACTGGCTCTTCCGACTCTTTTGTATGGTAGCGAAGTATGGACATTGAAACAGAAGGATATACAGAGACTTAGATCTGCTGAAATGAGATATCTTCGGAGGACTGCAGGATACACACTATTAGATCACAAAAAAAATGAAGACATCTTAGAAGAATTACACATGGAATCTTTAGAAAACAAAATTTCTGATTATAAGTCAAGATGGATACAACATGTTCATCGAATGGAAGATCACAGAATACCCAAACTAATGTTAAGATATCAACCTGCAGGAAGAAGAAGACCAGGACGTCCACTCAAAAGACTTCTGGATGGTGTTTCTCTTGAGGCCGAAACAGGTCAACAAATGGCCTAAATTCGTGAATGTACTATGATGATGATGATGATGTATTTCTATATTTAATGGATCTTAAGCATATTCATTTTCAAAGTAAATTTATTGTTGGATTTCAAATTTCACATCTCTATGTGAATTCAAAACTGATTCTTATAGTTATAATGTTATCCATATAACTGAAGAGATTAGGTCAGCTGCTCATGGTAAATTTTTCTTTTAAATTGATGAATTATGATACAGATAGTGATGTTGCTGTAGCTGATGGCCTGAAATTAACCTAAACAAAATCATAATTTAAAAGGGTTAAATTCACCCCCTTTAACTTGGAAATGAGAGCTAATTCGAGGTTTTCATTGTTGTTTTCGTTATCAGTGTAGTCAATATACTTAAGAAAGATTTACTTCATTCCAGGTACATTTTCACTGTTGGCTAGAGTTATTTTGAAATTATATTTGAAGAGAAAAATATAAGTTCAGTCTGGGGTTTGAACCCAGGACCTTTCACACAAACATTTAGCTAGAATTTCATTGACTTCACGCGTCAAAAAAAGAGACTTAAGATAGCATAAAATATTAATAATCTCACTTCAATTTGAAATTTTATTTTAATATTTATTAAAAGTTTTCTTGCATAACTTTTATTTTTTTTTGCTTACGACAATCTCTCATGCAATGTCTCAATTAAATAAATATAATTTTTACCTAATATCAGATTAAATAAATATAATTTTTAAATTTGAAGAGAAAAATTTTCGCCTAGACCGGGACTCGAACCCAGGACCCTTGGCTTTCCGGGCCAAGTGCTCTACCAACTGAGCTACCGAGGCGAGTTACGATCTAGACGCAAATTTTTCTCTTATATACGTTGTAATTCCCTATCGCCAAATGCTTTTGAAACCATTGTTTCTATCTTTGCAAATGGCGGCTTCTTAGTTAAGAAGACATTTATTGGAAATTTAACATTACTTTAAAAGCCAGTAAGGCCTCTAATGATGTTTTTATTATTAATTTAACATTTCTCAATGAAAGATAAATTAAATTTGAAGAGAAAAATTTTCGCCTAGACCGGGACTCGAACCCGAATTTAATTTATCTTTCATTGAGAAATGTTAAATTAATAATAAAAACATCATTAGAGGCCTTACTGGCTTTTAAAGTAATGTTAAATTTCCAATAAATGTCTTCTTAACTAAGAAGCCGCCATTTGCAAAGATAGAAACAATGGTTTCAAAAGCATTTGGCGATAGGGAATTACAACGTATATAAGAGAAAAATTTGCGTCTAGATCGTAACTCGCCTCGGTAGCTCAGTTGGTAGAGCACTTGGCCCGGAAAGCCAAGGGTCCCGGGTTCGAGTCCCGGTCTAGGCGAAAATTTTTCTCTTCAAATTTAATTTATCTTTCATTGAGAAATGTTAAATTAATAATAAAAACATAAATATAATTTTTACCTAATATCAGATTAAATAAATATAATTTTTATCTAATATCAGATTAAATAAAAAGATCATAATGGAAGAACTGCGTAAACTAATAAGGGAACTGTCAACCATTGTGTGCCAAAATCTACCTTCAAATTTCTCCCAGAGTTGTGATGTACCAAGGCAGAGTCCAAAAAATTATTTACTGTTTATAATTGCAAGGCACAAAAATCGAATCCAGCAATGGCACAACCCATTGTATGGAGTAAATGTACATCTCTGCATGAGTTAGAGAGAGTAAAGTGAGGCAGGATGCAGCACAGACAGGAAAAGTGATGGTTATCCAGTCTGCCAATACAGGAGTTTTATTACTTCCCTATAGTTTATGATAGATTTGGCACTGGATTTTAGTACCTTGCAGTTAAAAAGATAGATAATTTTTTTTAGATACTGTCTTTGTACAACACAACGCTTCTCTGGAAGAAATTTTAAGGTAGGTTACAGTTCCCTTGTAAGTAAATGCCTCAGTAACTTGAATTTACAATCATATTTTATTAGTTTGCTGAATACATATTTATTTTTTTAAATTAAATCTTATGTATCCAATTATATTGCGAGAAAACAAACATGACAGTTACTGGAGCAATTTTATAATTACGGCTTTCAGTTAAACCCCACTCTTAACAATTGAATTTTACTGATTTTTGGAAATATCTTTCTCGTATAATTTCAATGTCATATGCCAAATTATGTTTGAAAAATTAAAATATTGAGGCAGCTAGAGTGATTTTCCTTTATTTTTGCTGCAAGTTAAACTATACTCCTAACGGTCCAGTTCTCCTGATTCACAAACTAAACTGTGCCTTCTTTAATTAATTCCTAAATGCAGAGTTAGGTTCTGAAAGGACAAAAATTGTGGCCACTAATATATGTATATATACAGTAAATACTCGATATAATGGACCTCAGTTTAATGGGCTTCTGATTTAAAGGACAGAATTGTATGGACAAAAAAGTAAAGTTATGTAATTTTGAGACAAAAAATTGAGAAAACATTTTTGAAATCCAAGATTGTGATTTAAATTGGTGATAGTTCGTAACCATAGGAACAGATGAGTATTCTTACTTTTGAATATACAGTTATCTTCTTGATAATTCATATGCATGCAAGGTTCATACAGTGTTGCATTAGTTTATTAAGAGAAGCAGTGATAAGAAATACCATGGATGATATTATCACGTATATAGGGGAGCCTTCAGATCAGGAAGTGTATGCTTATTATAATCATTTTATACAGTTTTGATCTTTAATTCTAAAGAAATAATATTACATCTCCCAGAAATACGTTACAACATGTGATGCGAAACATTTTTCTAAGTTCCAATCATACCCATGTGCATGCATCAACAAACGCAAAGCAGTTTACACTATGGAATTACAGGATACAGCCAACATATACACAATATTTAACGAATTTAAAACCTAACCTAATGCAATTTAAGTACTCTAATCTGTGAAATACAACCTAAAAGCTAACCTAATGCAATTTAAGCACTCTAACTTGTAAAAGAATTCAGTGCTCAAAAATAAATAGTAAGTTCTGAAATTCTGAAGTATATGTGTACAGTTAATTAGTACATACTCTACGTTGGCTGCACTGGAACACTTTTCTGTTGTTACATAGAATATTCATTAAAATCAATATGGCTGCCACATTTTCATGCTACATACGTAGTTAAATATCATAGATAAATATTTTGAAATATTCGTTAGAAAAAATGTAAAAATCATTGTAAATGGTGGGAAATAAATTGAAAAATAAAACCCTAAGAATAAAATTTGAAAGAAGTTTATGAAGGAATTAACGCAGGTTATAAAGTTTAGCCCATCTCTCTTTATAATCAACAAATTTAAAGAAAATCAATGTTAGAATAATAACAACCCGGTAGAAAATAACTGACTCTTGATGCTTTTCTCCAGCATAAAGAAACATGTGCACATAAAACATTTCTATGAATAAAATTTTAAGTGTTATAGACATATTAAGACCTCTATATATATATATATATATATTTGAAAAATTAAATTCTCAATTTAATGGACTAACAGACCTTCAATTTAACAGAAATTCCATAGCCCAAACAGTCTGTTATATCGGAGATTTACTGTATATAAATTTTTGTCAAAGTCATTTTCAGAGTTTATTATGTAGGATTGGTGAAGAGATGTGAAAATTTTTCAAAAGTCTTTTCATAAGAAGATCCTCAATAGGCTGTAAATCAATTTGGAATTCACTAAAATTAAAAAGACTTTCGAATTTATTTCCCTAAAATTCTATAATAGTCTTCTGAACCCAATAAGATAATTATCCATTTTAAAACAAAAATTGGTGGCTCATCCTCTTTAATCAAAGCATGATTTTTTATTCTAATTTGTGGCAATTTTAACATGATTTATATTTATAAGAATCAAATGAATCGTGAATTCTTCTTACCTCATACTTCTATGTTTTTTTTAAACACAGCACTGCAGTATCGGCGACCATCGTCAGCTGTTTTCACGACTGTCAATTTTTTCTTTTGCCGGTAATTATCCAAACTGCCATCTGGTGTTCTTTTGAAGGAGTCATTTTCTAAACTGCCATCTGTTGTATTTTTTAAGAACTTTGTAATCAAGCTTGGTTCGCCCAGAATTTCGAAGTTCATGGTTCTAGTATATATATATATATATATATATATATATATTCCCAAACTGTTAAATCCAAAGGTTTAGATAGATGTTTCAAAAGTTTTGCTGCTTTTTCAATTCTATGATGCTCTAATAAACTATGTGCTGCTATAGCTGATTTTTCAATTTCTCCAATTATTGAAAAATCAGCTATAGCAGCACATAGTTTATTAGAGAATCATAGAATTAAAAAAGAAGCAAAACTTTTGAAACATCTATCCAAACATTTGGATTTAACAGTCTGGGAAAAGATATATATTCAAAAAATCATACTAGAACCATGAACTTCGAGATTCTGGACAACCAAAGCTTGATTACAAAGTTCTTAAAAAATACAACAGATAGCAGTTTAGAAAATGACTCCTTCAAAAGAACACCAGATGGCAGTTTGGATAATTACCGGCAAAAGAAAAAATTGACAGTCGTGAAAACAGCTGACGATGGTATCGATGTTTGCTGATACTGCAGTGCTGTGTTTAAAAAACATAGAAGTATGACGTAAGAGAATTCATGATTCATTTGATTCTTATCAATAAAACCTCATAATGTTAAAAATTCCCAAATTTATCATATTAAAAAAAAATGTATATTGTATGTAGTGTTGTTATATTGTATGGTCTTGGCAATAAGTAAGTAAACTATCAAACTATTATGGAAAATTTTACCATAAGTAACAGGCAAAATGGCAAATCAAATTGGTACAAATTCTATTGCTTCACAAATAGTATTTGAAACTTGGTGATTTACCTGATCTACCTGAATGCAAGAAAAATTCCATTACACAGGAACTACAAACTAAGCAAATTCCTCAGCAAGTTGAATTTATGGTCCAATTTTGCTGGTTTAAAGAAAATATCTTTTTCTTCTTAATTCAATTGTATGTATCCAGTTTTGTCATGAGAGAACAAATATGGCAGCTGCTAGAGTGATTTTTAAATTTTGGCTTTCAGATAAACCCCCTCTTCTAATGATTTTATTTCACTGCTTTATTGAGAATACCTTTCTCATTTTATTTTAATATGATTTACTGAGTTTTGTTGTGTAAAATTGAAAATTGCGGCGGCTAGAGCATTTTAAAATTTTTTCGTTCGCATCAACTCCACTCATAATGATCAGATTTTGCTAGTTAATGAACTCGATCTTACTTTTTTAATTGATTGCTATATGCCAAGTTTGATTCTGAAAAAAAATACAGCCACTAGAACACACACACACATATATATATGTGTGTGTGTGTGTGTGTATACATTTTTGTCATGGTCATTTTTTGGTGCCTACCAGTGGAGTAGCATCAGAGCAGACAAGATAGACAGTAGGTTGAATTAAACAAAATTTTTAAGTGTTATGTTATAATTCTAGAAATTTTATTTTTCTGCTCACATTTTTACTCCTTGTGGCAGATCAGAGATCAAATAGACATAGAAACCCAAGTACATAGCCTCTGAAAGTAAGAAACTCAAGTAAGTTGCCTCACTGGCATGTGCCTTTTCTGGGCCACATGGAAAAAGTGCACGAGCAGTCCCTTTTCCTAGAGTGGATTGCATATTCAAAGTCTGAACTAAAATCACGTGATTGTATTTTACAGAAGTTGTGATGTTTCAAGATATTTTGATGGGAGTGTTGTGGGTAGGAGGGTAAGGAGTGTTAACACAGTGATTGACTGTTTTCAAGAGTGAATAAATGCTATGACACACAGTCCTGCAATTCTCAAATGCTGAACTGACAGAAGTCCAAAGATGTGTTAATTCCACTTTAATTTTAAAATACTTAACTTTTTTTAAGAAGTTTAATGAGCCATGGAGCAGAAATGTAGACAATATAAATGCCAAATTAAAGTCAACATTTCAATCTACAGAAATGGATATTTTAAGAAGATCTGCATTATACTCTAAATTAGACAGGATCAGAAACAGTATTATCCAAGAAAAAATTAACTTTAATGAAATAATTATACAATTTGTGGGAAATAAATCTGAGGACAACAAAAGAGATATCCCTACAAAGAAGACAACAGGAGCTAAAACAAAAAATACATATAAAAAGAAGAGAACAGATATAAAAGATCTTCAAAATAAGAAATATGAAGACATAATGAAATATGCTGAAACAATAAAACATCTCCCTAGAAGAACAGCAGTAGCTCTCTACAGATTGGAAACGGGACGTGACTGTCCGGATGACCACCTTCATAGAATGGAGATTGTCCTTAGAACTATGGGATGCTCCTTGTGTGGCGAAAATGTTCTCCTACGCAAGGAACATTTGGTAAATTTCAGGTGACTTGACCCCGAGAAAAAAGACAGGAAAAACATTGCAGGGCTTTATTGGTGTAAACCAAGCTCCAGCCATTTGAAAACAACAACAATAATTACTAATTAAATAAAAATAAAACTTAGTTTTATTTGATTTTCATATTTATTAAGATATATTCAGTGACAGCTGTTTCGGTACACTGTACCTTCTTCAGACATGTTAACAAATATCAGTTGATATGTACTGTAATAACACAATTCATAATTTGTTAACATGTCTGAAGAAGGTACAGTGTACCGAAACAGCTGTCACTGAATATATCTTAATAATAATAAGCCCATGTTTTCCCATTACAGAGATTTAGGCACTCTCCCCCTACAGGGAAGAATTTGAACCATACTAATTTAGTTACACTTGTTTTCGTATAAATGTCATTTTTTTGAGTGGTCCGTGGTCAGCGATCCGCCTCACATTGACATCTAGGAAATCAAGGTAGTACTAGGACGGGAAAATTCAGTAAATTTTGCTTAGAGGCCTTTTCATTCAGGCTTAAGGATTTTTTACGAGTCCACCTAAGCCGATATATCTTAATAAATATGAAAATCAAATAAAACTAAATTTTATTTTTATTTAATTAATAAATAAGGATTTTCATCAAGTAAACACCAACTCAATTGATTAACAATAATTACAATGGTTTGGACATGTGAAGAGGATGAATTGCCAGTTAGGAGTTTGGAGTGGATTCCAAGTCAGAAGAAAAGAAGAGGGAGAACTAAGAAGACATGGATATAAGAAGAGGGAAATATGAATTTGATGAAGAACAGGGGACTGCAGGATGGTGACTGGAAGGATAGAGATGACTGGAGGAAGAGAATCAAAACTTAATATTGGGCACAGGAAGATGTTGTATACATTTAAAACCTGTTAAAAAAACTTTTTTTTAAGAAATCAAACATTTTTTGGGGTAAAGCAAATAAGACAATATGCTACAAGCCAAAAGGCCACATGGTCAGGATTTTTAAAGTGTCATAAACCTTCTGACAGTACTATGGTCCTGGGGTTGACTCAGCCTTTATCGGAAATGAGTATGGGGTATTTTCTGGGGGTAAAGGCAATCGTCGCCTAAGACTGACAACCCAGCTGATATCTCATGATGGTGTCTAGAAAGGTGGGAACCTCAATAGCGGAATAAAACCAAAGGTATAAGAAAAACCATAGCGGGAGGCCATTTATTCAAAAAATTTCCCTCATTTCTCATTAACAGTCCATTTCCATTATATAATGAATTTGTATATGTGACCATATATTTAGTTTTAGTGATGTTTACCTTCAGCCCCCTTTTCTTAGTGTTACTTAATAGAATCTGCATGTTGGCCCTTAGTTTCTCCTCGCTATCGCTTAAAAAATACTATACCATAGCGGGAGGCCACTTCCTTAAAATTTCACTCATTTCTCATTAACTGTCCATTTCCATTATATAATGAATTTGTATATGTGACCATATATTTAGTTTTAGTGATGTTTACCTTCAGCCCCCTTTTCTTAGTGTTACTTAATAGAATCTGCATGTTGGCCCTTAGTTTCTCCTCGCTATCGCTTAAAAAATACTATACCATAGCGGGAGGCCACTTCCTTAAAATTTCACTCATTTGTCATTAACTGTCCATTTCCATTATATAATGAATTTGTATATGTGACCATATATTTAGTTTTAGTGATGTTTACCTTCAGCCCCTATTTCTTAATGTTACATAATAGAATCTGCACATTGGCCCTTAGTTTCTCCTCGCTATCGCCTAATAATACTATACCATGAACATATCCCAACAGTTTATTATTACCATTGAGTTATATGTCTTCTTTAATCCTACAAGCTAATTATTTTCAAAAACTTGAAAACCGTATCTTGCATTCAGGTAAATTAGATAATATTGGATTGATATACAACGGGTTTTCATTCCTAAAGTATCTAATGGATATTTACCTGATTCCAATCGTTGACACCTTGTCTTGAATTCTGCCAAGACGGATATCCCTCAATAAATGCGCGGGTTTGAGCAATGGTATCGCTAATTTGGCAAGCAGATGACATAGTACTCGGCAACGATAGCCATTGCTCTTCCCCTGAATCAAATGCTCCATCCTCTGTGGGCATATATCCGCAAGCTTCATCCAACTGCGTTCTCTGGGGAGGAATTTCACTTGTAGCATCTTCAGCTATCGATTGAAACGGTACAAAATCTTCATGTCGTTTGTAATGCAGAGTTGTGTCTTCAGCGATTGTTTCTTGAGGTAGCGGCGGCAGAATCTGCATTGTTTGTGCTAATTTATAAGAGGCCTGCCTTAATACTTGTCGTCGACTTATCAACTCACCTAAATTTGTTTGTTGTAATCTCTTCTGTTGGTAAACATTAAGCGGCAGATGTTGAGATCTCATGAATCGACTTCTAAGAGCTTGATGCTCTCTCTGGACTAGATGTAATTCCATTACGCCCTTTGTTTTTCCTGTTTCATTCAATCTTTGACTGTTGAATGCAACGATACCTCCTCCAGGGCTTGAGCGACTGATACTAGTTCCTTGACGGGCTACGAGACCATCAGATGCTCTTCTCCCTTCCCGGAAATCGATCGGTGAACGTGTGATTGTGCGGCTGATAGCATTATGAAGTATTGGTTTGTGCGGTTTATAAACCGTCGACATTATACCATCTTGTGGTGCGCTGCAAGATGGCAGACTAGAAGTAAATGTGGAATCAACTTTATTATCGCTGAAAGTAGATGAATTGGAACTTAAATGTTGGCTTAGACTTTTATTGCCCTGAGAAGAAACTGAGCTAGAACAAGAAGCCAGATGTTCTAGTTGCGATCTTAAATTACTGCTTGCAGTTTCTTCTAAATCTGTTTCTGTATTTTCAACAAATTCAGAATTTGATACAACTTCGGTTGAAACTGAGCTTCCGAGTGTATTATAATGTGGCTGTTGAACTAAATACTGATATAAATCTCTAATTGTTGACTGATTTACTTGCCGGGTGTCTGGAGTGCGAAGAGAAGATCGTGCCAGTAAGAAATCTTGTTGTTTAGGTTGGATGTCAGCAGGAGGGTAGAATAGTCTTGATTGCTCAGATGTTGTGGATACAGGGTTTGATTCTGCAATGCTTGTGGGCATTACTATTCCTAGTTTACGCATGGCTTGTTCGGCAATCGTACTCGGACGGCGACGCTGAATTACATCGGACGAGTATTTGCTGTTCGATGTAGATTCCGATGGTGTTGGATAGTTACTATATTGTGTCTTCAGTCGTTCCAACAGTAAGAAGTAGATGGCAGCGTGGTGGTCATAACGCTTGCCTTGAAGAGACTGCAACAAACATACATACCCTGTAAATCTCTGACTCATTATTACAAAACCTATATGAAAATTAATGTTTATAGACAAGCTGTCTGTAGGCGAATGTTAATAAAACTATGGAGCTGCCTTGATTCATAAGTCATGGAAAAGATTTTTTATTTATTCATAGTTAAATATGGGAAATATCATTATGAACCACAATGGGTATATATCTATATGGATGGATCCAGAATGGAAATAGAAGACGGAGCTGGAGCTGGAATTTACTCAAAACTGTTAAATTCTACGTTGCAGTAGGGAAAAATTACACACATTCGATGGAGAAATTCAGGCAATAGAGTTAGCACTAACACAACTCCTCTACAGAATAAATACATTCCAGAGAGCAGTTGTACTAAGGGTCGAATGTTTGAATGCATTAGACAGTAAAAGGCGTTCTCTGCTGATAAAGTTTTATTCAAACACATTTTTCTTACTCAGAAATCTATTCACGCGGTAATAATTGTAAAGCTACCTGACAAGGTACCTTAAGATCGTAGCTCAAGATATAAACTTATGTGAAAATCCCGAAGGGTAACCGATGTAGTTTGAAACTTATCCAAGATGTCGGACCTTGAAGACTTCGATCATGTTTTCGGTATACGCGGAGAAGAGGAATTTGATAGAGTCTACCAAAGAATTCAACTGGAAGAACAGGAGAATCGGCGTAATATTGCGCGTCACAGACGTGTTTGTATACGGTATTATTTGCGGGATGCAAGCATAAATGCATTTCTCTATAGCAGACGAAAATAATGGAAGTGGTTTTATTGCTGAGAATTCTGGGTAATTCGTTGCCAATTACAAAAACGTCAACATTCATGCATGACCGGTTAAGGCGGCCGTTAATTCGATCTCAGCTCACCAGTGATTGGAAGTAATTTGAGTAGAGAGTAATGTATTTGCATACGACCCTAAGTGATTCAACATCAGCTATACAAGCTATAACAACATATAACTCTCCAATCTCCAGAAAAGTGTTGGAAATAAAAAAGATCATAAGATTATTGACCAAACAAAATAAAATTATCCAGCTCCAATGGATCCCCTCTCATTGCGGGGTACATGGAAATGAAATGGCGGATCTTTTAGCAAAAAAGGGCACCAAAATTTTACAGAAAACAAATCAATCCCTGCCCTACCATTCTGCAAAAATTATAATTAAAAGAAACTTCCAGAAAGAACTGATGGAGCACTTCAAATCACAAAGTAATGAGAAACCATGGGCAGCTATCTTGCAGAATAAAAACTTAATACCTGAACAACCAAGACATGAAGCAGTAGCAACATTCAGACTGTTAAACAGGCCATGACTACCTGGCAGCACACCTCCATAAAATTGGAATCTTCAACTCTCCAAATTGTATCCTGTGCCAAGACAATAACACTACCATGAACAAAGATCATCTTGCTAGCTGTGAGGCTCTGAAGGTGTCACCTACAAGAACTCTGGCAGGACTCTATTGGGAAGCAAGAAAACAAATGGAACACATCCAAGCTAATGGGCATTAGACTACTACTACTACTACTCATTATGAGGTTCTTATTCATGAAGAATGAGTCTTTTTTTTATATCTTACCTCATAGTTTATGTTTTCTTAAACACAGGAACTGCTGTTTTCAAAAGGAAACATCCCTTTCGGTAGTCATAATGTCAGTTGAAAATGGAAGGGATGTTTTCTTTTGAAAACTGCAGTTCCCATGTTTAAGAAAACATTTACTATGAGGTAAGATATAAAAAATGACTCATTCTTCATATTTTTTTTTATTTCCTGAAAATGTGTCAATACAGAGAATTTAGCATATACATTTGAAAGTATGTTATATGAACTTGTTAATGTTGTCACCAGATGGAGTATGAGTGCACTGGTCTGGTCATGATAACGTTCCCTGTAATTGTGTTATAATCTATCATATAGTGGGAAAGTAGGTAAGGGCCTTCAAACGTGAAAAAACAAGGCAACTGCTTCTTTGCAGTAAATGTTCTATGTCAGCTCACAGATATATATTGGTGGCTGTGGTCAAGCAATGCCTCCTATGATAAAATCAAATGTTTCCTACCTCTCCTCATATAAATCTTCTACGTAGATCGCGATTTCAAGACAATGGTCTCATCTTCAGTACAATCTTGGTGTGGGAGAGGTAGGAAACATTTTAATAAATTAATGAGTCATTTTAACATCTTACCTCATATTTCATGTTTTATCAAACACGGTAACTATAGTTTTCAAATGATCTTGTCATTCATTTTCAACCGCCATTATGACTACCGGATATTTGGACACTCGCACAAAGGAACACTTTAGAAATATTAAAAATGGTGAAATTGAAAAATCAGCTATTGCAGCACATAGTTTGTTGGAAGGTCATAGAATTGAAAAAGAAGCAAACTTCTAAAACATTTGGAAAAACCTTTGGATTTGACAGTTTGGGAGAAAATATTTATACAGAAGAACAAATTTAAATCTATGAATTTCGACATTCCGGATGAACGTGACCTCATCTCGAAGTTCATCAAATCAATACCAGATGGCAACGATATCTCGAAGTTTGTCAAATCAACACCAGATGGCAACGTTATAGAGGGAGATTCCAATGAATATCCGGTAGTCATAATGGCGGTTGAAAATGAATGACAAGATCGTTTGAAAACTATAGTTACCGTGTTTGATAAAACATGAAATATGAGGTAAGATGTTAAAATGACTCATTAATTTATTAATTAAGAACCTCATAATGTGTTTCCCAATTTTAACTTTGAATAGGAAACATTTTATTTTATCATAAATTACCTCATAGTGATTAATTCCTGTAAAAATTAAAAAAAAAAGTGCCTCCTATGCTAATTCTGAACTAAGTTCCAGTTGTACTGTAAACAAACTCGTAAAAGATATTACTCCACCAACTCGGTCTTATTGGGGAAACCGTAGTGTTACTTTTAACCACCATATGTCTGAATCGTGTATGGAACTGTAAATGATAGAAATATTAAGGTAGAATATATTTAATTTTAGGAAGTTATATTTTGAGGTTATTTTAATTATATTATTTTTGGTCTGGACATCTTACCTCAATATTAATGTTGATTTGTTCTTGGACATGTTTCAAAACAATTCTCTGTTTTATCTTCAGCTTTCCCAGACTGGTTTTATTTATGTTGCATTATGTTGCACCACCTGGATGTCGATGTCAGCTCCATCCTGTGGTTGGCCAAAGAACCTCCAAACAAGGTCACCCTCCATCGGAATATCAAAATTCATAACTCTGTTTCTGTTCTTCTGAATATAAATTTTTTCCCAATAGTCAGCTCGTTTGTATTTTCTAACTGTTTTAATAATTTAGTGTCTGAATTTATATTATGTTTTTCAGACCAAACATGAGCAGCAACTGCAGATTTTTCAATTTCTCCATTTTTAATATTTCTTATGTGTTCTTTGGTTCTAATTTTTAGGTTTCTTTTTGTTTTCCCTATATATATCTTTTCACAACCCATGCATTCAATTTGATATATTCCTGACTTTTTATTTTTATAAAAATAAAAAGTCAGGAATATATCAAATTGAATGCATGGGTTGTGAAAAGATATATATAGGGAAAACAAAAAGAAACCTAAAAATTAGAACCAAAGAACACATAAGAAATATTAAAAATGGAGAAATTGAAAAATCTGCAGTTGCTGCTCATGTTTGGTCTGAAAAACATAATATAAATTCAGACACTAAATTATTAAAACAGTTAGAAAATACAAACGAGCTGACTATTTGGGAAAAAATTTATATTCAGAAGAACAGAAACAGAGTTATGAATTTTGATATTCCGATGGAGGGTGACCTTGTTTGGAGGTTCTTTGGCCAACCACAGGATGGAGCTGACATCGACATCCAGGTGGTGCAACATAATGCAACATAAATAAAACCAGTCTGGGAAAGCTGAAGATAAAACAGAGAATTGTTTTGAAACATGTCCAAGAACAAATCAACATTAATATTGAGGTAAGATGTCCAGACCAAAAATAATATAATTAAGGTAGAATATGTTTATCACTCACCTCATATTGTTCTTCTTATTTGATTATAAACTAGTTTCGGAACATAGTTTCTGTTCCATCCTCAGTATCATGACGACCGTTGTTCTGTCGTCTTGAAGAGTTCTTCAAGACGACAGAACAACGGTCGTGATGATACTGAGGATGGAACAGAAACTATGTTCCGAAACTAGTTTATAATCAAATAAGAAGAACAATATGAGGTGAGTGATAAACATATTCTACCTTAATGAATATACCTCATAGTGAGAATTCCTAAAATAAGTAGTGATAGAAATATTGTTCTTAGGCAACATCATATTTTATGGAAAGTAAAACTGAATACATGATAAGATGGTACCAATAATTAGGAACTTCCTCCATTTCTTATTTATTTATGACAAAAAATTATATATGTGCCTACCCAATCAGACATTTATGGTTTTTACATGGATTTCCTTTATTTAACAATACAATTTCATTACAAACAGAATTTAAATTCAATGCTGACTCACATGTAAATTCTGCTGTTATTTTCACCACCCTCAATGGTTAATGAGGGATATTTTTCACTAAACTGTTTAAAAACATTAAAAATAATTTGTTTTTCTACTTTTCAAATGTTTTCCTTTACAGAAGCGACCATTATGAAACAACTGAATTTCAACATATTTTGCATTTATATTGACTTAGGCTTTCACAGCTGGAGTTATTATGAAGATCTTGAAGAATATTTCTGGGCTATTGGCCGGAGTTATTATGAAGATCTTGAAGAATATTTCTGGGCTATTGGCCGTGGTCTAGAGGCTTGAAGTTACCCGAAGTTTCACCAGAGACTGCATTTGGCATCCTCAAAACAACCCTTGAGGATGCCAGATACAGTCTCTGGCTAAATATCATGGAACTTCAAGCCTCTAGACCATGGCCAACAGCCCAGAAATCCTCATATTTTGCATTGTTTTTGCATATGAATCAAACAATAATTAATTTTTTTTTTAATATATGTAGGAAATATGTCCACTGCTGTGGTCTCGAGGTAGCATGCTCCTTGTCATGCAGCGGGCCCAGGTTCGATCCTTGGTCGGGGCAGTTTTTCTGGGTGAGGTTTTTATCGGGGTTTTTCCTCACCTGTAAGAAAAATGTCAGGAAAACTTTAAGGCCCAAACGGTCCCCAAAATCATATGGCCATCATCATCATCCTTATCATTATCGTCATCATCACCATCATCCTTCACCGGTGTGGAAAGCAACGGGAAGCTATCACACCTACACAATTCCCTAGTAAAGCTGCAAGCATAGCATGAAAATTGTATGATTGCAGTGAAGGACCTGCCTTCGGGCAGAACTACTATGGATGGATGAGTGTAGGAAATAATACTATGAGGTTTCTTTTAATTATTAATGAGTTGGGTATTTTGACTCACCTCATATTTCTTGTTTTTTTATGCAGACCAGATTTCGTCGCTTTTGCACGACATTGTCGATGCAGTCCAACTCAAAATTATTTAATTTATTAAGATTGTGAGAAATGTAAAAATAAGTAGTAGTAGTAGTAGTACTCTAATGCCCATTTGCTTGGATGTGTTCCATTTGCTTTCTTGCTTCCCAATAGAGTCCTGCCAGAGTTCTTGTAGGTGACACCTTCAGACCCTCACAGATAGCAAGATGATCTTTGTTCATGGTAGTGTTATTGTCTTGGCACAGGATACAATTTGGAGAGTTGAAGATTCCAATTTTATGGAGGTGTGCTGCCAGATAGTCATGGCCTGTTAACAGTCTGAATGTTGTTACTGCTTCGTGTCTTGGTTGTCCAGGTATTAAGTTTTTATTCTGCGAGATAGCTGCCCATGGTTTCTCATTACTTTGTGATTTGAAGTGCTCCATCAGTTCTTTCTGGAAGTTTCTTTTAATTATAATTTTTGCAGAATGGTAGGGCAGGGATTGATTTGTTTTCTGTAAAATTTTGGTGCCCTTTTTTGCTAAAAGATCCGCCATTTCATTTCCATGTACCCCGCAATGAGAGGGGATCCATTGGAGCTGGATAATTTTATTTTGTTTGGTCATTAATGTTATGATCTTTTTTATTTCCAATACTTTTCTGGAGATTGGAGAGTTATGTGTTGTTATAGCTTGTATAGCTGATGTTGAACCACTTAGTACAACTGCTCTCTGAAATGTATTTATTCTGTAGAGGAGTTGTGTTAGTGCTAACTCTATTGCCTGAATTTCTCCATTGAAGTGTGTGTAATTTTTTCCTACTGCAACATAGAAGCTAAACATATAAAATAATGATAAGAACATATTAAAATTGTATTTATATATTTTAAGATTCTGCAATATAACTTATATAGACATGTGCTAGATAATATATTTTTTTATTTCCTTTATTTCAAGTGTTAGAAAGTGAACTACATTTTCTTACATGCTTAAAGGTAAAACCATTATTCTACCAATAAAAATGCAGTCATACATCTAGTTTGTTTACATTACAACTGGAACTTAGGTCGGAATTAGAATAGTGCCATAGCTCTGCATGACATTCTCGTACATTTGAGCCAGGGAGAAAGACTTTCGTTATCTCCACTATGCACCGCTGTCAATAGATGGGAACATGTTCAGACCAGTGCACTCATACATCATCTTGTGACAACATTAAGAAGTTCATGTAAAATATTTTCTAACTTAATGTATTAATTAAAATATATATACAGTCAATATGCCCAATTCACCAATTAATGTTTTAAAATGGTCAACACGTTTCCACAGCCAAGCTGTCATTCTCAAGACCAGATATTGACTGAAGACAAAATTGATAATAAATAAACAAACAAATTCAGTTAAAAACAAACTACGTCACATGACGCAATCAATCACAAGTAAACAGTAAAACATAGTAAAACTAATCCTCTTTTGACAGCTTGGCTGTGGAAACGTGTTGACCATTTTAAAACACTAATTGGTGAATTGGGCATATTGACTGTATATATATATTTTAATATTTTATCACCAAGAAGATCACTTGTGTATTAAATTAATGTATTAACTTTTCTGTGTTGCACATTTTAGGGAAATAAAAATAGTTTTAGTGGATTATGAATCAGCCCTTGAACAATAAGGGAAGTTGAGTTTTGCAAAATATGTAATAGAAACACGTCACATATTCAACACAATAAACAATTATTAATAATAATACATAAAGATAATAATCTTAGAAATAACATCCTGGAAGTTATTGGTATTTTAAAAGTCTATCACATAGAAACAGAATAAACTAAGTTAATTCCTTCCAATTGAGGGTCTTTCCACTTTTCAGCGGTTGCCCTTTTACCAGCCGGCTGCTGGCCCTTCACATCCACATGTGTCAATCACAGAGGTAGATGATCAACAGCCAGTGTAGGGGTGACATGTGGTTAGCATGTCGAGTCCCAGCCGTTATAGCTGGTTCCTCAACCTGGAGCCGCTACTTATTGTAGCTACCCAATTGCCTCACGATGCTGGGTGGGCACCGGTCCCATGCTGGCCGAAATACCATGAGAAAATTTCTTCCCCAAGGAGACTCGAACCAGCGCAAGTCCCATAGCTCTGCGCCAAGGCTTCCTACTTTAACCGCTCAGCTACGGCACGGGACAGTGAATTCCTCAGCAGTTAAATTTATGGTCCATTTTACTGGTTTACAGAATATATATTTTATTTTGTTAAATTGAAGAAACATCAATTTCTTACGGCAACTTACATAAAAGTGTTAGATTGCAGTGAAAACAAATCATGTATAACCATAAGTATTACCTATTTGCATATTGTTATATAAATTGACACAAATTTAAATAATATCTACCAATTAATTTTCATTACCTTATTAAAAATATTAAATAAATTAAACTATTATATTTTATAGGATGCATTGGCAATTTAATGATTAATTAAACTGCGACGAATTAAACATGGCAGTTGTTAGAGTATATATTTTTAATTTTGGGTTTCATGTAAAAACCTACTTCTAATAGCCAGATTTTGCTGATTTTTGGAGAATGCCTTCCACACTTTGTTTTAATAGCATATACTGAGTTTTGTTGTAAAACATAAGAAATTGTGGCCACTGAAATGATTTTAAAATTTTTGTTTCAGGTGAACTCCTACATGTAAAGGGTCGATTTTGCTGGTTAACGAACTTGATCTTACTTCATATTTGAAGAGAAAAATTATACGCTCAGACCAGGACTCAAACCCAGGCCAATACTCTACCGACTGAGTTACCTGAGTGAGTTCCAATCTAAATGCAAATTTTTCTCTTATATACGTTGTTAATTCCTGCGCACCAAATACTATAAAACCTTCATTTCTATCTTTGCAAATGGTGGCTTCTTTATTAAGAAGACATTTATTTGGGAATTTTTATATTACTTATTTTAGGAATTCACACTATGAGGTCTATTCATTTAGGTAAAATTTTATCACTCACCTCATATTTTTCTTCATTTTTTTAAACTAGTTTTGGAACTTTACACTTCAGTTCCATCTTCAGTATTCTCGTGACTGTTGTTCTGTCGTCTTGAAGAGCTGCCTCTCGCTCCCTCTGTTGGTAGACTGAAAAACTCTAAATCAGGTCGTTTTCCCCAGGAAATTGAACAAACTTTGGAATTCCAGGGAAAACGAGGTTTTTCCATCTACCGACAGAGGGAGTGAAAGGTGACACTTCAAAGACGACAGAACAACGGTCATGAAAATACTGAAGATGGAACTGAAGTGTAAAGTTCCGAAACTAGTTTTAAAAAAAGAAGAAAAATATGAGGTGAGTGATAAAATTTTACCTAAATTGATCTTACTTTCTTTTAATTAATTGCTATACGCCAAGTTTGGTTTCAATGAAACAAAAGTTGCAGTTGCTTAGAGTGTTAATGGACTCTCACACATATTATATATAAATTTTGGTCATGTTGATTTTCGGTGTCTACTAGATAGGATTGGTAAAGATCTATAAATTAAAAAAAAAATATATTTTCATGAGAACAACCTTAACAGCTTCATTCCTTTGGAATTCACTAAAAGAAGCCAACAACAAAAACCTGAATAAGAATACACCCAAGCAAGCTCAGCTCTCTGTACAGAATAATAACTGAACAAAAATAGTACCTTTTAACTACTGAAGATAGAACATATTCCAAAAGGGATTAAAAGTTTTTTAACTGAAATTATTTAGTTGAGGAAAACTGAGATCTCAGCTATAAATTTTATTAAATTTATTTAATCTTTTATATGTTGGTTCTCTAATGCAACTCACTGCACTTTACTCCTCAATCAAACTTGGCTATAGGGCAGTGTTCCATCTAAAAGAATATCACACTGAATAATTGGTATGCCCTTATTTGAGGGAGGTATTTAATATTGAAATTTTATAGGAACAATCATTAAGAGGTTTCATTTAAGATTTAAATTAAAATTCTTTATACCTTACGAATTACATGAATCGTGATTATTTCTTACCTCATACTTCTATATTCCTTTAAACACAGCACTGCAGTATCGGCGACTCCTTGTCACCATTGTCAGCTGTTTTCATGACTGTCAATTTTTTTCTTTTGTTGATAATTATCTAAACAGCTGACGATGGTGACAAGGAGTTGCCGATACTGCAGTGCTGTGTTTAAAGGAACATAGAAGTATGAGGTAAGAAATAATCACGATTCATTTAATTCTTATGAATTGAACCTCATAATGTTAAAAATTCCCAAATTTAATATATATCTTTATACCTTACCTCATATCCAAAAGAGCTCATGGTTTGCGAAAAAATCTACATTCAAAAAACAAGAAAGAAAAAATTATGAATTTTGAAATTCTGAAAGAATTTGATTTGATTTGGAGGTTCATCAGTCCACCAACAAAGGGAGTATGAAGCAGTTCTCCTGAATGACATAACATCGGTAAGATATTACTGAAGATGATACAACCTAGGTTTTGAAACCGGTACAATTTGAAAACTGAATATAAAAGAGATGTAAAGAATTTTAATTTAAATCTTAAAAAAAGGTTTCATTTGAAGAGAAAAATATATGTCTTAATCATGATTTGAATCCGATGTCTCTGGAGACATCAGGTTCAAATCCGATTCAGGTTCAGTTATATATTTTTCTCTGCAAATAAATTTTTGACATTTGGTGAGATGTGTTAACTTTAATATGTAAGATGTTTTTATTATAAATTTAACACTTATCTCTGAAAGGCAAATTAAATTTGAAGAGAAAAATATACTAAATTAAATTTGAAGTGAAAAATTTTCGCCCAGACTGGGACCTGAACCCAGGACCTTTGGTTTACTGTACCAGACTGTATCCTTCAATGAGATGTGTTAAATTAATAATAAAAACATCAGAAAAATATACGCTTAGACTGGGATTTGAACACAGGACCTTTGGCTTTATATGCTAATGCTCTACCAATTGAGCTATCCTAAGCACTGCAATCTAAATGCAAATTTTTCTCTTATACATTATTAATTCCCAAGAGCGCCAAATGCTACAAACCATTGCTCAATCACGCAATTGATGGCTTCTTATTTAAGATGACTTTCATTGGGAATTTTAACATTACTGACTTTATAAAGTGATGTTAAAATACCCAATAAAAGTCTTCTCAAATAAGAAGCCATCATTTATGTGATCGAGCAATAATTTGTAGCATTTGGCGCTCTTCAAAATTAATAATGTATAAGAAAAAAATTTGCATTTAGATTGGAGTGCTTAGGCTAGCTCAGTTGGTAGAGGATTGGTGTACAAAGCCAAACCCCAGTCTAAGCATATATGTTTCACTTCAAAAATTTAATATCTAAGACTTAAAACAGGTATTTAATAACGATTTTTATTATTAATTTAACACTTCTCATTGAAGGATAAATTATATTTGAAGAGAAAAATTTTCGCCTAGACCGGGACTCGAACCCGGGACCCTTGGCTTTCCGGGCCAAGTGCTCTACCAACTGAGCTATTGAGGCGAGTTACGATCTAGACTAGACGCAAATTTTTCTCTTATGTACGTTGTAATTCCCTCGCGCCAAATGCTTGAAACCATAGCTTCTATCTTTGCAAATGGCGGCTTCTTAGTTAAGAAGACATTTATTGGGAATTTAACACTACTTTATAGCCAGTAGGGCTTCTACTGACGATTTTTATTATTAATTTAACACTTCTCATTGAAGGATAAATTATATTTGAAGAGAAAAATTTTCGCCTAGACCGGGACTCGAACCCGGGACCCTTGGCTTTCTGGGCCAAGTGCTCTACCAACTGAGCTATCGAGGCGAGTTACGATCTAGACGCAAATTTTCTCTTATGTACGTTGTAATTCCCTCGCGCCAAATGCTTGAAACCATAGCTTCTATCTTTGCAAATGGCGGCTTCTTAGTTAAGAAGACATTTATTGGGAATTTAACACACTTTATAGCCAGTAGGGCTTCTATTGACGATTTTTATTATTAATTTAACACTTCTCATTGAAGGATAAATTATATTTGAAGAGAAAAATTTTCGCCTAGACCGGGACTCGAACCCGGGACCCTTGGCTTTCCGGGCCAAGTGCTCTACCAACTGAGCTATCGAGGCGAGTTACGATCTAGACGCAAATTTTTCTCTTATGTACGTTGTAATTCCCTCGTGCCAAATGCTTGAAACCATAGCTTCTATCTTTGCAAATGGCGGCTTCTTAGTTAAGAAGACATTTATTGGGAATTTAACACTACTTTATAGCCAGTAGGGCTTCTATTGACGATTTTTATTATTAATTTAACACTTCTCATTGAAGGATAAATTATATTTGAAGAGAAAAATTTTCGCCTAGACCGGGACTCGAACCCGGGACCCTTGGCTTTCCGGGCCAAGTGCTCTACCAACTGAGCTATCGAGGCGAGTTACGATCTAGACGCAAATTTTTCTCTTATGTACGTTAAATTCCCAATAAATGTCTTCTTAACTAAGAAGCCGCCATTTGCAAAGATAGAAGCTATGGTTTCAAGCATTTGGCGCGAGGGAATTACAACGTACATAAGAGAAAAATTTGCGTCTAGATCGTAACTCGCCTCGATAGCTCAGTTGGTAGAGCACATGGCCCGGAAAGCCAAGGGTCCCGGGTTCGAGTCCCGGTCTAGGCGAAAATTTTTCTCTTCAAATATAATTTATCCTTCAATGAGAAGTGTTAAATTAATAATAAAAATCGTCAATAGAAGCCCTACTGGCTATAAAGTAGTGTTAAATTCCCAATAAATGTTTTCTTAACTAAGAAGCCGCCATTTGCAAAGATAGAAGCTATGGTTTCAAGCATTTGGCGCGAGGGAATTACAACGTACATAAGAGAAAAATTTGCGTCTAGATCGTAACTCGCCTCGATAGCTCAGTTGGTAGAGCACTTGGCCCGGAAAGCCAAGGGTCCCGGGTTCGAGTCCCGGTCTAGGCGAAAATTTTTCTCTTCAAATATAGGTATTTAATAGTTGGATCTGCAGAGCACACTTTGGGAATCACTGTATTGGAGAATGTATATTCTTACTTTTCAATAAAATTATAATGGGGAGTAACACTATGAGATAATTTACAATTTATATACATGGATCAGATATTTGACTCATATATATACATAAAAATATTCTTACTTCTTTAGTTTTGATGGAATCTATGCCAAGACTTTGCATGAGTCTCAGTATCTGTTCATTAGGTTCGCTGGCCTGCAGTGTTCCACATGAGTTTTGCGACATCCTGGGTGCTTCTGCTATCATCCACGAATGTCTCTTGATATGTTCCACCCTGAGTCGTTTACTGGGGTCGAGTACCAACATCTTTCTAATCAGAGACTCACAATCTGTAACAATTACCCATTCATTTAAATAATATGTGAGCTGAGATGTAACATTTTATTCATTTATAGGTGGCTCCGTGGCACAAATGACACTTGCCTCTCAACGCTGGGATCCCGAGATCGAGTCTCAGTCACTCAATGTGGGTTTCGTGGTGGAGCTTACGCAGGTTTTTCTTGGGGTTTTCTCCAATTTTTCCCTGCCACAATTTAATTCCACCATTTCTCCATACTCATCTCATCTATTTCATTTCATTTCGTTCATCTGCCCCTGTGATGGTGCATCAGGCGTGGTCGGCTGGCACCTTTGTCATTTACAGGTCTCTAAATACAGGGGTTCATCTCATCTCATCCCTCAACCCGACCCTGAGTTGGACATGTTTAGAGGATATATTTATTTAATGGTTATTATATATAAGTCCACCGCTGTGGTCTCGAGGTAGCGTGCTGCCTTGTCACGATCCCCGGTCGGGGCAGTTTTTCTGGGTGAGGTTTTTATCGGGGTTTTTCCTCACCTGTAAGACAAATGTCAGGAAAACTTTAAGGCCCAAACGGTCCCCGAACTCATATGGCCATCATCATCATCCTTATCATTATCATCATCATCATCCTTCACCGGTGTGGAAAGCAACGGGAAGCTACCACACCTACAATTCTCTAGTAAAGCTGCAAGCATAGCATGAAAATGCTGTGATTGCAGTGAAAGACCTGTACTCGGGCAGAATTACTATGGATGAATTATATAAAACACAGGCTTGCATAGATTTTGCAGCATGAGATATTTTAATGCAAATATTTCATGTCAAATACCCTGATAACGGAACTGTTACTAGTTTTTGCATATCACAAGCAGATTTTGTACAATTCTATTTTTAACACAAAAAAAAGTATGTGGTTCATCACTTGTATGTGGTATTAAAATATGTAAACACCTAAAATATAATATAATTTTATAATATAATCACTGATTTTCTAGTTTGTCATTATGTTTAACTGAGGATAGGTTTATCCTATGACCCTCTTCTGGTTATATTACACAGTTTCTGGTGAAAAATTGCAGAAGCAATAAGCCGCCAACACAATGGCCAGATTTTACACTCCAATACCATCAACATTGTCCCGCGCCATAGCCGAGCGGTTAAGGTAGGAAGCCTTGGTGCAGAGCTACGGGACTTGCGCTGGTTCGAGTCTCCATGGGGGAAGAAATTTTCTCATGGTATTTCGGCCAGTATGGGACCGGTGCCCACCCAGCATCGTGAGGCATTTGGGTAGCTACAATAAGTAGCGGCTCCAGGTTTAGGAAACCAGCTATAATGGCTGGGGACTCGACATGCTGACCGCATGTCACCCCTAAACTGGCTGATATCATTTACCTCTGTGATTGACACATGTGGATGTGAGGGGCCAGCAGCCGGCTGGTACGCTAAGGGCCTTGTAGGCCTGTCGCACCAGGAGTTTTTGTTAATACCATCAACATTACAAGAGAGTAGTACCGGCACTACTTCCACCTCCAATGCAGAAGATGATTTAAATTTGTTCGTAGAATCAAAAGATAATAATCCATATCCTATCAATTAATCAAAATTAAACAATTTGGTATGCAATTTGGGGTCTTACAAAAGAAAAAAGTGAACTTTTATGCTCGATAATTAAAGAAGACAATCTTTTAGCTCCTGGTACAAACTTTTTATTGATATAGACATCATGAAGAAGAATTAAAAAAGTATTTTGTAATGGGGGAAGTAGTGAACTTTGTTATATCCCTGGATTGAATGGTCGCTTGGGAACAGTTTATGAAATGGCAGGCTAGCATACATTTAATATTTTATTTTAGGAAATAATATTTTGAGGTTATTTTAATTAAATTATTTTTAGTCTGTTCATCTTACCTCAATATTAATTTAATACACAAGTGATCTTCTTGGTGATAAAATATTAAAATATATATGCAGTCAATATGCCCATTTCACCAATTAATGTTTTAAAATGGTCAACAAGTTTCTACAGCCAAGCTGTCATTCTCAAGACCAGATATTGAGTCAATATCTGGTCTTGAGAATGACAGCTTTGCTGTAGAAACTTGTTGACCATTTTAAAACATTAATTGGTGAAATGGGCATATTGACTGCATATATATCTCAATATTAATGTTGATTTGTTCTTGAACATGTTCCGATTATATCATAATCATCATCATCTTGCCCAGATTGGTTGAATTTATGTTGTATACCCTGGATGTCGATGTCAGCTCCATCCTGTGGTTGGCCAAAGAACCTCCAAAGAAGGTCACATTCCGTCGGTATTTCAAAATTCATAACTCTGTTTTTGTTCTTCTGAATATAGATCTTTCCCCAAATAGTCAGCTTTTTTGTATTTTCTAACTGTTTTAATAATTCAGTGTCTGAATTTATATTATGTTTTTCAGACCAAACATGAGCAGCAACTGCAGATTTTCTATTTCCCCATTTTTAATATTTCTTATGTGTTCTTTGATTCTAATTTTTAGGTTTCTTTTTGTTTTTCCTATACATATCTTTTCACAATCCGTACGTTCAATTTGATATATTCCTGATTTTTTATTTTTATCAAGAATATGTAAAATTGAATGTACAGATTGTGAAAAGATATATAGGAAAAACAAAAAGAAACCTAAAAATTAGAACCAAAGAACACATAAGAAATATTAAAAATGGGGAAATAGAAAAATCTGCAGTTGCTGCTCATGTTTGGTCTGAAAAACATAATATAAATTCGGACACTAAATTATTAAAACAGTTAGAAGATACAAGAGCTGACTATTTGGGGAAAAGTCTATATTCAGAAGAACAAAAACAAAGTTATGAATTTTGAAATACTGACGGAACATGACCTTGTTTGGAGGTTCTTTGGCCAACCGCAGGATGGAGTTGACATCGACATCCAGGGTATACAACATAAACCAACCAGTCTGGGCAAGATGCTGATGATGATTATGATATAATTGAAACATGTTCAAAAACAAATTAACATTAATATTGAGGTAAGATGAACAGACTAAAAATAATTTAATTAGCATTTATTTATTGATTCTAGCAAAATAAGTCTAAAGGTGTCTTCCGGATAATGAAAGTAAATTAGCTTCAGTTTCAGTAGTTCATTCGGTGTACATATACAAACATGTGCACAATTCTAGAAAAAATAAAATATAATGAACACAAATGGTACCTGTCCTGTGACCTTAAGGTGTGTGATATTTTATTGGGGCAACAAAGAGGGTACATGTTATTTCCATGTTTTCATGTGATTGGGACTCCAGAGCCGGGGAAAGGCACTGGAAAGTTATTAATTGACCAAAAAGAAAACAACTGGTGCCAGAAACAAAAGTGTAATAAATCGTCCATTAGTTGATTCTGAAAAAGTATTGCTACCCTCCTTTGCACATAAAACTAGGATTACTGAAGCAATTTGTTAAAAGTTTTAGACAAAAATGTCCCTTGTTACTAATACGTTGTTAAAAAATTATGTTACTGTTGGAGGTTAAAGTGAAGGAAGACTTTTTGATGGTCACAGATTCACTATTAGGGATGTTACTTTTAAAAACTGCATGTCTGATATGGAACTGCAAGCTTGGGAATCACACAACGACATCATATAGAAGTTTCTGGATAATGTTAAAGTTGATCAATATGAGAAAATTGTAAAATCCATGCTTGAAAAGTTCATGGCACTGGGATGTAATATAAGCTTGTAGTTACACTTCCTCCACTCTCATCTTCAACATTTCCCACAGAATTTATGAGCACTAAGTGAAGAACATGGTGAGAGATTCCAACATAAAAACATAATCATCATCATCGTCCTTTCAAGTATTAGGCCCAGTGGCCCGTTACGGTCTCCCGCCATCTCCGAAAAGGTCGACCCACAGATCTTCTGCCTCGAGGAATGTAGTGAAGAATTTGTTTTGGTATTCTGTGACGATTCATGCGTTGAATATGGGCTAGCCAATTGTTTCTATATTCTTGGAGGTATTCAGATATCAGATATAGGTACGATGTTTAACTCTCTGGCTATTGTTGAATTTCTTTGGTGGTCTAGAAGGCTATAACCTGCAGTTCGTCGCAGAAATTTTATCTCCGTGGCTGTAATATGACGATCATCCTAAGTTCTGATGGTCCAAGCTTCACTGCCATAACAGATTGTGTGTCTGTGCACTTTTGATGGTTTAAAATCTTGGTTGATAATTCTTAAAGCTTTATTATAGTTTTGTATTTTAAAGGATATATCACATTCCTCATTATAAGTTAGATTATATCCTAATATATAAAAACATAAAAGAGATGGAAATGAGATACCAGGATCGATGGGATGTCTCCAAGACTGCCTACTATTGTTGGTGTTCGGTAAGAGAAAATCCTTGGCAGGAGCACAAACCCCCAATCAACTCACCGTTCATTTCTTGCTAAGCAGAGGAGAAAATAGAGATCTTAAGATATATTAGCAGCATTTTTTTATTAATTTTAAACTGTTTTAACTGCACAATTGATATTGTACCAAGCCCCTGTAGATTATACAACAATTTAAATGATTATGCCTATTACATATAATGCAAAAAGTAATAAATATTTAGTTTCAGCATGGCAAAATAACCTTACAAGATACAAAAAAACTATTAACATATTTGAATTCAGCATACCAAAATTAGATTTAGGGTAGAATGTTTGAACGCATTAGACAGTAAAAGGCGTTCTCTGCTGAGAAAGTTTTATCCAAATACATTTTGCTTACTCAGAAATCTATTCATGCGATAATAATTGTAAGCTACCTGATGAGGTACCTTAAGATCATAGCTCAAGATAGAAACTTATCGTGAAAATCCCGAAGGGAACCGATGGTAACCGATGTAGTTTGAAACCTTTGCAGCTTTATCCAAGATGTCGGACCTTGAAGACTTCGATCATGTTTTTGGTATACGCGGAGAAGAGGAATTTGATAGAGTCTACCAAAGAATTCAACTGGAAGAACAGGAGAATTGGCATAATATTGCGTGATGCAGACGTCGTTGTATACGGTATTATTTGCGGGACACAAGCGTAAATGCATTTCTCTAGAGCAGACAAAAATAACGGAAGTGGTTTTATCGCTGAGAATTCTGGGTAATTCGTTGCCAATATTACGAAAATGTCAACTTTCATGCATGACCGGTAAGTCGGCTGTTAATTCGATCTCAGCAATTACTCACGGTGAGTCAGCTCACCAGTGATTGGAAGTAATTTGAGTAGAGACTAATGTATTTGCATGCGGCCCGTAGAGACCTGTTAAACCCTGTGACACAGAAAAAAATAAATAAATTTGCAGGCCTGTTTAATTGGTTGCCCTTTATCTTTTTTTTTTTTTGGCAAAATTTGTTTATGAGTAATTTTGAATGTCATATAATAAAAGAACATCTGTAGATATGGTGTATATATATATATTTGGATGAAGTAATTTCTATAGTAAAACAAAAATATATAGAAGATGCTTTAAAACTCTTGAATATACAGAGTAAACAATTAAACTCACTTTAGAAACCGAAGCGAACAAATATTTACCATTTTTGGATCTCAATTATTTAGAAATGAAGAAAAAAGGAAAAGAGAATTTGGTATTCACAAAAAAGAAATACATTTGGATAATTATATCAAATCAACAGAATTCAACCATATTGCACACAAATTGACAATCTTTAACAGCTTAACACACAGACTGGTAAACATATCCTTGAGCCAAGAAAAATTTTAATTAGGGAAAAAAAAAACATAATTAAAGTAGCAAAAGAAAATTGTTTTGATAAAAAATGTTAAACAAAAAAATAGATTAATACAAAAAATAAATAATGATTAAGAAAGCACTCTTTAGACAGAAAAACAAACTGAAAAGAAGTATAAATTCACATATCATCCAATAAATTGCAAAAGATTTTTGACAAATTTAATATAAAATTAGCACCAAAAAATGATTACAGCCTAAATAAACCAATCAAAACTAACAAAAATGAGAAGATTGATGAGGGAAACAACATCAGGAATATGCCAGGAAAAATGTGCTGATTGTGATAAGATATACATAGGTAAAACAAAGAGAAACTTGACAATTAGAATGAAAGAACACATTAGAAATGTAGAAATGGAGAAATAGAAAAATATGCAGTAGCAGCTCTTGTCTGGTCAGAAAAACATAAAATCAATGTAAATACTAAATTCTATGGTGCACGGTATAATGAGCTTAAGTCAAAGAACCAAACTTTTTAGGACAAGCAAAATAAACTTCAAGGTGATCTCTAAAAAAAAAGTATGTTCATGTAGATACTCTGTGTTTTTGGAATATGAAAAATAAATATTTCAAAACACAGAATATCTAGCCGAACATACTTTTTAATGTTTTTATTATTGATTTAACATTTCTCAATGAAAGATAAATTTTTCTCTTCAAATATAATTTATCTTTCATTGAGAAATGTTAAATCAATAATAAAAACATCATTAGAAGCCTTACTAGCTTTATAAAGTAATGTTAAATTCCCAATAAATGTCTTCTTAACTAAGAAGCCGCCATTTGCAAAGATAGAAGCAATGGTTTAAAAAAAAAAGCATTTGGCGATAGGGAATTACAACGTATATAAGAGAAAAATTTGCGTCTAGATCGTAACTCGCCTCGGTAGCTCAGTTGGTAGAGCACTTGGCCCGGAAAGCCAAGGGTCCCGGGTTCGAGTCCCGGTCTAGGCGAAAATTTTTCTCTTCAAATATACTTTTTAATTCCTGATGGGTTTGTCTTTCGGACTAAATGACCATGGTTGGGTTTTCTTAAAACTCAATGTTTCAACTACTACTGCGGCAGACATCCTCAGGAGATTTTGCATGCTCTATGAACTCCTAACTTCTCAATTGTCGGCTGCAGACTGGCTGTGCATTGCAAATCGTCTCCTTATTTATAGGTGAGTCTTGGGTGGTGACGTTTACTATGCAGTCCATTCCTTTAGAGCTATTTTTTTATTGGTTATCACTAGCGTGAGTCATAGGCTTTGTTCTGGTGTTATATAGAATATAAACATAGGATCCAGACTATCTACAAGCCTATACATAAAACTAACAATGCACTAAATCCAGCAAAAGATAAACGAGAACCTTTAAACACTGCCAGTATATTTCATATTCCATGTAGTTGTGGTGAAGTGTACATAGAAACTAGAAAAAGGATGATAAGTACAAGAATAGAAGAACAGAACAAAAAATGTAGGTTGAAACAAACTGAAAAATCATCTGTAGCAGAACACTTAATGAATAACAAAGAACATGCCATAAAATTTGAAGAAACACAGGTTTTGTCCAAAACACAACACTGCTACACCAAACTTCACAGAGAGGCTATTGAAATTTACAAACACAAAAATTCCTTTAACAAGAAAGAAGAAACCATAAGATAAATAAAATTTGGATCTCGTCACTATATAACACCAGAATAAAGCCTATGATTCACGCCAGTGACAACCAATCAAAAAATAGCTGTAAAGTAACGGATCGCAGAGAAAACATGACCACCCAAGACTCACCTATAAATAATGACTCGATTTCCAATGCACAGCCAGTCTGCAGCCGACAGTTGAGAAGTTAGAAGTTCATAGAGCACACAGAATCTCCTGAGGATGTCTACCTCAGTAGAGATAAAACATTGTGTTTTAAGAAAACCAGACCATGGCCATTTAGCCCGAAAGACAAACCCAACATGAATCAAGACACCGGCCGTGAAAGCCTACAATTTTACATACTTTTTTAAGTTATCACCTTGAAATTTATTTTGCTTGTCCTGAAAAGATTTGTTTTTTGACTTAAGCCCAATATACCACTCACTATGGAATTATTAAAACAGTTAGAAAACACTAAAACGCTCACCATTTGGGAGAAGATCTACATCCGCTCATGTCTGATCAGAAAACATAGAATCAATGTAAACACTAGATTATTAAAACAGTTAGAAAATACTAAAGAACTTACCATTTGGGAGAAGATCTACAACTGCCCATGTCTGGTCAGAAAAACATAGAATCGATGTAAACACTAAATTATTAAAACAGAAAACACTAAAGAGCTCACCATTTGGTAGAAGATCTATATCCAGAAGAATAAAAACAGATTATAATTTTTTTTTAATTCCTGGGGAAAAAGATTTGATTTACAAGTTCTACAGTCAACAAAAGATGGAGTGGGAGTCGACATCCAGGGCTGACAACATAAAATTCAACAGTCTGGACTAGCTGATGATAATATGGACAGCACATCAAAACATGTTAAATGATATACAAATATTTATGATGTATTTGTATCAGATTCATCTTATTTATTATAGATTGGAAAGTTCAAGACTTCTAAGCTGGAAGGGATCAGTAAACAGTATGTCTGATGAAGAAAGTAAAGGCAGGAAAAACAAATGTAACTGTAGTAGTGGAGGTGTCATACTGACTTGTTGATTAATCTAAATGTTTGAGATCATTGTTAATGAGAGGTCATCATGTGGAAGATATAACTCAGCCGTTGAATTTACCATTTTGTCCAGGTAAAGTAAAAACTACAAAGAAGACTGATGTGCACCATTTATTGAAACAAAGATTGGGTGATGAGTGGAGAAACATACCAGAACTTCAGTTTTATATGCAAACATTGTTGATTATCAGGGAAATTATACACAAAACGAAGAGGAAAATGGAAGATGTGATTATCTTGATGAGGAAGAAGACTTTAGAATGATATGGCCTTTTGTATTTAATTTGCTTATGAAGCTATAATTAAAGAGAAAAATATGTGCTCAGACTGGAGTTTGAATCCAGGACCTTTGGCTTTCTATGCCAATGCTCTACCAACTGAGCTACCTAAGCACTCCAATCTAATTGGCATTAGCATAGAAAGTCAAAGGTCCTAGGTTCAAACCCCAATCTGAGCGTATATTTTTCTCTTCAAATATAATTTGTCCTTCAGTGACAAGTATTAAATTAATAATAGAAACATTAAGATTAAATTAATATGTTTCATACCTCACCTCATATCCAGTCATCTAACTAGACCGGTTTCAAGTGCCTGTGCAGCTTCATCTTCAGATTTTCAGTTGATGAGAAATTACTGAAGATGAAGCTGCCTAGGCTTCGAAACTGGTCTAGTTAGAAGACTGGATATGAGGTGAGGTATGAAACATTTTAGTTTAATCTTAAATTAAAGCTCATAGTGATTTTTTCCTATAAAAGTTCGAAATAAAAAAAACATTGCTTATGAATGTTAATGAGCCATAATAATCATAAATTTTGGACAATCAGTGTTCAATAACAATCACTGTAACATGTAAGGATTAATTTTGATTCAATAAACTTGATTTCTTAAAGAAAATTACGGTATTTCATTAACATCTAATTCAAAATCCATTTTGTCGACATAAATGGAACAAACATGTTGGATCCATCCAATATTTTTTTTTTAAGTTTTGATTATTCCTAAATTAGATAAAACTGATTTTGTGCGCTAGTAATTTTGATATCATAGAAGAATTCTCTTTATATAAATTTAAGCTGTAGAATTTTTTTATCTTTTCTGAAGATTTATAAAGTTCATACATAAAGGTTTTTTTTTGTTTAGGGGTTCCTTAATACATCAATATAACAGTACATGAAAAATGTTTTATGGCATTTGAATATACTTTCTTATAATGTACACACTGTATAACGTTAATATTACAAACTCATTAAGTATAATACTGGTACCATGGATAGGTTACCTGAACTCATAAAGTAGGGTATCCGGAACCTGCCGGAGAGGACCCTATCCCTGAGAGACTGTAGTGTTGAACCATCAAAGGGCAGAGCTCCACACACCAACACATACAGGACAACTCCAAGGCTCTGAAAACAACAATTCATAAACCAAATGGAGTCCACAGTACTAACTCAGTAACCCAGGCTCGATGCCTGATGGGATACTTACTTACTCACTGGCACTATCGAACCTCTAGGTTCATGGCCGCACGGACATAAGCTCTCCATACATCCCTATCCTGAGCTAATGCCTTCCAATCATTCCCTGTATAATCTACTTCCGTCAAATCATAGTTAATGTTATTCTCCCACCTCATTCTTGGTCTACCAACTGGGCGTTTTCCCTCTGGCTTTCCTACAAGAAGCTTCCATGCAAGTATTTCATTAATATTTAATTTTAGGAAGTTATATTTTGAGATTATTTTAATTATATTATTTTTGGTCTGGACATCTTACCTCAATATTAATGTTGATTTGTTCTTGGAATTGTTTTGAAACATGTCCAAGAACAAATCAACATTAATAATGAGGTAAGATGTCCAGACCAAAAATAATATAAGTATTTCATTCCCCATATGAAAGACTTGCATGGAAGCTTCTTGTAGGAAAGCCAGAGGGAAAAAGCCCATATGAAAGACTTGCATGGAAGCTTCTTGTAGGAAAGCCAGATGGAAAAAGCCCATATGAAAGACTTGCATGGAAGCTTCTTGCAGGAAAGCCAGAGGGAAAACGCCCAGTTGGTATACCAAGAATGAGGTGGGAGAATCAAATTTAAATTTTAAATTGACTTTTTAGGAATTAACACTATGATGTATAATTTATTTAAGAAAAATTTTATCACTTCATCTCATATTCTTATTATTCTTATTAGACCGGTTTCAGGACCTTATTAGATCCATCTTAAGTACTTTCAAGATTATTGTTATGTCATCTTGACGAACCACCTCCTGCTCTAAGTCATACATTATTTAGTAATTAACATGAACTAATTTAACTTATGAGTTATGCAAAGTTTAATGTTCTTCAAGGTGGGTCCCTGATATGAAAAGGTTTAGAACCACTAACAGTTAACCCTTCAGGTGCCATGAGCTGATTAGATTGGCTCTGATGCTCCTGTCCATTACCTGCCAGACAATATATTTAAACTACTTGCAAAGCCGATCACATCAGAGGTTGTGATTTAATCTCTGACACAAGAGATTTTACGAGTGGCATGCAGAGGGTTAATATTTTACGAAGTAACACTATGAGGTTCTTAAATATATGTAGGAAGTAACACTATGGGGTTTATATTAAATTAATGTTGGGAAGTAAACATAATGAGGTATAATCATTAAAATTCATCGAAGAACATTTTGTTTAAACAACTCACCTCATAGGATTCATGCTTCTATGATACCGCAGTTTCAAACACAGTCGTATTCATCTTCAGCCATAACTCCGACTGACAAAATTCTTCGGCCGTCAACTGTTCTATTGTTGCCATCTTTAGTGCTGCCATCTATGGTTGGATTTATGAACTTTGAAATCAAAGTAATTTCGTTAGGAATATCAAAATTCATTGATCTATCTTTATTTTTCTGAATGTATATTTTCTCCCAAACTGTCAATTCCAAAGGCTTCTCTACTTGTTTTAAAAGTTTAGCTTCTCTTCCAATTTTATGATGTTCTAATAAACTATGTGCAGCAATTGCAGATTTTTCAATTTCACAGTGAAAGTAGAGAAGCCTTTGGAATTGACAGTTTGGGAGAAAATATACATTCAGAAAAATAAAGATAGATCAATGAATTTTGATATCCCTAACGAAATTACTTTGATTTCAAAGTTCATAAATTCAACCACAGATGGCAGCACTGAAGATGGTGACAATTGAACAGTTGACGGCCAAAGAATTTCGTCAGTCAGAGTTATGGCTGAGCATGCACACGACTGTGTTTGAAACCGCGGTATCATGGAAGCATGAATCCTATGAGGTGAGTTGTTTAAACAAAATGTTCTCCAATGAATTTTAACTATGAGGTTTCTTTTAATTATTTACGAGTTGGTTATTTTGACTCACCTCATATTTCTTGATTTTTATGCAGACTGGTTTCATCGCTTTTGTGCGACATTTTTAACGCATTCCAACTCTTGCATCGAAAATGTCGTGCAAAAGTGACGAAACTAGTCTGCATAAAAATCAAGAAATATGAGGTCAGTCAAAATAACAACTTATATATAATTACTATGAGGTTCTATTTAACAATCATTAAATTAATCAGATTTTACACCTCACTTCATATCTTTTCCAGGAAATTCTTCTTTACTTTCAATTAGCACCTGACTAGTTTTAATTTATTTTTTCATTCCAAAGAGTTACTATTAAATTCAAATAATGAGTTTCTGAAAATAGAGGATGCATCTTATTTTATCATAAATTTAACCATTTTTAAAAATGTAACAGATTTTTTCTTTTTTCTTTCCTGAGACTTGAGTTATCATTAATAACAATAACAATAATAATAATAATAATAATATAATAATAATAATAATAATAATCATCATCATCATGATCAGCCATGTGACCTGTTATGATCTTGAAGAGAAATTTTCCATCCAGCATTTTTTTGGACATCCCACTGATCTTTTGCCTTGATGATAGTAATGAAGCATGGTTTTTAGAATTCTGTGAGATGGCATTCATTGAAAATGGGCTTTCCAGTTGTTTTGTATATGATGTAGAATGGGTCCTACATTCAACTCTTCCATAATTTCTTTATTTTTTATGGTCCCACTTTCTATAGCATGCTGTATGATACATAAATCAGACCTCATTTGCTGTTATTTGACATTCATCTCTTCTTCATATTTGTCATTAATAATAATTACTGATATTTTTAGGAAGTAACACTATGAGGTTTTATTTAACAATCATTAAATGTATGAGATACCAGTTCAAAATAAGGAAGAATTTCGTTGAAACTAGTCTTGGAATAGATACAAAATTTGAGGTGAGGTCAAAAATCTGATTCCGTTAATGATTCAGAACCACTGCCTTCCACAGAAGACCATTGTGTAGGACATGGAGTGTACCCTCATAAGTAATGCCACTAGTGATTTCCAAATTATCGATAAATTCACGACTCATGAAGTGAGGAGAGAATTTATATAGAGAATTTGGAAATCGAGAGTGGCATTTGTTAGGACTATTTAACGAATAAAATTAAGCTGTTTACTCACAAATCATTATTTAAATATAGTTATTTTAAAATATTTATATATTTAGAGTAAATGGCGATGTTTGAAAACAAATGAGAAACGATTGGTACACTTCATTTGATTAATTTGTTCATCACTGCAACCAGATCATAATATTATTTATTGCCAAAGCAACGCAATATTGTAAGAATGCTCTCTAGTGGAGAAAAAATGAAACACATCAAACTGTATATTAATTCATTTCTGATGTCGTATGATGTAAATATGACAATTATATTTTTCTGGATTGTTACCTGGGAAAAAATACATTTAAGAAAGTGCAAACAGTGGTTTCTTTTTTTGGTGGTATAATCAATTGCTACAAATGTTTTTATATTAACTCCCACATGCGGCATGTGTTGACATTGATGCACTATATATACAATCTGGTAGTCGTATTTCTCATAGGCTCAGTCACTGCAAAATAATGTTCAGACCTGTTCAGAATATTAAAAAGGAGGAGCTTTCTTTAATATGGTAATTATAACACTGATAAATACTTCGTGAAACATGACTCTGATTGGTTGTAAAACAGAAATCATTGAAACGTGATTGGTCATTGACTCCCATTTGGGGCATGAGTTAAATAGTCCCTATAAATTCTCAAACCCTAATGCAATTAATCAAAATGGCAATTCTGATAAAACATAAAATGAAAGTTAATTGAATCGTGATTTCTTCTTACCTCATACATCTATGTTATTTAACACAGAACTGTGGTATCGAGAGTCATCACTCCCATCCTCAGCTTTTGTCACAAATGTTGATTCTTCATCATGCTGGTCATTTTCTAAACTGTCACCTAGTGTTCATTTGAAGAAGTTCACAACAAATTTAAAAAAATGTACTATAACATTAGCTCCAATTAATAAATTCAGCCTGAGTAATCTTCTGGTAACTAATAAAAAAGTTAACACCCAAGATAATAAAAATCTGGAATTTATCAAATTAATTGCTAAGATTACAATAAAGAATATAATAACAAAAAGGAATTTGGACACTCGCACAAAAGATCACTTTAGAAATATAAAAAATGGTGAAATTAAAAAATCGGCAATAACAGCACATAGTTTATTAGAGAATCATAGAATTGAAAAAGAAGCTAAACTTTTGAAACTATCTAAACCTTTAGAATTAACAGTTTGGGAAAAGATATACAATCAGAAAAACCATCTCTTAGATTCATGAATTTTGAGTTTCTGGACAAACAAAATTTGATTATAAAGTTCTTCAAATCAACACTAGATGGAAATTTAGAAAATGACCGGCATGATGAAGAATCGACAGTCGTGACAACAGCTGAGGATGGGAGTGATGACTCTCGATACCGCAGTTCTGTGTTAAATAACATAGATGTATGAGGTAAGAAGAATTCACGATTCAATTGACTTTTATTAAGAAAACGTCATAATGTAAAATCCCAACATTAATTAATATATGAATAAAATAAAAGACTTACCCAAACATCAATCTCTGGGCCTGTGTACTTTTTACCCTCAAAGACTTCAGGTGCAGCGTAGGGTGGAGATCCACACCAAGTGTCTAATTGTTCCCCTGGTGTGTAGTAATTACTGAACCCAAAATCTGCTATCTTTATGTTCATGTGACTGTCCATCAACAGATTCTCTGCCTGCAACACAAACATATCGCATTAAAACTATTGTCTACACAAAATAAAATCCATAAAGTAACACCACTCATCTAAGTTATCATATTTATACACACCCTCTTACTAATAATCCATATATAACTTTTATACAAGGTTTATACACATCTCAGTTGAAAATTCTTACTAATAAACACTGTATTAGCTGTTCAGTGTATACGAGGTGTACAGCTTTACATGGGAATCGTTACACATGCCTCCAGCCTTGTTTAAGGATTGTATAACTAGACAAAATGTCGGACTTCAAGATCAACTGATTGTTTTCTTATGATATTGATGAAAGTTTCCTTAAATTTAACGCAAAATGCAACACTTTAACGACTGTTTGATGGATGCACAGGACATAAATAATATTAATAAAGCTCTGGGTAGGAAAATAAAGGCATCATAAAATGCCTTTTGTTACACCCATTCTTGATTAGGCCTAATAATATTTTTAAACTGAACATTGATTCACAAAAGAATATGTTCTACAATAATTGCTGTAGACAAGATTTAACTTGAATGTAGTTTAAATGCTTCATAATATTATTTTATCAAAACTCTCTTGCATCATTAAAACATAATACATAATACCGATATAAAAATGTATTTAATTATAGAGGTACTATTATCGCAGCAAACCGCATGTAAGCTTGATAGTCTTGTGGTTAGAGCTCCTGACTGCAGTCCATGGGGTCCTAGGTTCGATTCCCGGTCTAACTGCAATGATTTATTTTTTCGCCTAAAGCATTGTTCTGTTGTCGGTAACATTTTCTACTATTTTGAATGTTTTCTAAACACATCTTAAAACACTGCATATAATTCATAAGTAATGGGAAAAAATTTGTATTATTTTCCAAGAATTGTTCGAAATTCTTGACGTTAGATGGCAGCACATTATCTGTGAAACTAATTCTTCGATATATTTGACATTGCGTAAAGGAAAATGTAAATAAATTAAAACACATTTATTTTTTCCATACCTGCCCAATTAGGGAATCTCTATTAATTCTTATCCATACTCATTTCTTACACAATTAATCACTAGTTGTTTTATTTCTGTTACAAACTGCGCGTAATATTGTTCTGACGTCATAGTGATGACGAATATGTGACGTATTGTGTATAACGGTTGGATTGTTATATAGCTCCGGCACAACGTTTATTAGTAAGGAAATTATACATGATCTACATCAGGCTTATACATTGTATAACTAAACAACTGATAAAAGCCTGTATAAGAGATTTTTATTAGTAAGACTGAGAGTGTGTAAAATATGAGAAGATTCTGCACATCAACCCATATTCCACAAAAGTATGGTGTAATTAATATTTAATTTTAGGAAGTTACATTTTGAGGTTATTTTAATTATATTATTTTTGGTCTGGACATCTTACCTCAATATTAATGTTGATTTGTTCTTGGACATGTTTCAAAACAATTCTGTTTTATCGTCAGCTTTCCCAGACTGGTTTTATTTATGTTGCATTATGTTGCACCACCTGGATGTCGATGTCAGCTCCATCGTGTGGCCAACCACAGGATGGAGCTGACATCGACATCCAGGTGGTGCAACATAATGCAACATAAATAAAACCAGTCTGGGAAAGCTGACGATAAAACAGAATTGTTTTGAAACATGTCCAAGAACAAATCAACATTAATATTGAGGTAAGATGTCCAGACCAAAAATAATATAAGTATGGTGTAATACTTTATTAGCAAATTTCAAGGTTGATCTCATGAAAATATTTTTGAAAAATGTTCATAGATCTTCACCTATCCTATCTAGCATACACTGAAAATGACCATGGGCAAAATTTATACATACATATACACCGTGTTCCAAAATGATGAACGGGGTTTTAAATAGTTGGTATAGCTTTACAAATGAAATTGGATGCATGATTATTTGCTATAATGAAAGAAAAACTGTGAAACTTTCATATCCTGTATGCAGTAATTTGTATCTTGTCATTATTAAGTCACAGTGTTATATTTGTGAAAATGGCGACTCCTTTACAGAAGTCATTCTGTGTGTTACAATATGCAAGGTCTGGTTCCATTGTTGCCATGCAGTGACCTTTCCGACGACAATTTGGAATGATTGATACTCCCAACAGATAAGAGTATCTGTTGATGGTATAGACAGAAACAACTCATTTTCTTAATGATGTGCGAGAGTGGTTGAACAATAATGAATAGGGCGGACCAGTCCAGATGACATGATTTATTCCCAATGGCCTCTATGGTCTCCTGATCTCACATCTTATGATTTATTCCTGTGGGTGTATGCAAAGGACTATGTGTACGTACCACCACTTCCCATCGACCTTCAGTCTTGAGAAGAAGGATTTGTTGTTGAATCCATTACTCCAAATATATTGACCAAGGTTTGGGATGAATTCGACTATCAGCTAGACGTGTGCCTTGTGACGAAAAGTGCTCACATCGAACACTTATAAAGTATGTTATGAAAAGTCAAAGAGTTTCTCTTTAATCCCATGTAAGTTTTGTTCTTATATATATCATGTAAGGGAAATTAAACAACTTTGAAACCCGTCCATCATTTTGGAACACTCTATATATATATATATATATATCATCAATAGAATTTTAAAACCTTCATTAGTGCAAAAATCAACTCGTACTCGTCTTTATCAAATAATGGCTCGACCAGTCCTATGTTATGGGAGTGAAGCGTGGACTATAAGGACGAGAGATGAAAGCAGACTAACAGCTTGTGAGATGAGATTTATGCACCGAACAGCTGGCTACACCAAATGGGATCAAAAGAAAAATGTAGAAATCCTTCAAGAACATAATGTGTCTACTGGACTAAATCTCCAGATATCAGCTAAACTGGAAGGAACATGTCTCAAGAATGGCTAGATCCAGGATCCCCAAGGCAATAATGAACTACTGTCCAAATGGGAAACAGTCACTTGGTCGACCTATGAAAAGATGACACGAAAACCTCTTTCTCAGGCCGTAACAGTTCTTCTAGGACTAATACCTGGCAGGATGATGATGATGATGATATATGTGTGTATGTGTGTCTGTTAATGTTCTAGTGACTGCAGTTTTTGTTTCATCAAAACCAGACTTGGTACAGTAAAATTTGTTTAATCCGGAACGTGAATAATGTGGAAATATGTCAAATGTGAACAAATTGGTCCCAGCAAAATTTTAGTAATTTTACGTGTATCTCTTTTGAATAAAATGGAATCTGTCCAATGCAGAAATGGAAGGATATTTATACACAATTCATGAAAAAAATGTTTATAAGGCGAAAAGATAGAAAGAGAAATACATTAATTTCCACTTCATTGAATTCCCATTAGGCGAATAAACAATAAGGGATGATTCCTACCACCGGGAGAAGTAGAGTTTCTACCTGTATCTGGAATTTTCTTTTGGCCTCACTGCACACCCGTTTTGCAAAATACAGGTTTGTTTAAAAAATATTTGACATGTGACATCTGTCTTACAAATAACCAGTACCCTGTAAAATCTTAAATTAGTTTAAGATCTCAGACCGATTGTGTACATATCTTTCACAGGTATCATTCTGCATTTACGAAATAAAGATGGCTAAATCATACATATCATTGTCATTAAACGAAAAAGTAAAAGTGATCGAAGATAAAGGAAGACAAACTCTCAGTACACGAAATAATGACTAAATTTAAATGTGGAAAAAACCAAGTTTATGAGATTTTAAAACACAAAGAAAAAATAATGAATGAAAGGATGCAAGGAAATGGTTAAATGAAGAGGAAAGGAAAAAAAAAATCAACAAGGTGTGGGAATGTTTTACAAGTCCACGATGTTTTACAATTTCCAGACTGATGCTCCACTAGCTGTTGTTGTTATCCCTAGGGAATAACAATTTCAAGGCATCTTCAGGTTGGTTGTGGACATTTTTAAAAGACGACACAATGTAGTGTGGAATGAAATTTTCGGGGAATCAAAGGATATGGACGAAAGTTTAGTTAATGAGTGGAAACCGAAACTGCATACTTTAATTTTTAATGCTGTCGAAACAGGACTGTTTTTTCGCACATTACCGTCGAAGTTGCTCATATATGCTATATGTTACTTTCCAATGGCAGCGGAACTATAATTAATCCAAAGTACATAAAAAGACATATACGGTATTCTATAATCTAAGATTTTTTTTTATAATGCGGAATGTTGTCTAATGTGGAAAAAAAACTGGTCCCATGCGATTCCACTTTGAACAAGTTTTACTGTATATACCAATTGTAGTTAAATATGGGAAATAACATTATGAGGTTCTTAATTCATGAATGAATAAGTCATTTTTATATCTTACCTCATAGTTTATGCTTTCTTAAACATGGGAACTGCAGTTTTCAAGAGGAAACATCCCTTCCATTTTGAACCGACAATATGACTACTGGATTTTCATTGAAATCTCCATCTATAATTATGCCATCTAATGTTGATTTGATGAACTTCAAAATCAGGTCCCATTCATCAGGAATTTCGAAATTCATGGATCTAAATTTGTTCTTCAGAATATATATCTTCTCCCAAACTGTCAATTCTAAACGCTTTTCCAAACGTTTTAGAAGTTTGGCCTCTTTTTCAATTTTATGACTTGCCAACAAACTTCAATTCACCATTTTTAATATTTCTAAAGTGTTCTTTTGTGCGAGTGTACAAATTCATTTTTGTTTTTCCTATGTAATCTTTATTGCAGTCTCTACAACTAATTTGATGAATTCCAGATTTTTTACTATTGGGGTGTTCAATTTCTTATTGGTTATTAATAGCTTACCAAGGCTAAACTTATTTATTGGTGCCAATGTAATATTGAATTTCTTGAAATTTTTTTTGAAACTTGTTATGTATTTCGGGATGATAAGTAAATTTTCTTAAATTGTTTTCCTTTCTTTGAATCAGATTGCAGGATGATGTATTCTTTTAATCTTTAATGTTGTCTGAATTTCTTTAATTTATTTATAATTGCATCCTTTCCAAAACCATTTAAATTAGCTATATTCAAAATGTGATTGTATTCTTTCTTAAAATCTTCTTCATTTTGTAGAACAATCTATATGTCAAACTGTTGAAAATTGCATGTTTATGTGCAATATGATTGAAACCTGAAGACTTTATATAATTGTCAGTATAAGTATCCTTCCTGTATATACTGAATTCAATTCTTTGTTGTTGTTCATTCCTTATTAAGTAAAGGTCCAAAAATGGGATTTGGTTATTCTTTTCTAACTCCATAGTAAATTTTACAGATTCATCTTGAAGATTGAGTAATTTCAATGCATCTTCAATATATTTAGAATTTATCACAGAGAAAATATGATCCACATATCTATATCAATATTTAAAAATCCAGGGATAAGCATTGGTGATATGACACTCTAAATAACCCATAAATAAAATTGCAAAAAATGGTAAAAGTGGGTTACCCATAGCCAGACCTGAGATTTGTTTATAAAATTTTCCATTGAAGGTGAAAAAATTATTGTCAATACAAAGTTTTGTAAGATTTAAATATTCTTCTATTATTTCTCTTTCTAGTTTCAAGGAATTTAACCATTTTTCTAAAATATTTAACATCTTTCCAATTGGGATGCTCGGAAATAAAGAAACGACATCAAAAGAAACCAATCTGTCATTACAATAGGATTGTATATATCACCCATCATATCATCGGAGCAGCATAACCCCGCATTCCAGGTGCTTCAACTTCAGAAGTGGGTTATGAATATGTCAATGTCAGGAGAAAACACCAGAAATGTCGAAATGACAACCTGGGGCATTGAATAAAATAAATAAATTAATTAATAAAAATAAACATTCCTTTGGAATGCAGGCTTTCACGGCCGGTAATCATGGTAGTAAAAGATTTCGGGCTATGCGGCCACATAGCCCGGAATCTTTCACTACCATGATTACCGGCCGTGAAAGCCTGCATTCCACTATTAAACGCCTCTATGGGGAGGAGAGTTATTTACGAATTAGTTTCGGCCACATAGCCCGGAATCTTTTACTACCATTCCTTTGGAATGTTCAAACATTAATTTTTCTTTCTTAAATTTGAATCCTTTGAAATTTCATTTCTGAGACCCGTTTTATATACTCACCATGTCATAGTATCATTATAAATTAAATAAATAGACTCAATATGACTTTAAATGCACAAGCATCTATAAATATGAATAAAATAAACAAATATCAGACCTTGAGATCTCTGTGGACAACGCATTTATTATGGCAGTATTCTACAGCAGACAATATCTGCCAGAACTTCCGTCGAGCTGTGTTCTCACTCATACGACCATAACGTGCAATGTAATCTGGAATAAATACAGTTTGACATAAAAAAATTAATACAATGTTTCAATTTAATAAGATATTAGGTAATTTAACATTTTCCAATACTGTTATTTTAACACAGTTCCAATAATGGATCATATTATAATATTATAATGATATTGTGAAAAGAAAAATTAATGTCTGAACCAGGAATCGAACCGTGGAACTCTCCTTCTCCATAGGAGAGGTCCATGGTTCGATTCCTGGTTGACATTAATTTTTCTTTTCACAATATCATTATAACAGTAAGATATTAGGTAATCCAGCAGTTACATAATCATAATGCCAAAAATTAGATGAAAGAAGTTCCATGCAATTAGAGTGATTTTATGAAAACTATCACTTTTTAAAAATGTACACTTACCAAAAATCTCTCCCTGGCTGGCATATTCAGATACAATGTATATCATATTTTTTGTTTCCATAACCTGAAAACAGGTGCCAACTAATCAGTGTTAAGAATAATACCACACAAACTGCTGTCAATAGTCACCATTAAAAGAGACAAGTAACAAAGATTGTACAATAAAGAATGTATGTATGACCTCATACATCCTGCATGGGGACACATGCTCCCTAGCAGAAGTTTCTTAACCAAGCTAATATAGTTACGCTTATTATCCTACAGATATCAACGAGTGACATGTGGTTAGCACATTGCCTCAATGAGTCATCTAGTAAGCAACTAAGGTATTGATCTTTGGCTTTCGGAGCCAATGCTCTACCGACTGAGCTACTGGGGTGAGTTACAATCTAAATGCAAATTCTTCTCTTATATACGTTATAAATTCCCATGCACCAAATGTTATGAAACCTTTCTTCCTATCTTTGCAAATGGCGGCTTCTTTATTAAGAAGACATTTATTTGGGAATTTTTATTATTAAGCCAGACGGCTTCTTTCGATATTTTTATTATTCATTTCATACATCTCAATGATGGGCAAATCATATTTCAAAAAAAAAATTATACGCCCAGACTGAGACTCAAACCCAGGACCTTTGGCTTTCTGGGCCAACACTCTACCGACTGAGCTACTACGGCGAACTACAATCTAAATGCTCAGTTGGTAGTGCATTGGCCCAGAAAGCCAAAGGTCCTGGGTTCGAGTCTCAGTCTGGACATATAATTTTTCTCTTCAAATATGATAAAGTATTGATATTTTTATTATTAATTTAACACATCTCACTGAAGGATAAATTATATTTGAAGAGAAAAATGATATGCTCATACCGGGGTTTGAACCCAGGACCTTTGGTTCTCTTCAAATATAATTTATCCTTCAGTGAGAAGTGTTAAATTAGTAATAAAAGCATCAAAAGAAGTCCTACTGGTTTTATAAAGTAGTGTTTAAATTCCCAATAAATGTCTTCTTAAAACAAGAAGCGTGATCGAGCAAATGCTCGTAGCATTCGGCAATCAGGTATTAATAATGTATAAGAGAAAAATTTGCGTTTACATTGGGGTTTCTCAGGTAGCTCAGTGGTAGAGCACTGGCCTAGAAAGTCAAAGGTCCTGTGTTGAAACCCCGGTCTGAGCGTATAATTTTTCTCTTCAGATATAACTAAGATATTTCTTGGATGGATGGATGGTTAAATGTTGCACAGAGACCTTTTTATTCATACCTGCGGTTCTTTTATGAGCTTAAACATTTTAAGACTCGAGATCCAAGGCTTGAAGTAACTTCCAGAGGACTTGTCCCTTGGATTTTCCCATTCTAAAAATCCATCGACCATGGCCTGTTTGAACCCACGAGCCTCAGGGCTAGAGGCATGGAACATAAACATTATACCATTGCGGACGACATTAATAAAGAATGATAATTATTGACATTATTATTAATTTAACACCATTTGCAAAGATAGAAACAAAGATTTCAAAGCATTTAGCGCGAGGGAATTATAATGTATATAAGAGAAAAATTTGTGTCTAGATTGCAAATCGCCTCGGTAGCTCAGTTGATAGAGCATTTGGCCCGGAAATCCAAAGGTCCCGGGTTCGAGTCTCGGTCTAGGTAAAAAATTTTCTCTTCAGATATAATGATAATTATATTTACAGCCATATTTTGTTTCCATAACCTGAAACTGGCAAATGAGGTTCTGGTTAGGTCCCCCAAATGCGGGGGTTGGCGAAGGGCTGACAACCCATTCCATAAAAAATAATTGTTACGTTTCCTGCAAAGAGAGATAAAGCCGGACAGATCAATAGGCATAGACTTTGGCTAAGAAAAAGGACAATGATTTTGGCAACTTGGAACATATAAGGTTGGAATACTAAGAATAATGAAGTACTTAACGAGATTACAAAGAAGGGGGTGGATATAGCAGTTCTGACAGAAACGAAAAGAAAAGGGAAAGGTCAAGAAATGATTGGTGAATACATGCATGTATGGAATGGGGTGGAAAAATCGGAGAGAGCTAAAGGAGGAGTATCAATTTTAATTAGGAAGAAATGGAAATCCTCATGTTATACAACACTAGGGCCTAACTGCAATAATAATAAAATACTATAAAAAGCCGATAAAATACTATAAAAAGCCGATAAAGGATAGACACATATACATGTGCATGATACCAAAAAATAGGGCATAAATATTCACCCTTTATATGCGGATTGAAATCTCAATCCAAATATACATAAGTGTTTTATAGATAAAAAACTAATGAAAAAATTAATATAAAATGACTTTTCACATCAATATATTTGTCAAACAATGAAGTCACACTTACGAAATCTCATATAATATCAAAAACAACTTATTAGTTCAACCAAATAGGAAATTCTTACGAAACCTTATATAACCCAAACACATTAGGATAAGCAATTAAAAACATATTATCTAACTTGGCCATGACACACTAGGAATATTACTACAGATGGGGCAAGAAAATAGGGCTTCCATTAGCTTTAGGGGATGGTGAAAGGTAAAGATAATCATATAAAAGCCGGGATTTTTGAGTGGAAAAGGCAGAACAGCAGCGGGACCGATTGCGGTCCCCCAGCGGGACGGTGGCGTCTACATTGGTAATATGACTCCTTTTTTTATCATTCTTTGGTCATTTTCAGACTTAGAATTAAATATGGGACCAAATGGTCCAAGGAAACTAGAATAACGAACAAAGTTGAATATTTTAAAATGATTGTTTCTCTCTTTCTGAATTTTAACACTTTAATATTTTGAATATTTTGACGTTTGACAATGTGGCGATTTCAGCTGTTTTAAATAACTTGTTTTATATGTTATTGTTTCAATATCTCTTTATGTTTGACTTTATTTTAATAAATTATGTTAAGTTTTCGTTTACTGTGTTTTAACATGTTTAAATTTAGAACTCTTCCTCCAAAACCAAGGCCAACCGCTCGGGCCAAAGACCACTTAAACAACAGTGGTCGTCACGCTATCAATACGGCGGGGCTTAACAGACGTCGCGCGTAACACCTCAATAAAACAAATAGAAGAAATAGATGAATGATTTATAGTTATGGAAATAACACTGTATGGGAAAGAATTAGTAATAATTGGTACATATGCCCCAACAAATGATGCATCACAAGTAATAAAGGAACAATACTTTGAAAAATTTACTGAATTGGTAGAAAATATTTCTCAAAGAAGGAATTAATAATTATGGGAGATTTGAATAGCAGAGTTGGAAAGGGGACAGGTGACATAGTTGGCCCATATGGAGAAGATATTGAGAATGAAATGGACAATGTTTAAAAGAAGAATGCAAAGTGAATGACCTAATTATTATTAATTTGATGTTTAAACATCGGGACATCCACAGATATACTTGGGAACAACGCACTAAAGGTCTAAGATCGATAATTGATTATGTAATAGTGAGGAAACGGAGAAATATTATAGTTCAAGATGTTAGAGTGAATCGAGGGCCCGAATGTGGAATGGATCATTATATGCTGTCAACTAGGATAGTATGCCCTATAAACAGGCAAAAGGTAAATAAAAATCAAAATATAGAAATAGAAAATGAATTAGAAAAATGTAGATATAATCTACATTTACTACAAGATGAGAGTATTAAAAATCTATATGCCCAACGCCTCACCGAAAAATTAAAATTTGACGAAGATTGGAACTCTGCCGTTATTTATGAACATTTGAAAAAAATATACACATGAAGCAGCAAGAGAAGCACTTGGTCTGGAAAATGATAAACACCATAAGAACCATTGGGTGAATAAGGAAATACTTGATATCATAACAGAAAAGAAAAATGCATATCAAAAACATTTAAGTTCCAAGAATGATGAAGATTATCAAAGTTATAACATACTTAAAAGAAAGGTTAAAGCAGAAGTCAGGAAACATAAAAAAGAAATGTGGAATAGGGTATGTGGAGAAATCGAGCATACAGTAGGCTATTCAAAGTCAGCCCAAGCATGGAGGACAATTACAAACATGCGAAATGATAATATGACAAAGAGTTTTAATTTAGTACCAATGAAAAATTTTCAGGAATATTTTAAAATGCTTTTAACAGAAACTAGGAGAGAATTTATAGATTATGCTACAATGGATAATGGAAAGGGTGACTTAATAGAACCTATAACAGAAGAGGAGGTAAGAAATGTGTTGAGAATAGCAAAAAATGGAAAAGCGGCAGGTCCAGGAGGAATAACCATGGAACTAATTAAATATTGTGGTTCAGGAATTATAAGAATTTTAACTAGACTTTTTAACCAAGTGATAGAAGGAGACCCTATTCCAGATGAGTGGAAGTTATCGTATATTAGTGCAATATACAAAAATAAAGGGAATAAAAGATATCCATCAAACTATAGAGGGATCAGTGTTATGGCAGCAATTAGTAGAATGTTAAGTACAATTATTAAAATTAGATTGGAAGAACTAATACAAAATAGAATATCAGAAGAACAAACAGGTTTCACAGCAGGTAAATCATGCCTTGATAATATATTTGTGATCAGGCAGATAACAGAAAAAATGTTGGCTAAAGAAAAAGAAGTTCATATGGCATTTATAGACCTGGAAAAGTCATATGACTCTGTACCCATCAACAAGCTTTGGGTGGCAATGGAGAAGTTTGGAATACCTAAATCTCTAATACATTTTATAAAAAGAATGTATGATTGTAAAGCAAGTATTAAGGTTGGAAATAGAGTATCCTCAGAATTTGATATAACAAAAGGATTAAGACAAGGATGCGGGATGTCACCAACATTATTCAAGATATATTTAGAAGATGTATTAATGAAATGGTATAAGTCATGTAGGGGAATGGGAATCAACATTAATGGCCATTTACTGCACAATTTATTATTCGCTGATGACCAGATTATAATAGGACAAGATAAAGAAGATATAGAATATATGATTAGAAAGTTGGTAGATGCATTTGAGGTAGGTGGACTGAAGATAAATTATATTAAAACAGAATATATGGTAATCGGAGGAAATTCAGAAGACCTACAAATAAATAATATGATAATTAAACGTGTTGAAGAATTTAAATATCTTGGATATATAATAGATAAATCTGGTACTTGTGAAAAAGATATTATTAACAGAGTAAATTGTGCAAGGAAGGGATTAGATCCCTGAATGGTATTTTATGGAATAGAAATTTGACCAGAAAAACAAAAAAAGAGATTATACAGACAATAACAGAAAGTATACTTACATATGGATCAGAAAGCTGGACAATAAATGAAAGGATGCAGAAAAGAATCTTGGCGACAGAAATGGATGGATTACGGAGAAGTATGAGAATATCCCGGCTACAACATATTCGAAATACATATATCAGACAAGAAATGGATGCACAAGAAACTGTTATCGTTAGGATAACAAAGAGAGCTCTACATTGGTATGGACATGTACAACGGATGTCGGAAGACCAGTGGCCTAAACAGGTGTTGGATTGGATGGTACCAGGCAGAAGGAAGAGGGGGAGAAGTAGAAGAGCATGGTATGAGGGAATATATGATGCCATGATGAAGAGGGGTATGGAAGATGGACAATGGGAAGATAGGAATCTCTGGAAAGCAGGAATCAAAGGCAAACTGCTGTAAAGTTGAAAGCCTGAATTAAGTAAGTATTTCCACACAAAAATTTTATTTTAAGAAATTTGTTAGCTTAGTGCTTCATGCACATGTGGTATAAGTTAAAGATCATCCCTCCCAGTTCCTGTCTGTGAGTGGTGTGTAAGTCAAGACATGTTCAGTACTGCCTATGACTACAATTGAGGAAAACAATATGCTGCTTTGAATTTTGCTTTCATATCAATAAATCTTAAGCTGAGCCCTATGCAATGCTTGTAGGAGCTTCACGGAAAGTTTGTTCTTTCCTAACCTTTTTGCAAGATTTTATTCCACAGATTTAATTTTAGAGCCAGTTTTATTAGGATATTTAAATGTTCTTGGATTTTTTTTTCTTTGTTTTACTTTTTTACAGCACAGTTTGAAGATCGTATAAATTGTTTAAAGAGGGTAGACAATTAATTTCAAAAGATGATGGATCCGGCACTCCAGTTACTGCTTTTATTGAAGGAAACATCAACACCATTGCTGTCAAGGTTAAAGAGGATTAACAAATAACGTTCCTACATTAATCGCACCTACACTTAATTTCAAACGACTTGATAAGAGATTCCCTTTTCACTCACTCCACTAGTAGGTACAAGCAATTGATGAAGAAGAAATCAGTACTCTCTGTTGCAAAAATATCAGTCTTCACAAGTTATGAAAATATAATTGTTATTTTATTTATTCCCTTTTCACTCACTCCACTAGTAGGTACAAGCAACTGATGAAAGAGAAATCATTACTCTCTGTTGCAAAAATATCAGTCTTCACAAGTTATGAAAATATATTTGTTTTTTTAATTTATTGAACTCTCTCTCTCTCTCTCTCTCTCTCTCTCTCTCTCTCTCTCTATATATATATATATATATATATATATATATATCTACCTCTATCTCTCTCTTTAACTCAGTTTAATCTCTCGCTTTGTAGATATTTTTATATGTCCCATGTCACCCGGGCTATTGACTACAACTGTACTTCACTCAAGTCGTGATTGTTATTCTCCCATTTCATTCTTGGTCTACCAATTGGGCGATTTCCCTCTGGTCTTCCTACAAGAAGCTTCTATGCTCCCCTTTCATTCCCCATTCATGTCATATGTCCTGCCCACCTGTCTCCGGGACGTAACTTTTCTTATTATATCTGGCTTCCCATAAAGGTCATTGTTATGTAGTCTCTCCATCCATCTGTCTGTTAATCTCTCTTTGGTCCAAAAAAATTTCCTAAGAATTTTATTCTCAAATATTTTCTCCTGTCTAAGAGTTCATGTTTCGCATATATCTAATATAACTGGAGAATAACTATTTTATATATTTTCATTTATACACTTTAATAAATAATCTAAAGTTTAAATATTTTGTTGCTTATAACTGTCAAACAGTGACTAAACAGTAAATAAATAATTAATTGAATATTTGAAAACAGACATATAAAAATGAACCAGGCTGCTGAACAAGGAACAGTCTACCAAGAGAAAGATACATGTTTTCTTTACTGCCAGTACTGAACAATAGATTGTTTACCACCACCCTTTCACCCCGCATATTGTCACTTCAGCCTACTTACAGTAGAGAGAGGGGGAAAGAAAATCCTTCGACTTCTATCAACTCATTTGGAATATGGTAAAGAAAAAGATATAACTATAGGTTCTAGGTAATGTTGGATAAATAATGTTATTTAAAAACTTTGCATCTTATATTTTAATTTAATGTATAATGCTGTATGTACCTATTGTTTACATTGAGGTTTTATAAAATTGTAATTATAAAATTAATTTAATTTTAAAATTTTCAATCTCGGGGCTAAGAGAGGTGGTAATGTACAATTTTTAATTTCCAGATTGTGCAACAGATTCCTGCATCAAATTGCAAACCCCTTTGCATTTATATATGTTGAGAAGGCATGTGGTAATCTTAATAGAGACTCGTCAAGATATGAAATTTTGAATATTGCAGTGGATGTCACCCATACTACGGTGACAGAAACAAGTTGGATGTTGCAACATGACAATGCAAGGCCACACATTGCAAATGTTATTCCTGAATATCTTGCAAATATCAAAGCAAAGTGCATCCTTCACCCTCGCTATGGTCTGGATTTAGCCCAATCTAACTTTTTTCTATTCCCTAATCTGAAGAAACGCCTTCGTGTGAAACTTTTTCATATTCAGATGCAATAGTGAATGTTATGGAGGCAGTTTTGAAAGATGTCATAAAATTCTTTCCAGCATGTCCATACAACTGACAAACACTGGGAAAAGTTCACTTCATCCAAAGGAGACTAATGGGGGCACGCCATAGCATAGTGGTTAAGGTTCTGCACTACAAGCCAGAAGGTCGAGGGTTCGAGTCCCAGTGGGGTCAGGATTTTTAAACTGACCCAAACCCACTGGCGGCACCATGGCCCTGGGGTCGACTCAACCTCGAACGGAAATGATTACCAGAAACTTGTTCTGGGGCCTGTCGTGGGATCACAAAAAAAAAGAGACTAATTTGAGAAGGACCATCATAATTCTGGGAATAAACAAAGAAAGATATGTTGCCAAACAAATTAATGATCATTCTTTATTCAGCAGTCCTTGTATTTAAGGAATTCATACAATGTAATTATTTTCTTGCTGAATTCAAAAGTATAATTACATGTTTAATAGCAACAATGGATCAATAAGAAAACACCAACATGTATGCAATTATAGCTGAAATTTTAGCAATTGTAAAATGTAAAGTTAGGCCTCAGGTGGCCCTTGAGATAGTAGGAAGTTCAGACTCTCTTCTTTCTAGGTAGTCAGCACAAGATATCAGATGGATTGTCAGCAATACATGATGGTGAGCTTTACCTCTAGAATATTTGTCTGATATTTATTTTTCTCAAAAGCTGAGTCAACCTCATTCCTATAGTGCTGCCGGAAGATTTAGACGAGTTTAAAATCCAAACATCACTTTCCTTGATTAATATTAATTACAAAAAAGTATTTATTTAATTTTGTTTGTTTTAATTTACTCTAAAACTGAATATGGGATTGAAAAATTATTATTAATATTATTTATGTTAAAACAATTTATTTCATTTAAAAATAACATTATTATAGTATTAAAGTATCAATAGAATTATTATTATTATTATTATTATTATTATTATTATTATTATTATTATTATTATTAGTATTATTATTATTAGTCTTATAATTATTATTATTATTATTATTATTATTATTAATATTATTATTATTATTATTATTCCAATCATAAAACTTATTATTTGTATTATTATTATTATATATTATTATTATTATTATTATTATTATTATTATTATTATTATTATTATTATTATTATTATTAGTACAGAAATGGACGTTTTATGAAGATCAGCTGGAAAATCTAGAATGGATAGAATATGAAATATAGAAATAAGGGAAATTATGGGTGTGCAAGAGGATCCGGACATCATAGACATTATAGAAAAGAAATGATTACAGTGGTATGGCCATGTCAAAAGAATGCCAGAGCAAAGATTGACTAAAATTATTATGGAATGGATCCCAATGGAAAGGAGGAAGAGAGGAAGATCGAAGAAAACTTGGATAGAAGGGGTACAAGCTGCTATGAATATCAGAGGATTAGAGGAAGATCAATGGATGGACAGAGAGGAATGGCATTTGGTTTCCGGAAGACGGCAGCAGCTGCCATGATACCAGATTATTATTATTATTATTATTATTATTATTATTATTATTATTATTGTTGTTGTTGTTGTTGGTGGTGGTAGTGGTGTTGTGGTGAGAGAGCTAAGTGACATTACAATAAATCACACTTGATGCTGTAACTCCAATGTGTTTCTTTTAATTGTGATATGATTAATGGAACTGCTTTTTACAGATATATATAGAATGTGTAGTGTTTACAGACCTGATACAACTTGATGATGTGTGGATGATCAAGTAGCTTCATGATTTCCACTTCTCTGTAAACCTTCTGTAAATTCACTGCATCTAGCTTTGACTTGTCTATTATCTTTATAGCTACCTGTGAACAAAACACATGCATTCCTTTCAGAGACAAACCTTTACATTTCAAACAATAACATTACAACCATAAGCCCTTCATTTTACAGAAGACATCAAGCTGATTTAGCACATATAAATTCCAAGAATGTTATAAAGTAGTAGTAGTAGGACTTTATTAGACAAAAAGTAAGATATTTACAATATTATTTACAAATATGGGTCGCACGGGCAGTAAGCCGTACGTGCTGTTGACAGTCCGTTACAATAAAGTAATAATTGGTACTAGTGTAAAGAAAAATAAACAAAAACAGCAATAACATTACAATTACATAAAGAAAACACAATAAAAATATTACAATTAAATAATAACACAATAGCATTATACACTAAAAACATTAACATTACAATTACATAAAGAAAACACAATAATATTACAATTAAGTAATAACACAATAGCAATAACATTACAATTACATAAAGAAAACACAATAATAATATTACAATTAAATAATAACACAATAGCATTATACACTAAAAACATTAACATTACAATTACATAAAGAAAACACAATAATATTACAATTAAGTAATAACACAATAGCATTATACACTAAAAAAAACATTAACATTACAATTACATAAAGAAATAAAGTAAGTTCATCATGCAGGAATTGCATAAACTAAACAAATTCCTTTTGGGAGAATAACATTAACTATGATTTGAGGGAAGTAGATTATACAGGGAATGATTGGAAAGCATTGGCTCAGGGATGTGTGGAGAGCTTGTATCCGCGCGGCCATGAACCTACGGGTTCGATAGTGCCAGTGAGTAAGTAAGTAAGTAAACAAATTCCTTAGCTACTCAAAATTAAGGTCCAATTTTGTTGGTTTACAAAATATATATTTCTTTTATTAAATTAGAGAAACAATTTCTGATGCCAACTTATTTAAAAGTGTCAGACTGTAGTGAAAGAAAACTATGCATATCCATTATTGCATGTTGCATATTGCTGTATAATTTGACACAAGTAAACAACATCTTTGTCTTAAACTTTCAGTAACTCCAAAACTTGGTGTAATAGTTTTACCCATTTTACTATGGGTGCAGGATAATATGAAACATTGTGAAACCTGCTAAATAAATAAATAAATAAAGTATAATAGTATATTACAATGAGAGGTTGGGAAGTGGATTTTACAGAATTGAGGAAAATGTTTAAAAACTGAGTGATAGCGAGGTTTTTAATTTCTGAGATTCTGTAAAACACTCATAAACTTGGGGTTTTCCACATTGAAATTTAGTCATTATTTCACGTGCTGAGAGTTTGGTTTTCTTTATCTTCAATCACTTTCACTTTTTCGTTTAATGAAAATGATACATACGATTTAGCCATCTTTTTTTCCGGAAATTCAGAACGCTACCTGTGAAAGATACGTACATAATCGGTCTCAGATCTTAAACTAATATAAAAGATTTTACACTGCACTGGTTTTTTATTTGTAAGACAGATGTAACACGCCAAATATGTGTTAAACGAACCTGTATTTCGCATAACGGGTGTGCAGTGAGGCCGAAAGAAAATGTCATATACAGGGAGAAAATCTACTTCACCCGGCGAGAGAAATCATCCCTTATTGTTATTTCGCCTAACGGAAATTCAATGAATTGGAAACTAACTTATCTCTCTCTCAGTCTTTCCGCCTTATAAACGTTTTTTTCATGAATTGTGTAGAAAAATTCCTTCCGTTTCCTCGTTCGACAGATTCCGTTTTATACAAAATAAATACAGGTAAAATTACTATTATTTCGCTGGGACCAATAAATTTGTTCACATTGGACAGATTTCCGCATTATTCACGTTCCGGATTAAACAAAGTTTTACTATATATATATATATATATATATATATATATATATCATGTAATTTCCGGTATCTACTAGATAGGATAGGTGAAGATTTATATAAACATTTTCAAAGTTTTTAACGTCAGTAGCTTCATTCTTTTCAGAATTCGCTATAAATTATTGGATTTAAAGATCAATGTATGGGAAGATCTGAACATAATATTTAATAGTAAGTTATAAAATTATAAGCAATATACAATATTAGAAAATAGTGAAATCAAAGCCATGAAAAATGCAAATATTTAGGAGTTAGCCTATTTTTAACAAAGATTGCAGTAACAATGGGGAAATTACATGTAGAATAAATAAAGGCAGAAACTGAACAAGATGTTTAAACTCTATCTAATGGCAAAAGTATAAAGATGCACGTTTACACAAGTGATGTCCAAAATGTTATAGTATATGGAAATTAAGTATTGAGTGTAAAAGAGATACTTCTAGCAGCCAAGATGGATTTTTAAGATGTAGTAAGACGAGACTGCATAAAATCCAAACATACAAATAAGAGAATGTTTGAGAGGGGATAGAGGCATCGTTGATGTAACACAGAAGTGACAACTAAAGTGGTATGAACAAACAGTTAGGATAACCAAAGAGCTTAAAATGTATACCACCAAGGAGAAAGAGATTGAGATGATATAAACACTGTTGGAAGAATGATATCCAGGAAGTCATGAAAGGAAGTAGATTGAAAGAAAAGGACTGCTTAGACAATTGGAAATGGAAATTGGGAACACAGAAATAACGCCAGTTGTAACATCTGTAAATTACAACTAAAGGGAAATATGCATGCCAGAAACGGGATTTCAACGAAAGATTTGCAGCTTTACGCGCTGATGCACTAACCAATTGTGCTATTCAAGCAATCCTCAAACAGATACATCCCAGTTCAGGCGAAAATTTTTCTCTTTAGTTGTGTTAATTTTTGCATACGAAAGCTTGCCTAAATATATTAATTCCAAAATCAGCAAAATAATAATAATAATAGTAATAACAATTTTTGGAGAAGAGCTGCTAGAAAATCTCGACTGAAAAAAAATTAGAAATACAGAAATTAGAAAATGGGTGAATGCAGAAAAAAGTATAATGGATGAGATTGAACACAGAAGGCTAAAATGGTATAGACACGTAAGAAGAATGCAGGCTATCTATGCATGGAAAGTTGAAAGAAGGAGCAGAAAAGGAAGATCAAGAACAACCTGGAAGAATTTCATTCAAAATTCAATGAGGAAATTTGGTGTAACAGACGAAGACACAGAGGGCAGAGAACGATGGAGAACTTTAATTAAGGGAAATTTGTGAAGGTTTGTTGCATACTGATAGTCTATAAGTCCGTAGTCATTTATGTATTTTTTATTCATGCTAATAACTAAGATTGGTTGGAGAAACCCTCAATGATGCGGGAAATTCTCGAAATTAAATTAATTAATGAATAATAATATTAACTGCAATGAATTTCCATGTTCCTCTCTCATTTCCCATTCATGCCACATGCCTCGCCTATCACAGTCTTCAAGACTTAACTGTTCTTATTACATCTGTTTTTCCCATAAAGATCATGTAGCTCTGACGAACATAATATGGGGAAATGGAAAAGACTACGGACACCGAAATTTAATAAAATTAAAACATGAAATCAGGAACATCTCAGAAAGCCTGAGGAGGGTTGTAGTTTTTCAGCTCTGTTTGCACATTGATCACAGTAATCTTAGGAAAGACCTACATACCAGTTTTGAGGGGTTTCTAGTGTGAATGGCAGTTTACAGTAATTCAAAGAAAAAAAAACAAAAAATGCATCATGTGAATAAAGACCTGAAGAATAAATAAATGTGTTTTATGTCCAAAGAAACTATGGAAAAAAACTTGACAATTGAATGAGAAGTTGACAAAGAAATTATCTAAAAACTCTATATTGAAATTAATGTACTCAGGCTTGCTATTCAACTAAAGAAAAAAAAAATTCTTGCTAAACTGGGAGTTGAACCGAATATCTCCAGTTTCACGCTAATATTAACAATCATGACGTTGGAAGATAATTATGAATTATGGGTTCAATGTCTGGACCCTCCACCACCCCACGGGTTCCGTCGGGCGAGTTGCCCATACACAAGACTACTGCTCACTTGCCCCTATTCGCTTCCTACAAAGTTCTGAGCCTGCCACAGTTCGGCGACCCCACAGTTGGTCTACGAGTCCATCCTACTTATCCGGGAGGACTGTTAAGCATTAAAATGGCTTTCAGATCCACCGACTTTCCCCTGTCAGCCAGCCCGAGACGTGTCCTGCGACCGCATACGGAGCTAGCGAGGGCTCTGGCAGCAGAATAGGCCCCACAATATGGGCTTTTTAGTGCACCAGGACGCGACTCCTGGCGACTTCACAGATGGTCCATGTTTGCTTAGACTGAGCCGGGAGTCAACGCAGCGCCGCCAATCTACGCAGCTCCGGGCAGTGCCCCTGACCGCCAGCCGGGGACACCTCCTGCCGCTGTCGTGAGACCATCACAAGCTCCAACAGGCAGCCCCCATAGAACGACAGGATGCTCATCTCCTGCACACCCCACAGATGGCCCACGAGTTCTCAGACTTAGCCGGAAGACGGCGCAGGCCACCAAACAGCGCATTTCCATCGGCCGTGCATCGGTTCGCTAGCTGGGAACGCGTCCTGCCGCTGCTGTGAGACCAGCACGGAACGACACCAAACTCGAACAGTAAGCACATAGTACGATAGGGCGCTCATCAACTGCCGAATCCACGAGTCCATCGGACTTAGTCGGGAGGACCGTTGAGCATTAAAATCGCTCGCAGATTCACCGACCCCACTTGTCCGCCAGCCGAGGACATATCAGTGGTCGTGTAGTTTCGACTCAAAAATAAAAAAAGATTTCCTGGGGAAACACATAACGTTTCGGAATGGCAACAACTGCTAATTGTGTTATCTGCAATGGTGAAGACCTATTATTAAAATATCCACTTAAGAAAGCAACCACACGTGAGATCGAAGGGAGGATAATACAAAAACAATGGAAGGACATGATTTCGACTCAACAGCGGGCAACATTTTCTAGGAAAACACATCATTTCAGAATGGCACCAACTGCTAGTTATTTTCATTGCACCGAGGAAGAGCTATTAATAAAATACCAAGCTACCACACGTGAGATCGAAGGGAGGATAATACAAAAACAATGGAAGGACATGATTTCGACTCAACAGCGGGCAACATTTTCTAGGAAAACACATCATTTCAGAATGGCACCAACTGCTAGTTATTTTCATTGCACCGAGGAAGAGCTATTAATAAAATATCAAGCTACCACACGTGAGATCGAAGACAGAACAAAACAAAAGAAACTGAAGTGCATGTTATTGGACATGTCACATTGGCCGAGAAAGGCAATGGTCGCGTAGTTTTGACTTAACCCTGGGCAATAATTTCTGGGGAAACGCACCGTTTCGGAATGACACCAACTGCTAATTGTGTTCTGTGCAATGAGAAAGGAGATATCAACTACAGCATTTCTATCTGCACAACAAACTGATAGGTCTCGGGGAGTTCCAACAAACATGTAATCGGCAGAGGGCTATTTTTTTTTGCCAAATGCCACCAGGTTGTCTTATATGACATTTCCGGCTTTCTCCCCTGCCATTGGCGGAAATGTAATCCTTTTTTTTTTTTTTTTTCGTTGGGGCAGCTGGAAATCTGAGTTACGTTATCCCGATGATATGATTGACTTATGATAATGGAGCGCCAGGAGAGTCCTTAACCTAAACTTAACCTAAATTCCAGGTCATAGGCAACCAAAGGAATAATTCCATCAGGAGGCTGATCATAGAGGAAATTATGAAATTCGTGTTTCTGCCATTAGAACAGACTATTTAACTCATGCAGCAAAAGGTAGTCAATGACCAATCATGTTTCAATGAATTTTGTTTTACAACCAATGACAGTCGTGTTTCACCTCGCTCTTTATCGATTTATCTTTATCAGCTCCTGCTTTTGTGATATTCTGGACAGGTCAGAGCATTACTGTTCTCAAACAAATACATTGAATATAGCAAATAATGAACAGATTCCTTGATTTTACTGAGTTGTTTACTAAAAAAATTAATGAATAGTCTATAATGTTGATTATAATATACAGTTTGATGTGTTTCATTATTTATCCACTAGGGTGCATTCTTACAATATTACGATCTTATTTGGCAATAAATAATATGATCAAGTTGCAGTGAATATACATAGCCTCACATTTCTGATTTGTTTTCAAACATCGCTGTTTACAGCAAATAAATTGTTTGTAAGCACATGTTTTCCCTTTACAGAGATTTAGGCGCTCTTCCCCTACAGGGAACAATTTGAACCATACTAATTTAGTTACACTTGTTTTCGTATAGATGTCATTTTGAGTGGTCCGTGGTCAGCGTTCCGCCTCATACTGACATCTAGGAAACCAAGGTAGTACTAGGACGGGAAAATTCGGTAAATTTTGCTTAGAGGCCTTTTCATTCGGGCTTAAGGATTTTTTTACGAACCTGAAAATCTTCAGACTCGGGACCCACGGCTTAAAGTCCCTCCCGGAGGACTTGCTCCTTGAATTTTTCTATCCTAAAAAAATCCATCGACCCAGGCCGGGTTTGAACCCGCGACCCTCGGGACCAGGTGCAAGGAGCATAACCACTAGTCCACCGTGGCCGATAGATATTTTAAAATACTGGTAACCATATTTAAATAATGATTTTTTAGTAAACAGCTTAATTTTATACGTTAAATAGTACTAACAAATGCCACTCTTGATTTCCTAATACTCTAGATAAATTCACTTCGTGACTTGTAAATTTATCGATGATTTGGAAATCACTCGTGACATTATTTATGACTATTTCACTCATGTCCCAAATGGCAGTCAATGACCAATCACATTTCAATGAATTTTGATTTACAACCAATCACAGTCATTCTTCACCTCGTTTTTATCACTTTCATTTTATCAAGTGGCTCCCAGATTGTATATATAGTGCACAAATGTAACCAGATTCTGCTTGCGAGATATAATAGAAAAACATTCGTAGCAATTGATCATACCATAAAAAAAAAGAAACCACTGTTTGCACTTTCTTAAACGTATTATTTCCCAGGAATTAACGTTGCAGAAAAATATCATTAAAATATTTACATAATGGGACATAAAAAATTAATTAATAACCTGTAATGTTGTGTTTCATTTTTTCTCCACTAGGGTGCATTCTTACAATACTGCGATTCTATTTGGCAATAAATATGATCTGGTTGCAGTGATGAACAAATGAAACATAACGTTTCTCATTTATTTTTAAACATAGCCGTTTTCATTATATATATATATATATATATATATATATATATATATTTAATAACTATATTAAAAGATTATTTGTGAGTAAATAGCTTAATTTTATTCGTTAAATAATCCTAACAAATGCCACTCTTGATTTCCAAATTCTGTAGATAAATCGGAAATCACTCGTGGCATTACTTATGACTATTTAACTCATGCCTCAAATAATGGGAGTCAATGACCAATCACATTTCAATTATTTTTTATTTACAACCATTCGCCTAGAATTTACCAACTAAAGTTTACCATAATAAAGAGACACCTCCTTTTTAATATTCTGAATAGATCATAGCATTATTTTGCAGTGACTGATTCTCTATGAAATACGGCTACCAGATTGTATATATAGTGCATGAATATCAACGCACAGCGCATGCGGGAGTTAATATAGAAACATTTGTAACAATTGATTATACCACCAAAAAAAGAAATCACTGTTTGCACTTTCTTAAATGTATTTTTCCCAGGTAATAACATTCCAGAAAAATATAATTGTCATGTTTACATCATAGGACATCAGAAATGAATTAATATACAGTTTTATGTGTTTCATTTTTTCTCCACTAGAGTGCATTCTTACAATATTGCGTTCCTTTGACAATAAATAATATGATCTGGTTGCAGTGATGAACAAAAGAAGCAAATGAAGCGTACCAATCGTTTCTCATTTGTTTTCAAACATTGCCGTTTACGTTATACATATAACTATTTTAAAATAATTATATTTAAATAATGATTTGTGAGTAAAGAGCTTAATTTTATTCGTTAAATAGTTCTAACAAATGCCACTCTTGATTTCCAAATTCTCTAGATAAATTGGAAATCACTCGTGTCATTACTTATGATAAATATTTACATTATTAACCATGATTTGAGGGAAGTAAATTATACATAGAATGATTGAAAACATTTGTTCAGGAGAGGTATGTATGGAGAGACCTTATTTTCTAGAGGCCATAAACCTGCGGGTTCGATAGTGTCGGTGAATTTGTTAGTTATTGAAGTCTATAGAAAAGTGCATGGAAGTGCAGGCTCTAAATATTGCATTACACAGTGGGCACATGTCTTATCCTCACGTTGGTACAGAAATAGCTTCTGTACCTTAATAATTTATCATAAGTAATGCCACGAGTGATTTCCAAATTATCGATAAATTCACGACTCACGAAGTGAGGAGTGAATTTATCTAGAGAATTTGGAAATCAAGAGTGGAATTTGGAAATCAAGAGTGGCATTTGTTAGGACTATTTAACGAATAAAATAAAGCTGTTTACTCACAAATCATTATTTAACTACAGTTATTTAAAAATATTTTTATATTTAAAGTAAACGGTGATGTTTGAAAACTAATGAGAAACGATAGGTAGCCTACGCTTCTACTGCTTCTTTTGTTTATCACTGCAACCAGATCATACTATTTATTGCCAAAGGAACGCAATATTGTAAGAATGCTCTCTAGTGGAGAAAAAATGAAACACATCAATCTGTATATAATTCATTTTTGATGTCGTATACATTTAAGAAAGTGCAAACAGTGGTTTCTTTTTTTGGTGGTATAATCAATTGCTACAAATGTTGACATGTAAGCACTATTATATACAATCTGGTAGCCGTATTTGTTATAGGCTCAGTCACTGCAAAATAACGGTCAGACCTGTTCAGAATATTAAAAAGGAGGAGCTTTGCTTAATATATGATAATCCTAACGTTGATAATTATTTCGTGAAACACGTCTCTGATTGGTTGTAATACAGAAATCATTGAAACGTGATTGGTCATTGACTCCCATTTGGGGCATGAGTTAAATAGTCAAAGGTAGACTATCTCTTAAAATATGTAACAATTCTTTATTGAGTCCCGTTCCTCTTCGATTTTATTACAAAAAACTTGTAAATTCAAATATTGAAATAAAAAATGCATCATGGAAACTTTCCAAGTATTTATAACATAATTTTATTTAAGTCCACTTCTGTGGTTGTAGCGTGCTGTTTGTCATGCAGCGGGTCCGGATTAGATCCCCGGTCGGGTCAAGTTTCCTGGGTGACGTTTCTTCAGGGTTTTTCCTCACCTTCTAAGATAATTGTCAGGAAACTTTAAGACCCAAATGATACCCGAATATCATACGGCCATCATAATCATCATTCATATTCGCCTTAGATTAAGTTTAGGATTAAAGACTCTTCTGATGCACTACTATCATCGTCATCACCCAACATATCGAGGAGCGTAACCCCGCCTTCTATGTGCCCCATCACAGAAGTACCACGAGAAAATGTCGAAATGACAAACCTGAGGCATTGAATAAAAATATAAACCTATTTCATTTAATCAACCTCGGTGATCAAGGGGTTATGTTCTTTGTCTCTGATCCCCGAAGGTTGTGATTTCAAAAACGTCCGAGGCCGACGGAATTTTTTAGGATATAAAAATCCAAGGAACAAAGTCCTCCGGGATGGACTTTCAGTTTTGGGTCACGAAACTAAAGATTTTCGGGCTCATAAAAAGCCTCAAGTCTAAATTAGAGCATTTAAGCAGAATTTAATCGACCTTTCCAATCCAAGTAATATCTTAGCTTCTATGTGTCTCTTTGAGGCGATGAGATAACCACTTTTCACAAGCTGATATCTGTAAGAAAATAAAAACTCCATGGCGCTACCGGCCTAGAAGGATTTTGTTCTCCAGCCGGCTGTTAACCACACATTCACATGTGTGGACGTTAATTTATCCAGTATAGGGATAGGGGTGACGAGAAGACTACGCCAATTTTGGAATATATTAAACAGTACCAACTAAATTGGAAACACCATCTAGAAAGAATGAGTTCAAATCGGATCCCCAAAGCTGTTTATAATTATATACCATGAGAATATAATTTGGTTAATGGGGTAAAATTGGATTCCTCGGAAGTTAGAATTGAAGAACAGGAAAGATCACTGGGCCGTCCTATGAAACGCTGGAGGGAAAATGTTCTATAGGATCGTAACAGGCCTTGGCCTAATACTTGGTAGGAAGGAAGGAAGGAGGAAGAAGAAGAAGGGTTGACGAGTGGTCAACATGTCGGATCCCCCAGCCATTATACTTGGTTTTTCAAACCTGAATCCATTACTTATCGTAGCTACCCAAATATCTCACGATGCTGGGTGCGCACTGCTCACATAATAGTCGAAATACCACGAGAAAATTTCTTCCCCCATGAGGACTCAAACCAGCGCAAATTCCTTAGCTCTGCACCAAGGCATGATGCCTTAAACCTTTCGGCTAGAGAGCGGGACTTTGTAGGAAAATAAGTATAACTAAATCAGCTTGGTCAAATAACTCCCACAAGGGAGCACCCTTGCCCCCACGTTGGAATGTAAGAGTATAGACAGGTAGTTTATTTAACGACAGTCTTTAACATCATCATCGTCGTCGTCACTCCAAGGATTAGGCAATTGTCTCTTACGACTTCATAAGGCATCAGCCCAACACATCCTAGGTCTTCCGACATCACGTCTTCCTCTTGCTTGACAATTTCTTGCTAACAATGGATATCTCTCCATACTCATTCCATCCATATGACAAATCCACTTTTGTCTATAATTTTCTTGACTTTGTCCAATAAAGGCTGCATTTTCAATTCTTCTCTTATGCGTACCTCATTTCTAATGTTATCAAGTTTTGCACTTCCTTTAACTTCATCTCCGCCGTATGTTATTCTATATTTCCGCCTCTTCTTCGGAGCCAAAGTCTCACATTCAATATTGTGGGAATTGCCACAACTTTATACATTTTTATACGGTCTTTAACAATCAAGTTTATTAACAACGCTACTCATACATGGTCATGGAAGGGCTAACAAATTTTATTTTCTTAACTATGAAGAAAACTGAAGCGGAAACCAAAAATATTTATGTTACAGACAAGAGTATTTCATAATATTTTGACAATAACTTCATATTTGAAGAACATTTTAATATTTCTGCATAATTAAGAATCTGACGATAGTTTACAGATATCTGCAATTAACTGTATTAATTGTATGGACTTTCCAATAAGTGCAAACAAATTTATGAATAGAAAACAATTTTTTTAAAAAATGGACAGTAGAACTGAAGGAAGTTAAAACATTCGCATGGTAGGGTTTTACAGACCCCCACCAAGAACTGGTTGTGTTCGATAGTGCCATTGAGTTAGTTGGTTAATTTAATAGTGAGTTACAGATTGAGTCCGTATTATTTTTAATGCTATATCAAGAAGAGAAGAAGAGATGAATGCCGACAGCAAATGATATGCGATTTATGCGCCGTACAGCAGGCTATACAAAGTGGGGCCATAAAAATGAGGAAATTGTGGAAGAGTTGGGTGTAGATTCCATTCTACATCATATACAAAACTACCAGAACAACAGAAAAGCCCATCTTCAACGAATGCCATCTCACAGAATTCCAAGAGCTATGCTTCATTACTATCCTCAAGGCAAAAGATCGCTGGGACGTCCAAAAAAACGCTGGATGGAAAATTCCTTTTTCATACCTTAACAGACCACATGGCCTAATACTTGAATGGACAATGATAATGATGATGATAATGGCAAATCTAAAGGACTTAAAAAATCGTATTCCATAATGTTTAAAGAACATTTTAATATTTCTGCATATTTAAGAATTTTACGATAGTTTACAGATATTTGCAATTTATTGTATCCATTTTTCTGGACTTTGCAACAATAGAAAACGAGTTTATGAACAGGAAACATTTTTTTTTAATATGGGAAGAGTGGAACCGGAAGAAGTTAACAAAAACTCGGAGGGTGGGTTTTTACAGTCCACCACTGTGTTCGATAGTGCCACTGAATTAATTAGTTAATTAATTTAACAGAGAGTTACAGATTTAGTTTGTATTGCTATATTTAATTAATTGTTATATGAATGATTAGTGATTAACCGATAACTCGTGAATATCTATTATTATTTTTACACTGATTTCCTTTAAATCTCTTGATTGTAAAGGGGACGTTATAACTTTATGATTATATCTAGGTAGTTTAATAATGAAAATTCTAATTTGTGGCATTAGATATATAATTAATTATCCTAGATTGTGAAATTTATATCTATTTGTTATTTAAGATTTATTTTTTTGTTTAAATTCTTGAAAGCTCATTAATTATCTATAGTTAAAAATTTTACTAGATTATATATTTTCAATTGTCACTTTTTATATATTTTTAATTATAATATATAAAAATATATAAAAAGTGACAATTAAAAATATATAATCTAGTAAAATTTTTAACTATAGATAATTAATGAGCTTTCAAGAATTTAAACAAAAAATAAATAAATCTTAAATAACATAGCGTAGTGGTTAAGGCACTGAGCTACAAGCCGGAGGGTCGAGGGTTCAAGTCCCGTTGGGGTCAGGATTTTTAAACTGACCCAAACCCTCTGGCGGCACTATGGCCCTGGGGTCGACTCAGCCTCTAACGGAAATGAGTACCAGACGCTTGCTCTGGGGTAAAGGCGGCCGTCACGCAGGGCTGACAACCCGGCTGACATAAAGTGCCGATTGTCTAGAAAAAGTGGGAGCCTTAACCTCCTACTACCCCAAGGGCCTCCGGGCCTGTTGTGGGATCACTTTTTATATATTTTTAATTATAATATAAAGAAATGATCATTAATTCGTTATCCTTTCATTCGAAAGTTCATATTATTTACCTTCCAATATAACAATTTAATCCTCAAAAAATACATAATTCATTTTTTTAAATATATTGTCATTATAATTTGGACAACAATATAAGGGCAGAAGACAAGAAGGGATGTCGCAGAAAGCGGTGGTATGACGACCTAAACTAAACCAACAAAAATTGAAGAAATAACAGGTTTAAACCCAAAATGGAAGAATGTAAAAGACGTCATTATAATTTAATATTTTGGTAATATACTATTCATATTGTTGGGGTCCCGAGATCGAGTCCCGGTCATTCCATGTGGGTTTCGTAGTGGACGAAACGGAGCTTGGGCAGTTTTTCTCGCGGTTTATCCCGTTTTCCCCTGCCACAAATTTAATTCCACCATTTCTCCGTCATTTCATTCGTCCGACGGTGCGTCGGGAGTGGTCGGCCGGAACCCTTGTCGTTCACAACATCTATAATATAGGGGCTTCATCTCATCTCATTCTTCGACCCGACCCTAAGTTGGACACAAGTTGAGAATATTAAAAGGATATTTTTTATTATTCATATTGTAGCAAAAAGTATTTATATTTCTATCTATTCTAACGATGACCCTATAGCTGAAATGTAACATTTCTCACCCCTGTTTCTGTAGCTATGTAATTTTGGCTTCAGTTAATGGTTTGCAGGTGTAATGTGACGTCATGGCGACATGAAAGATGTCTGTATGACGATGACGTCAATCTCACCTCACGATAAATAGACTTTCAACACGAGACACGCTCAGTAACTCCTCAAAATAACGTCGTTTTTTCTCCTTTTCTACTTTACTAACATATGTTCTAAACTCAATGGTGTGACAGGCCTAGAAGACCAATGTCCTACCAGCTGGCACATCCACTCGCGTCAATCACAGAGGTGGAAGATCATTAGTAAGTATAGGCTTAACATGAGTTCCCCAAACGTTATAGCTAGTTTTCTCAATCTGCAGTCACTGCATAAACTCCACGCAATCCACATGGTATAATTGGATATTTTACATATTTTTTGTTTTGCATTTTTGGAAAATTGGGTATGAAAAGAATCCCTAAATTGCATTCGTTTCCAGAGTTGCTGCTCCAATTACTGTACGTAATGATCGTTCGTAGATATTTGAATTCAGGCACTTCTTAAAAAATCCTCATTTGTTAAGTGTTAATTTCCGTTTTAATAATGCATTTCTAAGTCTGACCATATATTTAGTTATATTGATATTATTTCCAGCACCAATTTCTTAATGTTACTTAATAAAATAGCGTATTGGCTCTTAGTATCTCCCCGGTATCGCCTAATAATACTACATCAACAACATATACAAATATATATATATATATATATATTTTTTTTTTAAATAAAAAATTCCGACCCCACCGGGTTTGACCACATTTGTATACAGCTAATTTTAAAGGGCTATACTGTAAAACTGACTTTTTACATAGGCCTAAATGAATGTTCCTGTTACTTTTGCGTCTTAAAAATATTATATAACCAGGTTTTACACTTTTATTACCGTAAGTAGGCCTACATATAAGGATTATAAAAATCCCATTAACTCTAAACCCGCATAGTGACTCTTTTTCATGAACACATACACAACAGATTTGTTAGAATTTTTGTACGAAGTACAATTTGTTTTATCTCCTCCCTTACAGATTAGTACTAAAAACTATTCTTTTCACATAATTGAAAGAGTATTTTTCCCCGAACCATGCTAAGCAACCCAATACCTTGTTTTAACTGGCACTATCGAACCCGGCGGTTCATGGCCGCGAAAACATAAACTCTCTATACATCCCTAACTGAGCTAATGTTTTCCAATCAACCCCTGTATAATTTACCTCCCACAAATCATGTTTATTCACATGCCTTGTCCATCACAGTCTACGAGACTTAACTGTTCATAATATTACATCTGGTTTACCATAAAGATTATGTAGCTGCCATGTAGTGTTCTCAATTCACTATACTGTTCGTCTGTCTTTGGCGTACTTTGTCCTACAAATCTAATACTGATTCAAGCTCAGAGTCGATTAACCGCTCAGCCTAATTAACGATATTAAAACCACAAAATTATAAAAACACGAATAACGGCGGGATATTTTATTTCAGTAATACTAAGCGTAAATTGTCCCACGACATAGCCGAGCACTCTAAGACATCATGCTTGGTGTGGAGCTACGAGAAAACTATTGGTTCTAGTCTACATAGTAACATAAATATTCTCATAGATTTTTGAGCCAGTATTGGAGAGGTTTAAAAACAACATGAGGAATTTGAGTAGTTACAAAAGGGATCTGCTTAAAAGCTAATAAAATCAGCTATAAACTCTGGGAGACCCGATATGCTGATCCACCACTACTTGCTGAATTATGGTCCAACTTTGTAAAATGGCAGATGTGGATATTAGGCCAACAGCTGAAAATGAAACCAGAGCTCAGTAGTCAGAATATTACTAAATTCGAACTGAAATTATAAGACACGTATCCAACTAGCTGTAAACAAATAATATAAGGTTATTCAAAAAGAAGGAACAGACTTCAAACATGTATTTCTTCCAAACTATAAAAAAATAGAAACACAATTCCAACACTCCTGGAAAGAGAAAAGTTCAAATTTCACTATTTTATGCATTCAATATGAGCACCATGTGTTACACAACAAATATCAAAACGGTGACTCATTTCTTGCCACACACGATTCAGCTGGTCTCTAGTTACCGAATTCACAGCTTCAACAATTCGATGTCGCAGATTTTCAAAAGTTTCAAGCATTGGGGGGATAAAAGCCGATCTTTTACGTAAAACCCACAGATAAAAATCACATGGGGTTAGGTCTGGTGACCTGGGAGGCCACCGGCGATGAAAATGATCTTCTGCTCTTCCTCTTCCCATCCAACGTCCTGGAATGGTGTTATTCAGGTAACGTCGGACGTGGTTAGAGAAATGCGGCCGTGATCGGAACTTCAAACTTTTCTCTCTCTAGGAACGTTGGAATTGTGTTTCTATTTTTTGTAGTTTGGAAGAAATGATGTTTGAAGTATATTCCTTCTTTCTGAATAGCCTTGTATTAATTCATCCATCGATATGTGAATAGTAGAGACGAAACATTTTTTTCGAAAACAAGATATCAGCATATGGTTGATGTGACCATTATATACGTGACGTCAGAGGGAAGGGGGTTACAGTTTTCTCTACCGTCTGGTTACAGCAACAGTTTAGAATAACCACTTAACATTAGTTACATTTCACTCCAAATGTCCCGACCAGTCAGTGCGCAACTTTTAGCCTATATTCCACCTAAGTATACTTTGTAAATTAGAATCCTGCTCTTCTTTACATCAGACGGTTGTTCAAAGTTCAGAATGGCCTCTACTGTATGGTCAACCTCGCGTCATTGGAAGGAGAGGTTTAATTTCTATTATAAAGTAAGAGCCCCAAGCCATGGCTGAGTGGTTAAGGCAAGATGCTTTGGCGCAGAGCTACGGGACATGCGCTGGTTCGGGTCTCCGTGGGGGAACAAATTTTCTCATGGAATTATGGCCAATATGGGACCAGTGCCAAGCCACCATCCTGAATCATTTGGGTAACTATAATAAGTAGCGGCTCTATGTCGAGAAAACCAGCTACAACGGCTGGGGACCCGATGTACTGACCACATGTCACCCCTACACTAGCTGGATGATCTTCTGTCTCTATGATTAACATTTGGATGTGAGGTCAGCAATCAAATAATAGGCCAAGGACCTTTTATGCCTGTCGCGCCGTGGAGTTTTAAAGAAGGTAAGAAGTATAAATCTAAAAATGCCAGTGAGGATCCAAAAGTAACGCATAATAATATTTTTCGGGTTGTATTTGTCGCTGGGATGTTAAATTTTTACCAAGATATTTTTTTTAAGTTTCTCCCGCGCCGTAGCCGAGTGGTTAAGGTAGGAACCCTTGGCGCAGAGCTAAGGGACTTGCGCTGGTTCAAGTCTCCATGGGGGAAGAAATTTTGTCATGGTATTTCAGCCAGTATGGGACCGGTGCCCACCCAGCATCGTGAGGCATTTGGGTAGCTACAATAACTGGCGGCTCCAGGTTGAGAAAACCAGCTATAACGGCTGGGAGACTCGACATGCTGACCACATGTCACCCCTACACTGGCTGGATGATCATCTACCTCTGTGATTGACACATGTGAATGTGAGGCCAGAAGCCGGATGGTAGGCTAAGGGCCATCTAGGCCTGTCGGGCCAGGAGTTTTTTATGATTGAAGTTTTCAATGTAGACGCTTTTTTTTTTTTGGCATGTGCAGCTCTACCGAGAAAAGCGTTAAATAAGCAACAAAGATGGCGCGTATGTTACTGTCGTCAACGTGTGAAGAGCAGCGAAGTTTAGTGCGATTTTTGTGGGCTAAAGGATGTAACATGAGTGAAATTCGGATTGGCGTGTATGCGGAAGACGTATGGACTGTCGCATCATCTCTAGATGGTGCGCATTCTTCAAGAACGGCCGTTAGAACCTTTTGATTCGCCGAGATCCGGTCGGCAAGCGAATGATGATAAACTTGGATCACTTAATGCGTTACACTACAGAATGACATGACTTTTTAAATGGAATTGTTCGCTGGTGATGTGTCGTGGGCGTACCACTATATGCCCGAAACACGTCGGTGACCGCTTTGAGACATGCAGAATTATGATCAGTTGTTGGCAAGTGCCTATACTCCAACCGAACCGACTTCTATGAACAGGGTACACTGATTATATTAATATATAAGGTGTGTCTGTTGTATCTTATTTACTTACTCACTGGCACTATCGAACCCGTAGGTTCATGGCCGCGCGGACATAAGCTCTCCATACATCCCTATCATGAGCTAAAGCTTTCCAATCATTCCCTGTATAATCTACTTCTCTCAAATCATAGTTAATGTTGTTCTCCCACCTCATTCTTGGTCTACCAACTGGGCGTTTTCCCTGTGGCCTTCCTACAAGAAGCTTCCATGCACGTCTTTCATTCCCCATACGCGCTACATGTCCTGCCCATCGCAGTCTACCAGACTTAACTGTTCGTATTATATCTGGCTTCCTATAAAGACCATGTAGTTCATTGTTATGCAGTCTTCTCCATTCACCTGTATGTTCATCTCTCTTTGGTCCAAAGATTTTCCTAAGAACTTTATTCTCAAAAACTCGTAATCTCATTTCCTCCCTTAAAGTAAGAGTCCATGTTTCGCACCCATATAATATAACTGGTAGAATGATAGTTTTTATATATTTTCAGTTTAACGTTTTTTGAAAGGAGTTGGGGCATCAAAAGTCTCTGCAATGCATAATAGCACGCATTTCCAGAATTGAGCCTATGTTTAATTCCTTTGTGCATCTCATTCCTATTTGGGTCTGTTGTATCTTACCTCATAAAATTTTAGTTCTTTTAGGACATGTTTCAAAATACTTGTGTTTCATCATCATCTTATCCCTGGGTGTCGACTTCCACTCCATCTATTAGTGGATCAAATAATTTGCATATCAAATCCCTCTCCGCGAAATTTCAAAATTCATTATTCTATCCTCGTTCCTTTTTATATAGATATTCTCCCAAATAGAAAAGAATAGGGGTATATCCAGAAGGAAAGGACAAAATCATGAATTTTGAAATTTTCGGGAGAAAGATTTGATATGCAAGTTCTTTGGACCACCAAAAGATGGAATGGGAGTCGACATCTAGGACCGACAACGTAGAAAAACAATAGCCTGCACAAACTGAAGATGAAACACAAGTGTTCTGAAACGTGTCCTAAAAGAACTCCACTTTTATGAGGTAAGATGCAACAGACTCGCCTTATTTATTAAGAAGAACCTCATAATGTTTCCTCCTATTTTAATTTTATAAGGGTGTATAACCTTATTTAAAAGCAAATTAATATCAAAAACTGCAAAAATAGGGTTATAAAAATACTCATTAGATCAGTAGTTACATATGCTTGTGAAACTTGGGTCCTAAAAGAAACAATAAAACAGAATTTACTCATTTTTGAAAGAAAACTTTTAAAAAGAATTTTTGGACCAAATAGAGGAACTGATAACTATTGGAGAATCAAAACAAATAACGAACTAAGCAAAATTAATCAAAAATCAGAATATGGTAAACCATATAAGATCTCTCAGAATTGGTTGGCTTGCACATTTAATAAGAATGGATGATCAGAGACTGGTCAAAAAACTCTACAAATGGAAACCTATAGGAGGCACAGCTGTTGGAAGACCGAAGATCAGATGGGAGGATGACACAATGAACAATCTAAATAAAATGAAAGTGACTAAATTTGAATATGGCAAGAGACAGATTGGCATGGAGGAGGATTGTTGAGAAGGCCAAAACTTTCACTTTTGAAGTTGTCGTGCCTTAAGATGACGATGATACTGTAACTGGTATCACGATGGAAAAAATGGGTTGAGAAAGATGGCGACCATATAGAAAAACAGTAAAAGTTGCAAGTTTATTTGTGTGTTTTTTACCTATTATAATTTTTAAAATGTACTATGCGTTATTCTCCTATCTATTCCAGTATTTAAATTAGGTTGACTCTGCAATAATACTTACTTACTCACTGGCACTATCGTACCCGTAGGTTCATGGCCGCGCGGACATAAGCTATATATACATCCCTATCCTGAGCTAATGCTTTCCAATCATTCCTTGTATAATCTACTTCCCTCAAATCATAGTTAATGTTATTCTCCCACCTCATTCTTGGTCTACCAACTGGGCGCCTTCCCTCTAGCTTTCCTACAAGAAGTTTCCATGCAAGTCTTTCATTCCCCATACATGCAACATGTCCTGCCCATCGCAGTCTACGAGCCTTGACTGTTTTATTATATGACTCTGCAGTAATTGTAAATATAAATTTATATTTTCTTGATCCCATATTTCTTCTTCTTCTTCTACTACAAGGTTTAGGCTTTGCAGCCTGTTCCGGCGAAGTTAAAAATGGAGTCCATCTTGTACGTGGTCGGCCAACATCTCTTGTTCCTCTGGGATTATACAGGAAGGTTCTTTTTGGTATTCTTTCATTGTTCGTTCTCATTAAGTGTTCTGTCCATTTCTTATTATTTTCGCTGATTTTATCTTCAATTCTATATATATTTAATTCTTCTCGTATAGTTTCATTCCTTATTCTATCCGCTCTTGTGCATCCTTTCACATTACGTAAAAACAGCATTTCCGCAGTCTGTATCCTGCTTTTATCCCTTGATTTCATTATCCAATTTTCACTTCCATACAACAACAAAGGAACAGCCATTGTTTTATATAATTTAAGTTTCGTATCTTTCCTTGTTTTCCGACCTAAGGTTCTTTTTATGGTTCCACAAATAGCCTGAAATTTATTTACTTTATTTTCTATATCTTTATTTTCTCTATAAGTTATATCACATCCTAAATATTGGAAATTTGATACTTGTTCTATTATTTTGTTATCCAGTACAATTTTTTATCTAATTCCACATTTACCAATAAATGCCATTACCCATATTTCGCTCCCAATATTGTTTTTAAACTTATGTTAATTGTTTTCCCTAACTAACTCCTGGCACTATCGAACCCGGAGGTTCATGGCCGCGCGGACATAAGCTCTCCATAAATCCCTATCCTGAGCTAATGATTTTCAATCATCCACTGTATAATCTACTTCCCTCAAATCATAGTTAATGTTATTCTCCCACCTCATTCTTACTTTTAGTTTTTATGTATATAGCACATCATTCGTATCCATCCGGTTTCGTTTCGTTGAGACTTGAAAGTAATTAAATTCCTCATGTCGGGTTACTAGCCAGAATCACCAGATTAAGAGATAAAGAAATGAGATCCTTGCGCCGAACTGATGGATATACTCTACAATAAAAATATATATTTGGGGAGAAAAATTAATGCAGATGGAAGTCATGATACTAAAATTAATAAGAGGCCAAACCTGCAATATCAAAATTTAATGGCGTTTTATGCGATAAGAACGTAAGATCGAAGAAAAAATAGTTCTGTAATAATGAGTACAATGGCACAAGGCGCTTAAACATGAGAATCAAGATCCAGAACAATAAGTAAATTAAACTCATTTAACATTTTCCAATATTGTTATTTTAACACAGTTTCAATAATGGATCATATTATAATATTACAATGATATCGTGAAAAGAATAATTAATGTCTGAACCAGGAATCGAACCGTGGACCTCTAGTTCTCCGTACTAGTGTGCAGCCCACTACACCATTCTAGGCTTGGCACAAACATTAACAATTCTTTCCACATATACAAATCTATAATTATCGTTTCGTCCGCTGCCAGTAGGTTCACAACCATCGCCAACGGCCGGCTTCGTTTAGAAGTATCTATATTTGAGAATTTTACATCACCACTTTTATAAGCAGTAAACGATGTATTCTAAACGAAGCCGGCCGTTGGCGATGGCAGTGACACCTACCTGGTAGCGGACGAAACGAGAATTATAGATTGGTATACGTGGAAAGAATTGTTAACGTTTGTGCCAAGTCTAGAATGGTGTAGTGGGCTGCACACTAGTACGGAGAACTAGAGGTCCATGGTCGATTCCTGGTTCAGACATTAATTTTTCTTTTCACAATATCATTATAATATTAAATTAAACTCAGCAGAAATATATTTTTGGAGATGTCCATCTTCAATTTCTAGAAGAGATAAAACAAGAAACAGTGCATTAAATAGGATGGTGATAAAATTATATTACACATTGTCAATAAAACCCATATCACCAAATTAAAAATTTAAAAGAGTCAACGCGTTTCAGTAGTTATCATTATCAATACTGATTATTAATATAATCCATATTTGATATCCATCCACAGTAATTCTGCCCGAAGGCAGGTCCTTCACTGCAATCATAGCATTTTCATGCTGTGCTTGCAGCTTTACTAGGGAATTGTAGGTGTGGTAGCTTCCCCGTTGCTTTCCACACCGGTGAAGGATGATGATGATGATGATGATGATGGTGGTGGTGGCCATATGATTTCGGGGACCGTTTGGGCCTTAAAGTTTTCCTGACATTTGTCTTACAGATGAGGAAAAACCCCGATAAAAACCTCACCCAGAAAAACTGCCCCGACCGGGGATCGAACCCGGGCCCGCTGCGTGACAAGACTACAGCGGTGGACTATTTGATATAATTGACTATGTATAGTATAAGAAACAGTGTAATTAAACAAAATATTAATGTTCAAACTTCAATTTGTGGATTTCATTTTTAAAAATTAGCACGATCATGTAAAAGGAATGACAGAAGACACATTTTCAAGAAAAATAGTAGAATGGATGTCACTTGCTAGAAGAAGAGGACGACCAAAAACAACACGGACTGATGGCATTTTAAGCAGTATAATTGTAAAAGGATTGGACGACGGGGATTGGAATGACAGAGAAATGTGGAGGAAATGACAGTATTGTTAGATTAATTGGTTGCAGAAAGATGTGAAACATTGTGAAACCTGTTAAAAAAGTAAATAAATATATCAAAAGCAAATCTGGTAAGTTCCAAGATAAATTGTTACGAAGGTCGATCTTCGTGGTCTTAGTACAGCTCGAGACCAAGCTCTGTGTGTTTGCGGGGAGAAGTGTGGGGAGAAGGAGGAGGTTCACTTCTATGCTTCTCATATACTAACAGCTGAGTCAGCAAATTCCTTGCAGACACACGGAGCTGGATCCCGAGCAGTAGTTATGTTCTTGCATCTAGTCCCTAGGATCGCGGCTACAAACCCGTCCGGGGTCGATGGATTTTTAGGATGGAAAAATCTAAGGGAAAAGTCCTCCAAGAGGGACTTTAAGCCGTGGGTACCGCATCTGAACATTTTTCCGCTCGTAAAGAACCTGAAGTCTAACTGTATGCCTCTGAGCTGAATTTAACCGCCCTTCCTCATCCAAGTAATACCTTAGTTGCCTACTAGATGTCTCACTGATACGAGTGCTGACCACATGCCACTCACTGACATATGTAAGAAAATATTTTCAATCTTTAATACAGACTTTCCACTTTACAGCAGTTCGCCCTTGATTCCTGCTTTCCAGAGATTCCTGTCTTCCCATTGTCCCTCTTCCACACCCCTCTTCATCATGGCATCATATATTCCCTCATATCAAGTTTTATTTCTCACCCTCTTCCTTCTGCCTGGTATCATCCAATCTAACATATGTTTAGGCCACTGGTCTTCCGACATCTGGTAAGGCTCTCTTTGTTATCCTTTCGATAACAGTTTATTGTGCATCCATTTCTTGTCTGATATATGTATTTCGAATCGAATATGTTGTAGCTTGGATATTCTCATACTTCTCCGTAATCCATCCATTTCTGTCGCCAAGATTCTTTTCTGCATCCTTTCGCGACAAAGCCATATTAGGACCAGCAGCATCAAACATCAACCTGGATGCTGTAGCGAAGAATGAACTGCTGAAGATGGGACGGATGTCCTGAAAGGCCTACAGGCATAAAGATCACATATTTTAGAAGTTGAGGAGGACGGATTTTACCTAAGAAGGTATTTTAACTTATTTTATTTTATGACTCTCCACCTCAACGGTTTTAACAATGAATTTTATTAGTATTGACTTTCATTTATTGTCCAGCAATCTGATCCATATGTAAGTATACTTTTTATTATTGTTTGTGTGATCTCTTTTTTTGTTTTTCTGCTCAAATTTCTATTCCATAAAAGACCATTCAGGGATCTAATCGCCTAACTCACTAATTAACTAACTCACTGGCAGGTTCATGGCCGCGCGGACATAAGCTCTCCATATATCCCTATCCTGAGCCAATGTTTACCAATCATCCCCTGTATAATCTACTTCCCTCAAATCATAGTTAATGTTATTCTCCCACCTCATTCTTGGTCTGATCTAATCGCCTTCCTTGCACAATTTACTCTGTTAATAATATATTTTTCACAGGTACCAAATTTATCTATTATAGATCCAAGATATTTAAATTCTTCAATACGTTTAATTATCATATTATTTAATGTAGGAAAATACGGTAACTAAATTAGCCATGGTCAAGAAACTCCCGCTGGAAGGGGGGGAGGGCACCCAAAATTATACGAAGTACGTATGGAGTAAACAAAAACATATTATAAGAGGGTCAAAATATTCAGCGATAGAACTTCAAGCGTCTTCTGAAGACTATTTAACTCATGCCCCAAATGGGAGTCAATGACCAATCACGTTTCAATGATTTCTGTATTACAACCAATCAGAGACGTGTTTCACGAAATAATTATCAACGTTAGGATTATCATATATTAAGCAAAGCTCCTCCTTTTTAATATTCTGAACAGGTCTGACCGTTATTTTGCAGTGACTGAGCCTATAACAAATACGGCTACCAGATTGTATATAATAGTGCTTACATGTCAACATTTGTAGCAATTGATTATACCACCAAAAAAAGAAACCACTGTTTGCACTTTCTTAAATGTATACGACATCAAAAATGAATTAATATACAGATTGATGTGTTTCATTTTTTCTCCACTAGAGAGCATTCTTACAATATTGCGTTCCTTTGGCAATAAATAGTATGATCTGGTTGCAGTGATAAACAAAAGAAGCAGTAGAAGCGTAGGCTACCTATCGTTTCTCATTAGTTTTCAAACATCACCGTTTACTTTAAATATAAAAATATTTTTAAATAACTGTAGTTAAATAATGATTTGTGAGTAAACAGCTTTATTTTATTCGTTAAATAGTCCTAACAAATGCCACTCTTGATTTCCAAATTCTCTAGATAAATTCACTCCTCACTTCGTGAGTCGTGAATTTATCGATAATTTGGAAATCACTCGTGGCATTACTTATGAAAATCTACCTGGCGTGGAACCACAAAAAATTAAGTGGGTGGCATTAGAAAACACTTCTAAAGATTAAGTGTTTGATTCGAAGTAGAAATATTACAAACCTGACTTCGGGAAACATAACTTCTTCTTTTATTTCAGTGTTGTTAACAACAACAATAATAATAATAATAATAATAATAATAATAATAATAATAATAATAATAATAATAATAATAATAATACCAAGCCATTTTTGGAATATATCAGTATCAGACCAATTGCAAACTTCATTTTGAAAGAATTAGCATTACTAGAATTCCGCGCGTGTGTACATGAGATACAGGTAGGCACGCCCTCGTCTTTTTAGGGACTTGCCAAATGCCGTTTTCGGCTTATATACATGTGTCCTTCACGTGTGTTGAAGTAGTGTTGCGATATTTATTAATTTGTGTAAATGTCAGCCCTGGGAAGGCAGGATCGTGTAGGGGGTTCGTTAGATCATTTAAGGGTATGTGCTCTGGGAGAGATCAAAATAAAAAACTGAGAAAAAAAATTGATAACTTTGGTGGTTAGAAGGACAGGTTTTGTGTTTATTTTTCAATACTAATTGTTGTCATTTGTGTTCGTGGATAAATTTATCTACAAATATATTCTACATGCCTCAAGTTCTGTGGGACGTCCTGCCAAGAGGAGGTGGGAAAATTTTGTTAGATCGTAACAGGCCTTGAAGCTCTATACTTCTTATGCAAAAGAAGAAGAATAAAACTCATGCAGCAAATGGTAGTCAATGACCAATCACATTTCAATGAACTTTGTTTTACAGCCAATGACAGCCGTGTTTCACCTCGCTCTTTATCGATTTCTATTTATCAGCTCCTGCTTTTGTGATAAAGAAAACTCCTTTTTAATATTCTGAACAAGTTAGAGCATTATTTTTCTCCAATAAATACATTGAATATTGCAAATATAAAGAAATTCCATGATTTTACCAAGTTGTTCACAAAAAAAAATTAATAACCTATAATGTTGATTATAATATACAGTTTCATGTGTTTCATTATTTCTCCACTAGGGTACATTCTTACAATATTGCGATCCTATTTGGCAATAAATAATATGATCAAGTTGCAGTGAATATACATAGCCTCATATTTCTCATTTGTTTTCAAATATCGCTGTTTACAGTAAATATATAAATATTTAAAAATACCAGTAACTATATTTAAACAATGATTTTTGAGCAAACAGCTTAATTTTATACGTTAAATACTCCTAACAAATGTCACTCTTGATTTCCAAATCCTCTAGATAAATTCACTTCGTGACTCGTGAATTTATCGATGATTTGGAAATGTGACATTATTTATGACTATTTAACTCATGCCCGAAATGGCAGTCAATGGCCAATCACATTTCGATTAATTTTGATTTACAACCAATCACAGTCGTTTTTCGCCTCGATTTTAACACTTTCATTTAATCGCTTACATTTTATCAAGTGGCTCGCAGACTGTATATATAGTGCACGAATGTAACTAGATTCTGCTTGCGAGATATAATAGAAAAACATTCGTAGCAATTGATTACACCATAAAAAAATAAACCACTGTTTGCACTTTCTTAAACATATTATTTCCCAGGAATTAACGTTACAGAAAAATATAATTGACATATTTACATCACAGGACATCAGAGATTAATTAATAATTATGTGTTTCATTTTTTCTCCACTAGGGTGCATTCTTAAAATATTGCGATTCTATTTCGCAATAAATATGATCTGGTTGCAGTGATGAACAAATGAAACATAACTTTCTCATTTGTTTTCAAACATCGTCGTTTACATTAAATATATAAATATTTTTAAATAAATATATTTAAATAATGATTTGCGAGTAAACAGCTTAATTTTATTCCTTAAATAGTCCTAACAAATGCCACTCTTGATTTCCAAATTATCTAGATAAATTGGAAATCACTCGTGGCATTACTTATCTTATGACTATTTAACTCATGCCCCAAATGGGACTCAATGGCCAATCACGTTTCAATGATTTCTGTTTTACAACCAATCAGAATCTATTTATCAGTGTTATAATTACCATATTAAAGAAAGCTCCTCCTTTTTAATATTCTGAACAGGTCTGATCATTATTTTTCAGTGACTGAGCCTGTGAGAAATACGGCTACCAGATTGTATATATAGTGCATGAATGTCAACACATGCCGCATGCGGGAGTTAATATAAAAATATTTGTAGCAATTGATTATACCACCAAAAAAAGAAACCACTGTTTGCACTTTCTTAAATGTATTTTTCCCAGGTAACAATCCAGAAAAATATAATTGTCATATTTACATCATAAGACATCAGAAATGAATTAATATACAGTTTGATGTGTTTCATTTTTTCTCCACTAGAGAGCATTCTTACAATATTGCGTTCCTTTGGCAATAAATAGTATGATCTGGTTGCAGTGATAAACAAAATAAGCAGATGAAGCGTACCTATCGCTTCTCATTTGTTTCCAAACATCGCCGTTTACATTAAATATATAAATATTTTAAAATAGCTATAGTTAAATAATGATTTGTGAGTAAACAGCTTAATTTTATTCGTTAAATAGTCCTAACAAATTCCACTCTTGATTTCCAAATTCTCTAGATAAATTGGAAATCACTCGTGGCATTACTTATGATAATTTATTTATTTGAAAATACAATAGGAAGTAATATTATGAGGTTATACTTAATAATTAATCATTAAGTTTGGTCTATAAATTCTTACCTCATATCTTTGTACTAGATGAGGATGGGGCTAACATGTCTTTAAACATATCGCTCATTTGCTGCAACAACGTCATAACTCAAAAAACATAGTTTTCCAGGAGAACCATTTAAACGTTTGAAATCCATGTACCTTTGACTGTATTTGTCATAAATATCAAATTATTATTATATCAACTCATTGTATACAATAGCTTATGTCGTTCTTCCTGAATATAGAACTGAGTTTTGTCTTTCATGTAGTACCAATAACTCAAAATCGACAATTCTTTAGTTATGACGTTGTTGCAGCAAATGAGCGATATGTCCAACAGAATATACAGACCAAACTTAATTATTAATTTATTTCTTCTTAGTTTAACCTCTCCCTTTATGGGTATATTTACGTGCTCCACGTCACCCGGGTCTTACAGGGATATGACCTGTCGGGAGAGAATTTTAAACTCTGGATCAAGTAATACTTTTCAACCACACAAGGGCATGAAGTACCACCAACGATGAATGCCAAGGACACTTCCGAGATAACAAAAACACACTATTCACTCATACATTCATACTAAACAAGACGAATATGATATGGATGTTCATAATGGTCAGTTGGTGATCGGCAACTGTTTGGGCCTTAAAGTTTCCATATATGTTTGTTAAATGTGAAGAAAAACGCTGAAGAAACCTCATCCACAAAACTTGTCGCGACCGGTGATCGAACCCGGGCCCGATGCGCCTGAGGCAATGACACTACCACTGACACAACGTTTGACTTTAACATATATCATAGGGGCAGCGCAACTCCTCCTTCCAAGCGCCCCAACCTCAGAAGTGAGTTACAATAATGCCACGCCAGGAGAGAATACCAGAATGTCGAAATGACAACATGATGACACTGAATAAAATAATAATAATAATAATAATAATAATAATAATAATAATAATAATAATAATAATAATAATAATAATAGTGTCTCGCACTACATAACAGTGAACTACATGGTCTTTATAGGAAGCCAGATATAATAAGAACAGTTAAGTCTCGTGGACTGCGATGGGCAGGACATGTGGACGAATTGGGAATGAAAGAAGGCATGGAGGCTTCTTGTAGGAAAACCAGAGGGGAAACGCCCAGTTCGTAGACCAAACATGATGTGGGAGAATAACATAAACTCTGATTTGAGGGAAGTAGATTATACAGGGGATGATTGGAAAACATTGGCTCAGGATAGGGATGTACAGAGAGCTTATATCCGCGCGGACATGAACCTAGAGCAAGGGTCACCAATTAAATTTTATGGAGGCCCATTTTCAAAGTAGTAAATTAAGTCGATGTCCGGAACCACAGTTGATTAAACATACGAAGCTTTTATTAAGTAATTAATATTATAAGGAAATTATTTAAATTATGTTATGGGCGTGAATTACACAAATTAAACAAAACACATGGTAAGTACTATAAGGATACAGTACAGTAGTACACATTTATTAATTGTAATAATTATTAATAAGTTGTGGAAAGCAACGGGAAGCTACCACACCTATAATTCCCTAGTAAAGCTGCAAAGCATAGTATGAAAATGCTATGATTGCATTGAAAGACCTGCCCTCGGGCAGAATTACTATGGATGATTAATAAGTTTATAAGAGTAATATTATTTAAATATATCACTTCACAAATTTCAAGCTTTTTTCATGATACCAGGTTTCAAAAGGAATCCCGTCCATCTTCAGTCAAATCTCCAACCATAAGCAGTACTGCCAACCAAGACAACAATAATACTATCATGACATGAAATTTAGCACAACTGGTTGTATTCGACATTTAACCGGTTTTAAAATTTTGTATTAATTTCATATTTAACCGGTCCGAAAACCAAAGCCCCAGGGTCCACCAATTGGTGACCCCTGACCTAGAGGTTCCATAGCGCCACTTGGCTGATTAATTACGTAGAAGGAGAAAAAATAAATATTCAACAAATCAAATTTATCAACTTGATTTAAAAATCTGAGGTGTCCGGCAACTCTTGTATCTTAAGTGAGGTTCCAGTACTATACAAATATGTGATATTAATTAGTTTATGTGTCAGGAACAAATAATTATTTCACCTTGAGATTTTAAATGATGGATGTTCACTATTTCCACAAATAAAGGGTATTTTCAGAATTGTTAAAAAGTTTTATATAAATCATTTTCATAATTATCGTCATAGAAATGGCGATTTTGAGCAGTGATCTGCAATTTTTATTACAGTGTATATAAATATCGTTTAAAAATATTGTTATTTGTGGGCACCATCACAAAAACTACACATTAATGTTCAAAAACCGACATTTTTGTAATAATTGTTATTAATAATCGTAAAACGTTTCTTATCAATTCTGAAAATATCCTTTATTAGGGGAAATAGTGAACGGTACTCATTTATATTCTCATTGGGAAATAGTAACTAATTTCTGACATAAATAATGAATTATCGCATATAATTTAAAGTAGTAAAATCTGAACGTCCCACTTACGATATCAGGGGTTGCCGCACTCTTGGAGATTGTTAAGTCAAACTTACACATTTACTTGTTGAATATATTATGTAGCCTATATATTTTTTTTTCCTCCTTCAAACAATGAAATTAATTATATATTCATAGTAATCAGAAGACGAATTAAAAAGAATGCTATATAAACTAAATGAAATATAATAAAATACAACATGGAAACATCAGAAAAAAAAACAATGGCTTTCATGTGCGCTCATTCAGTTCGGACAAATATAATATTGGAAAATAAACCAATAGAACAAGTGGTAAGATATAACTTCCTAGGTTGTGAAATATCATACACAACGGAAACAGATATAAATAACAAACTAAATAAATTTAATTATATAACAGGAACACTAAAAAGAACTTTGAAAATTAAAACCAGGAAGGACTCTATAATAAAATTATACAAGACAATGGCAGTTCCTATTATTACTTATGGATCCCAAACATGGACAGTGACAACACAACAATCTGCCAGAAATATAAGCTGCTGAAATGAAAATTACTCAGACCAATAGCAGGATATCAAAGAACAGACAAAAAACAACACAAAAATAAGACAACTAAAAGTAGAGGAATTAAACACAACAATAGTGAAATACAGAACAAACTGGATCCTTAGCAAGGATAACTGAGAATAGAATACCAAAAGCAGCATATAACTATTCACCACGAGGAAGAAGAAGAAGTTTGGGAAGATCAAAGAAAAGATTGAAACAGCAGCAATTTGGAGCCGGAACAGGCTAGTAAATAAGCCTAAACCGTGACAAAGAAGAAGAAGAAGAATTGTTATTAGTTTCTTCTATATTGTTAGTAGTTTCAATTAAATTATTCTATTGCTGCTTATCTTTTATTCGTTAAATTTTAGTCGAATCAACACAGATTTTATATAGTAACCACATAGAAGTCCCGCACCATAGCCGAGCGGTCTAAGGAATCATGCCTTGACGCAGAGCTACTGAACTTCTACTGGTTCAAGTCTCATGAGGAAAAGAAATTTAGTAAGATAATTCTAGGAACGGACAATGACAACTGTGAAAGAAGTACAATACAAAGAGGTTTTGTGAGAAGGTATTACTAGCAGACTGCTATCTTGTTATCCAGTGTCATAACTGTGATCAAAAAATAACTTTTTTGCACGATAGTGCGTTTTGTCGTACTTACAGCAATGGCGACCATGATTGAAAGTTCAACTTCCTACATTTTGGGGTCGCCAACCTAAATAACTATACTGTAATATTACATATTACAAACCACGTGTGGGAAGTAAAACCACTGCCCTCTATGTATACTACATCCAATTTATGTACAAAAATATATCTAAAATGAAGTGTTAATATACACTATACAAAACAAATCACTGCATTTTAAACAATAAATACGTACTTGCCGATATTTTATTACTGATTGGTGCCACGGCCTGCTGTAGTTTCAACTAATAAACATTGCCACACTGTTAACGTTAGTCTGTTATTTATAATGAACGCAAATATTTCCAACAAATATGTTATTATTTTACTATTAATTAGTTTGAAAACTACATCGTGCAAAAAAAAAATGTAGAATGCACGTTTGTGAAGTGTTTTACAGAATCTCGGAAATTAAAATCCTCGCTATCGCTCGGTTTTTAAACACTTCCCTCGCTTCTGTGAAAAACACTTCCCAACCTCGCATCATAATATACTATTTTTTAACCTGTAAACCAGGTAACTGGAAGTATCTAGCATGACAATACCATCACCTTCTTCACCATCGCATTTTATACTGTCCACCGCTGTGGTCTCGAGGTAGCGTGCTGCCTTGTCACGCAGCGGGCACGGGTTCGATCCCCGGTCGGGGCAGTTTTTCTGGGTGAGGTTTTTATCGAGGTTTTTCCTCACCTGTAAGACAAATGTCAGGAAAATTTTAAGGCCCAAATGGTCCCCGAAATCATATGGCCATCATCATCATCATCCTTATCATTATCATCCTTCACCGGTGTGGAAAGCAACGGGAAGCTACCACGCCTACAATATCCTAGTAAAGCTGCAAAGCATAGAATGAAAATGCTATGATTGCAGTGAAAGACCTGCCCTCGGGCAGAATTACTATGGATGGATAGGTATATTTACATGATATATGCCACCTGGGCCTTACAGTGGCATAACCTGTCTGGAGAGGGATCATATGTGTGATCTGCTCAATTCAGGGACTCCTCCTATACAACACAACTTTTAAGACTATACATACCGTTCACTGGCATGATCTTACTAAACATGGCATATATGATGATTATGATGGCCAGAATACATTCGGGAACAGTTTGAGTTCCTAACAGTTGTCTTACATGTGAGGAAAACAGCCGAAAAAATGCATCACCCAGGAAACTTGTCCCGACCGGGATAGAACCAGAGGCCGCTGCGCAAGAGTCAGCGACGCTACCTCGAGACCATAGTGGTGAACTAGAATAACCCAAATTAGTCTTAAATTTAAAAACCGACGTGCTTTCGAATTAAGTACCATGATTTACCTATATCACGAAATTTCCTTCCTTTACCCTATATTTAAAATCATGCATTACTTACCTTGGTTTTTGTAATTCGATGTCTTGCTAACTTAACCACCGCAAAATTTCCTTTGCCGATGGTTTTTTCGATATCATAAAAACCTACTCTAATGGGAGCTTTCTGTCTTTCCGCCGCCATTACGGAGGCAAAAACTCCATCCTATTTCCACCGCAGACCGGCCATTACTGAGCACGATCCATATCAAGCGATACCCTCACTCCAACACAACGTTGCGACTCACTGTTCCGAGAGATTCGAAACTCTCGAACCTATCCGAATCAATATACTATCACCCAATGAAATAACAGCGGGAGAACGATTTAAAATCTCCCTAGAATAAGAAATGTAACTAACTTTTCCTTTAATTTCAGGCTCATTTATAGACGCTTTAATATTTAACATAATTTGTTTATTTTATTGAGTAACACTATGAAATCGAAGCTGGAAGTAAATATCAATAAAAGTAAGAATATGGTCACACATAGGCATTATATAGGCTAATGGAAATATATAGTAATGACAAATGGGGATAATTTGAAGTGGCTGAATTTAAATACCCAGCAACAATAATTATTATGGCTAGGATTGTTAATACTTAAAAACCACCGAAATGTGTGTATATATATATATATATATATATATATAGGCCTATATATATATGAAAAGAAAAATGAATGCTTGAGTCGGGATTTGAACCCTAGTCTCTAAACTCTGTACGTTTAGCGCTCTAACCAACTGAGCTATTCAAGAATTCCAACACATACATCTTTCTTATATATGTAGTATTCTCAATTCACACAAGAGGTAGTGGGAATTCGTTCCAACACCATATAGTGGCCAACATAACAGTTAAGCAATTTTTAAAGAGAATATTTACTTTATAGCAGTAACGCTTGTATATTTAGATGTTATAACTATATTTTTGACATTTGGCAATGAAGGCAAATATGATATGAAAAGAAAACTGAATGCTTGAGTCGGGATTTGAACCCGAGTCTCTAAACTCTGTACGTTTAGCGCTCTAACCAACTGAGCTACTCAAGAATTCCAACACAAACATACATTTTTCTTATATATGTAGTATTCTCAATTCACACAAGAGGTAGTGGGAATTCGTTCCAACACAATCTAGTGGCCAACATAACAGTTAAGCAATTTTTAAAGAGAATATTTACTTTATAGCAGTAACGCTTGTATATTTAAATGTTATAACTATATTTTTGACATTTGGCAATGAAGGCAAATATGATATGAAAAGAAAAATGAATGCTTGAGTCGGGATTTGAACCCGAGTCTCTAAACTCTGCACGTTTAGCACTCTAACCAACTGAGCTACTCAAGAATTCCAACACAAACATACATTATATATACATATATATATGGCATAAGAAAAATAAATGCCTGGACGGGATTCGAACCCGGAACTCTGAGTCGGTACCTCAGCGTGTTATCCGTTACACCATCAGCCGAATCCAATTCAAACACTTATTTTTCTTATATATGTATTATATTCTCCATTATTACTAGATGTCGCGAGAACTCCGTCTTCACTGCCATCTAGTAGCTGACTATAACAAGTAAGCAAATTAAAGAGAATATTTTTACTTTATAGCAGTGACGCTTTATAGATGTTATAATTAAATTTTTAACATTGAGCAATGCAAGCTTAATATGGCATGATAAGAAAAATAAATGCCTGGACGGGATTCGAACCCGGAACTCTGAGTCTGTACCTCAGCGTGTTATCCGTTACACCACCAGCCGAATCCAATTCAAACACTTTTTTTTCTGGAGAATATAATACATATATAAGAAAAATAAGTGTTTGAATTGGATTCGGCTGGTGGTGTAACGGATAACATGCTGAGGTACAGACTCAGAGTTCCGGGTTCGAATCCCGTCCAGCATTTATTTTTCTTATCATGCCATATTAAGCTTGCATTGCTCAATGTTAAAAATTTAATTATAACATATATATATATATATAAGTTATATAATGACCTAATAATATTATAATTATGTAATAATTTCATTATAAAAAACCAATCAGTTTATAATAATTAACTATTTATTTAAGACTAAAATGCAAATGAGAAGCAAGCAAAAGTAAAGAATTTGATATTGTAGCATGATTTTTGTTTTATTATAATTACCAGTAGCTACCTGCTTATCGCGAGAGAATACAAAAATATGTGATCATGTACATACATATGGGGAAAGTCCATACTACGAATTGAAACGAAATAGGAGAGGAAAATAGATTTTACAAGAAACACAATTCTGAGATATTTAACAACTCAAACACGGAAGAAAGAATGTGTATGATAAAGTTCTTCAATTCTTAAAAGAGTGAAAATATGACGAATATGACCAATAAATTGTTATAATATGCTCTCTCATATATAAATGGCCAAATATGCATAAGAATGACTTTTAATTACTTTGATTCAATTAGTTTTTTTTTGTATAAAAGGCATATATCCATCCATCCATAGTAATTCTGCCCGAGGGCAGGTCTTTCACTGCAATCATAGCATTTTCATGCTATGCTTTGCAGCTTTACTAGGGAATTGTAGGTGTGGTAGCTTCCTGTTGCTTTCCACACCGGTGAAGGATGATGATGAGATAATGATAAGGATGATGATGATGATGATTATATGATTTCGGGGACCGTTTGACCCTTAAAGTTTTCCTGACATTTGTCTTACAGGTGAGGAAAAAACCGATAAAAACCTCACCCAGAAAAACTGCCCCGACCGGGGATCGAACCCGAACCCGCTGCGTGACAAGGCAGCACGTTACCTCGAGACCACAGCGGTGGACATATCGCATTGGTCTAGTGGTTATGCTCCTTACCTCTGTTCCCGAGGGTCGCGGGTTCAAACCCGGCCGGGGTCGATGAATCTTTTAGGATGGAAAATCCAAGGAGCAAGTCCTCCGGGAAGGACTTTAAGCCGTGGGTCCCGAGAATGAAGATTTTCAGGCTCATAAAAGATCCTTAAGTCTGAATAGAAAGGCTTGTAAGCAAAATTTACCTTATTTTCCTATCCTAGTACTACCTTGGTTTCCTAGATGTCAGTATCAGGCGGAACGCTGATCACGGGCCACTCCAATGACATCTAAAATAAATTAGTGGTTCAATTTCTTCCCTGTAGGGGGAGAGTGCCTAATCTCGTTGAGGGAAACAAGGGCTTACAAGATGAAATATATACAGTGCGATCAGTATACCACTGGACAGTAGACGCGGGGATTTCACTAAACACTGCTGATGCACTCGCGGCGGGGAACGGACAGCGTTACAATTTTTCAAATCGTCGTACTTACCAACTTTATTGAAGCAGGCGCTGGAATTGTTCACCTTCGTTGTCCATACATTTTTTGACACCTCTATATAAAATTCGTTGTGCAGATTATGGACTGTTGAACGTGGGGGAATTTTTACACCCGGGAATCGTGTTTCAAAAAGTCTTCGTACTTGGCTAGCAGACTCAGTTAACAAATATTGATCATAAATAAATACACGTTGTTCAGTAGAAAAATGATTAGCCATTATACAGTTTACAATGTACACTTATCACGTCATTCATTTCACATTTATACACACCTGTTTTATAAGATACAAATTTTAAAATTGAAATAACTTATACACACGCTATTCTGTACACAAGCAAAAGCTAGCGAGCACCTTATGCACTCGAAGCACACAATCTAACTGCGACTGTGAACGCGTGGGATGTGCTTGTATACTGCTGAGTCTGCGCACATTTCACGTCCCTTGTCTGCACGTGTAAGCCTTCGTCACCGCACAGCACAAACCCCGCGTCTGCTATCCAATGCTATACTGATGGCACTATATATATATATATATATATATATATAATTATTTATTCATTTAAAAAATATATCACTCCTACAAAAAAAAATATATATGCTACATCTAACAATCCTAGCCCTAATAATTACAAACACGTACGAGATGCAGAAAGAAATAAAACAAAGGTTTAATTCTTGAAATGCATACTGTTACCATTATAGGTACTCTAGTTATCCGAACTTCTCTCAAAAAACGTGAAACTAAAAACATATAAAACTATTATTTTTCCAGTTACATTGATATGGGTGCAAAATATAGATTATTAATTTAAAGGAGGAGAAAAGATTACGAGCATTAGAGAATAAAGTTCTTATTACAATTTTTGGGTCAAAGAGAGACGAACAGACAAATGAATGGAGAAGACTTACATAACAGTGAACTACATTATTCAACGTGTCCACAAATATAGTATCATACTTTAAACTACTACTATGTCGCTTTGGATAATTGTATCTAAATGAAATTGGCGACAATCAAAAGAGAAACTGAAAATGTTTTGCTATACCTTATAGACATTGAATGTGTCCCCCACGAGTGACGCTGCTAAATATCCAACAATGAACCCGTATCGACCACAAAAAACATGATTAAATTTAGTTCAGTTTCTGTATTGTTGTCCATTATTCACCATTGTTGACATTGTTAACATGCACAAAACTTTTTGATGTTCTCTTTTGATTGTCAGCAATTTAATTTAGATACAATTATCCAAAGCGACGTAGCAGTAGTTTAAAGTATGATACTATATTTGTGGACACGGTGTATTTATGGGAAACTTGATGTAATGAGAACAATTATATCTCGTAGATTGCGATGGATAAGACATATGGCACGAATAGAGAATGAAAGTGGGGCATAGAAACTCATTGTAGGAAAACCAGAGGAAAAGCGTCTAGTAGGTAGCCCAAAGATGAAGTGGGAGAATAATATTAACAATGATTTGAAGAAGGTAAATTATACAGGGGATAATTGAAAAAAGTTAGCTCAAAATACGGATATATGGAGAGTTTATGTCCTACGACCATGAACCTCCGTGTTCGATATTACCAGAAAGTTAGTAGTTATTGTAATATGAAGTACATTATTTCAGTTGTCTAGGGATAAAGGCTCTGTATCGGACGCTGCAGACCCAGGTTCGATCCACGGTCAGCATAAGATTCGTAGGAAAGGTTTTTTCAAGGTTTTTCTCACCTGTAACATGAATGTCACGAAACTTTAAGACCCAAATAGTCCGTGAACACCATCTGGTTACCATATCATATTCTAATTATTTAATATGAATGTATGAGTGAATAGTGTCTTGTTTATGGATAGTTAATGTCGAATGAGAGAAATTTTGAGGAAATGACTTCAAATACCTAGGAACAATAATCACAAATAGGAATGAGGTGCACAAAGAAATTAAACATAGCCTCAATTCTGGAAATGCGTGCTATTATGCATTACAGGGACACTTGACTTCCTAACTCCTTTCAAAAAACGTTAAACTGAAAATATATGAAGCTACCAGTGGATGCGAAACATGGACTCTTACTTTAAGGGGGGGAAAGGAGATTACGAGTATTTGAGAATAACGTTCTTAGAAAAATGTTGGACCAAAGAGAGATGAACAGACAGGTGAATGGAGAAGACTACATAACAGTGAACTACACGGTCTTTACAGGAAGACATATAATAAGAATAGTTAAGTCTCATAGACTGCGATGGGCAGGACATGTGGCACGAATGGGGAATGAAAGACGTGCTTGGAAGCTTCTTGTAGGAAAACCAGGGGGAAAACGCCCAGTTGGTAGACCAAGAATGAGGTGGGAGAATAACATTAACTATGATTTGTGGGAAGTATATAATACACGGAATGATTGGAAAACACGAACTCAGGATAGAGATGTATGGAGAGCTTATGTCCGCGCGGCCATGAATTTACGGGTTCGATAGTGCCAGTGAGTTAGTTAGGTAGTTACTTATAGTGTCTTGTTTAAATGTTGGTGTTGTCTCGGTGATGGTCCCGGCAGTTAGCTGATCGCTCATCAAGGGAAGTCTTCCATTTCCTTATGTGGTAAAAAACTCGTAAAAATCTTGAGTATATGTGCCTTTAGAAGGGAGGTAGGCCTAAAATAAGCCTTAAATGGGGGGTCTCTGGCCAAAATTTGTCGGCCCTTTCACACGTTGATTCGAATTACGACGTTAATTACCTGGATAATTAAAAAGCGCCATTAAATAAATACTAAATTCTTCTTCTTTTTCTCCAGGCGCTACAACTTCAATTGGTAAATATCTTGGCCTTCTAAAAGTCTTCCCATAATTTGCTATTCTTACTAACACTCAAAATGTTTTTAATTTTCATTTGTTAGATAAATTAATATTTTATCCTACTATAGGCCTACGTTCTTTGGTCTTCTTGTGAATCTTGTAGTAATTAATGTCCATTTATATACGGTAACATCTTTTCTAGTATCTTGTTTGACATTCTGTTAATAATCCCAAACCAGCTTAAAATAAATGTAGGCCTACTTTTATGTAGTTTACTATGGCTTTATTTTTAGTTCATTATTTCATCTAATTCTCCATATATAATTAGCGTTTTAATACTCCAAATACCTACATACTTAAAAAAAATGTCATAAGCGCACACGAATAAAATATAATATCCTATATTTAGAAAAATAACTTCTAACTTATAAGAAAATACAAGAAAAAACATGTACAAACAAAACGAGACTTAAAAATAGTTTGTAAAACTTAAAAATATTTTGTAAAACTTAAACAAGTGGGAAGGGGCAATCATAATAAAATTAAATTGTCTAATCTTGTGTAAACAATGTTTTTAAATTGAAAAAAGAAATGGATTTCATAAGATTACGATATTTGAGAATAAAGTTCTTAAGGACATTTTGTATCATAAAACACATGAACAGACAAGTGGTTTGAGAAACTACAAAACAGTGAGCTACATGATCTGTAAGGGCAAGTGATGTAATTAGAATAATTAGGTCTCATAACATTTCGATTGTCAAGACATGTAGCAAGATTGGAGAATGAAAATTGGCATAGGAATTTCTTGTAGAAAACCATGGAAAAGCGCCTGTAGGTAGGCCAATAATGAGATGAAAAAATAATATTAACAATGATTTGAGGAAATTAATTATAAAAGGAATGATTGGAAAATATTAGCCGAGAATAAGAATATATGGAGAGCTTATGTCCGTATGGCTATCGATCTTCGGGTTCGATAGTGCCAGTGAATTATTTTTTTTTTATTACTAACAGAATTAGGAATACTAGCCTCATGTGCTAATGGTCAGCGTTTCTGACTGCAGTCCATGAGGTCTCGGTTCGATTCCCGGTCAAACCATAAGAATTTTCCCTTAAAGGAAATTATTCTTGTGGTTGCCCATGGTCTGGAATTAAGGTTAAGTTTAGATTAAGAACTCTCCTGGCTCTTTATTATCATTTATCACCCATCATATCATCGGGGTAACGTAACTCCGCCTTCCAGGTGCCTCGACCTAAGAAACTGATTACAATTCCGCCGATGCCAGGGAAGAAAACCAGAAATGTCATAAAAGACAACCTGGTGGTATTAGACAAAAAAAACATTCAGAAAATAATGGATGTTCAAAAATATGTTCTACTAGTTATTGAAGAAAGAGGACTGATATGGTTTGACCACGTAAAGAGGATGTCAGATGACAGGATACCTGAGGTAATATTAAATTTTGAAGTCGTGGGCAACAGAAGAAAGGGGAGACCAAAAGAACAGTGGGTTCAAGGAGTGCTTAGGAATATGGTGTCGAGAGGATTAACAGGGACTGGTGCAGAGAATAGGGATGTATGGAGGAGTGAAATTTACAATGAATTGTAAGAAAATTACTATATTGTAGGGAAATTCCTAATAAAAAGAAGAGATTATTATTAGCATTACCATCATCAGCCTATGAGCCTAGTCGGAATATAACCCAAAATGCTGAAACTTGTCACAAATTTACAAAAAAAGTGTAAATTTTGGAAATAAAAAAGTTATCTTTAAATCTTAGCATTAAAATTAGTTTAAAGGGACAATTATAGTTTGTCTTGTGCTGTATTGCAGACAAGTCGATTCAGATGTTTCGTGATTCGACCATTCATCGGATCATTTCAGTCAAGTAATTCTAATGTTTCGAAACGGATCAACTACAATTCTTTCTTAGTCTATACCCGGCTGGATAGCAGCATCAAAACATAACAATATTGTGTTTCTCTAACTTAAAGGTAATCACGAACCGATCGATGTAATCAAGTCTCATGCAATGCAGATATGGGACAATTTTGTATTAAAATTTCACATACACGCAAAAATAAATAATATAATTAAGATATCGGTATTTTGTAGTCAATATAAGGTGGGGAATGCGCGCGCATGGGGCAATTTCCCATTAAAGAATAGGGAAGGCCAGTTACAATTGACATCTGTACTATTTATTTATTAAATGAGGGAAATTTTGAAGAAGTGGCTGAAGTTATATAATAGAACAATAAGCCTAATTATAAAGAACAATGGAAGCGCAGAAAGAAATTAAACCTCAAGGCTGGAAACGTATACTATTAGGCATTAAGGGTCTCTTGTCATCCTAACTTCTCTCAAAAAAAGCTAAACTAAAATATGTAAAAGTCCGATATGCAGGAACTGCGTAAACTAAGCGATATCATTAGCAAGTCGAATTTATGGTCCAATTTTGCTCGTTTGCCTAATATATTTTTTTCTTAACCTTTAGATTAGAGAAACTCAATTTCTTATGCCATTTTATTTGAATCCGTCAGACTGCAGTGAAAACAAACCATGCGTAACCGTATGTTAGTATATTGCCTATTCCAACTTATAATTTGACATGAATTTAAATAACCTCTACCGATCCATTTTTCATTATTTTATTAAACAATTAAATAAATTAAAACAAGGTACTTTATACGATACGTTGCCAATTAATGGGTTAATTAAATTGTAGGCTTCTTCTTCCTTCCAAGTATTTGGCCAAGGCCTGTTACGATCCTATAGAAAATTTTCCCTCCAGCGTTTCATAGGACGGCCCAGAGATCTTCGTCCTCTTGGTATATACTCGTAATTATAAACAGCTTTGGGGATACGATTTGAACTCATTCTTTCAAGATGGTGTTTCCAATTTAGTTGGTACGGTTTAATATATTCTAAAATTGGCGTAGTCTTCAATTCTTTTAAGATATCGGTGTTTCTTTTCCGATCCCATCTGGTGTAATCCGCTGTTCTGCTCATGAATCTCATTTCACAAGCCGTTATTCTGCTTTCATGTTGGTATACATATAAGCCTAAATTGCTACAAAGCAAATGTGGCGGCTACTAGAGAAAATTTTTTACTTAGGGTTTAATTTAAGCCCTAACTTCTGATAGAATTTCGCTTATTTTTGGAGAATATCTTCCTCGTTTTATTTCAACAGCATGTAGAGAGTTTTGTTGCAACTATAAAATTGCGACCGCTAGAGCAATTTTTAAATTTCCGTTTCATGTGAACTCCTATTCGCAGTGATTCAATTTTCCTGGTTAACAAACTCGATCGTACTTCTTTAATTGTTTGCTATAGCCCTAGTTTGTTTCCGAAAAAAACTAAAGCGTTGACAGACACACACACACACACACACACACGCCATAGGATCGGTGAAAATTTGTAATGTTTTAAAATACGTTCATGAAAACAACCTGAATAGTTTCATTCCTTCGGAATTCGCTGAAAAGTGAAACATGGTCTCTTACTTTAGGGGTGGAGAATATGCTACGAGTATTTGAGAATAAAGTTCATAGCAGATGAGAGAGCTATAACAATTTGTATGGAAAACCAGATGTAGTAATAACAGTTAATTCTCGTAGACTGCGATCGGGAGCAGATGCGGGACGAATGGATAATGAAAGAGGGGCATGGAAACTATTTATAGTAAAGCCAGAGGGAAAAAGCCCACTAGCTAAGTCAAGTACAAGGTGTATTACAAACTGTAGGTTTTCTTAGGGCTTAAAGGACCTTCGGGACTTGGAATTTTGGTTGCATGAGGTTCTAGCCGAGCGTTAGTATGTGGATACATTAGTTATAAAGGCATACGTGTTTTCGAACATAAATAAATGGATTGTTAATTTTAACTATTTTATTTCTAGAGTATAATGTTTACAATAACCCTAAGTATCCTAACCCTAAATAACTAATCTAAGCTTACAATAAGAAAACCTACATTCTAACTTTCTTGAGATTTGAGAAAGGGAGATGGGGGTTTATAAATCTACCCTAATTTACATTTTTATAATTATCTAATAACCCTTTGAAATATCGTATTAAAATATTTAAAATACTTGACTACATTTCTAACAGTCCTAGCAAATTTATTAAGAAAAAATGGTATGCAGACTTACCCACCAGAACACTCTTCAACAGACAGACGCGAGTCCCATATTTTTCAAGGTTTATATACTAAACTTCTGACCTACAGCTGCAACTTAACTGTACTAAACATTACATTAGTCTAAATGCAGAGATTTTACAGTTAGCCTTGAAAACTTTGTTCCTGCCATAAGTCAAAATTCTGTCCTGAAATATAATATGTCTAAGTGCTTTATTTCAACAACTGTTATTATTTGGAATAATTAAAATAATCTATGAAATAATTAAATATCTATGTAAAATACTCTTTGTATTCGTAACAAGGTGGAAGAATGACATTTATGATTTTTCGAGGGTAATGAATTACAAAAATAAGGTTATACAAAACACTCATTAGACCAATAGTTACATATGCTAGGGTCCTAAAAGAAACAAAGAACAGAAATTATTGATTTTTGAAAGAAAAATTTTAAGAAGAATATTTGGACCAAATAGAGGAACTGAAAACTGTTGGAGAATCAAAACAAATAATGAACTAAACAAATTAATTAAAAAATCAGAATATAGTAAACTATATAAGATCTCTCAGAATTGGTTGGCTTGGACATTTGATAAGAATGGATGATCAAAGACTGGTCAAGAAACTCTATAAATGGAAACCTATAGGAGGCAGAGCTGTTGGAAGACCGAAGATCAGATGGGAGGATGACACAATGAACGATCTAAAGAAAATGAAAGTAACTAATTTGAATATGGCAAGAGACAGATTGGCATGGAAGAGGATTGTTGAGAAGGACAAAACTTTCACTTTTGAAGTTGTCGCGTCTTAGGATGATCATGAATGAATTACACAGGGGATGATTGGAAAGCATTAGCTAAAGATAGGAATATATATATATATATATATATATATATATATATATAGCAAATGGATGGTAGGAGAGTAGTAGCAGTAGTTCAGATGTATCATAAACATAAAAATATAAAGGATAATCAGTCAATATCTGGTCTTGAGAATGACAGCTTGACTGTGGAAACGTGTTGACCATTTTAATCATTAACTGGTGAATTGGGCATATTGACTGTATATTTTAATAAGTGGAAGATAAGGTTTTATGGTTTTTGCTATATTAAATAAAACATAATCATCATCATTAACAAATACGAATTAAGCCCATGTGGCTTGTTCCGGTCTCATAGATTCTCAATCAAAAAAATGGATTCATTTATTTTTCGGTCTACAACATTCCTGTCTCCTTTTGGTTTGTAATTAAGTATAATTTTTGGTATGCGTTCATCTTTCATTCTTTGGACATGTTCTATCCAGTTTTTTCTAGATTGTTTTATTTTATCTAAAAGTTTAAAAATATTCAGCTCATTTCTAATATATTCGTTTCTTCTTTTACGTAGAAGTTTGCAGCCAGCTACACTTCTCAGAAATCTCATTTCAGCTGCTTCTATGAACTTCTCTTCTCTTTTAGTTAAAACCCAAAAGTCACTACCATACAATAGCAAGGGAACTGCCTTTGCTTTATAAAATTTTAGTTTTGTTTATTATCTTGTATTTTTTAATATTCTCTTAATTGTGTCACATAACTAATTCACTGGCTCTATCGAACCCGTAGATTCATGGCCGCGCGGACATACGCTCTCCATATATCCCTATCCTGAGCTAATGTTTTCCAATCATCCCCTGTATAATCTACTTCCTTCAAATCATGTTTAATATTATTCTCCCATCTCATTCTGGTCTACCAAATGGGCGTTTTCCCTCTGGTTTTCCTACAAGAAGCTTCCATGCACATCTTTCATCCCCCATATATGCCACATTTAATGCCCATCGCAGTCTACGAGACTTAACTGTTCATATTATAACTGGCTTCCAATACATATCATGTAGCTCACTATTATTTAGTTTCCTCCATCCAGCTGTTTTTTTTATTTCTTTTTGTGGCCCAAAAATTTTCCTAAGAACTTTATTCTCAAAATACTCGTTATCTTCTTTCCTCCCTAAAGTAAGAGTCCATGTTTCGCATCCATATAACATAACTGGGAGAATAACTCTTTTATATATTTTTTTGAAAGGAGTTGGGACGAGAAGAGTCCCTTAATGCATAATAGCATGCATTTTCAGAAATGAGTCTATGTTTAATTTCTTTGTACATCTCATTCCTATTTGTAATTATTGTTCCTAAATACTTGGAATCAGCCATTTGTTCAAAATTCCCTTTATTTGTCATTAGTTGTCCATTTGCATCATATAACTCATTTCTATGTGTGAACATATATTTAGTTTTATTGATGTTTATTTCCAGTCCCAATTTTTAATTGTGCCACATATATGATTAAATGTCTTTAAGTTTGTTAAAACGATCTTCATTTCTTAAATAGGAAAATAGATAAAACATTGTTGTTGTTATTATTATTATTATTATTATTATTATTATTATTATTATTATTATTATTATTATTAGAAGTAATCGTTGTAGAAGTATTAACGAACATGTGACACGATTGGGAAATGAGAGAATGGCATGAAACTTGTACGATAACCAGACGTTAAAGGAAGGCCAACCAAGAATGAAGTGACAGAATCTTTCAGAATTATACTTTATAATAATTTATTTATGTCAACCTCTGTGGTTTCGAGGTAGTGTCGCTGCATCGTACGCAGCGGTCCCAGGTTCAATCTCTGGTCGGGACAAGTTTTCTGAGTGAGATTTTTTCGGGGAAGTTTTAAGCCCCAAAACGTCCACGAACATCATCTGGCAATCATTATCACATTTACCTCATTAGATTAAGTCCTCTCTTGGCGCATCATTACCATCATCACCACCACCTATCATGTATCATCGGAGCAGCGTAACTCCGCCTTTAAAGGGCCCCAACTTCAGAAGTGAATTACAATAATGCCGATGTCAGGAGAGAATACCAGTAATGTCGTAATGACAGCCTGATGGGACTATATATATATATATATATCCACCGCTGTAGCCTCGAGGTAGCGTGCTACCTTTGTCACGCAGCGGGCCCGGGTTCGATTGGCGGTCGAAACAGGTTCCTGGGTGAGGTTTTCCGGGGTTTTTCCTCACCTGTAAGACAAATGTCAGGAAACTTAGCGCCCAACGGTCCCCGAAAATCATCCGGCCATCATCTCATCATTCTTCACCGGTGTGGAAACCAACGGAAAGCTACCACACCTATAATTCCCTAGTAAAGCTGCAAAGCAGAGTATGCTAGAACTGCTTTGAAAGACATGCCCTCGGGCAGAATTACTATGGATATATATATATATATATATATATATATATATATATATATATATATATATATGAAGTGATAGAATATTATCATGATTTGGAAAGCTAAATTGTTTAGGGTATGATTTGAAAATATCAGCTCGGAATAGGGATGTTATATATATGAAGTGATAGAATATTATCATGATTTGGAAAGCTAAATTGTTTAGGGTATGATTTGAAAATATCAGCTCGGAATAGGGATGTATGGAGAGGTTATGTCCACAAAGCCTTGAACCTGCGGGTTGGATAGTGCCAGTAAATTATTAATTATTATTCTAGAATCTGTGGTGACATAGGTTTCTTCATAACATAAAAAAATATACTCTTTTTCCAAATCTTCTCATTTATCTAATCTCCACCTTTATGACTCCTCAGCCATCAATTTATTTTCTTCTTCTTCCTTTCCAGGATTAGGTCAATGCGACCTGTTACGGTCTCAAGTCCATCGTTTCCTTGGCAGTCCCAAAGATCTTTTTTCATGTGGTTTGTAGGCGCTGATCTTTTTGGGTAATCTTGTATTGTCCATTCTGTCTAAATGTTCTTTCCATTGGTATTTGTGCTCGTCTAGTTTATCGAGTATTGAAAATATCTCCAGTTCATTTCTTGATTCATTGTGTAATCTATCCATGCGTGTACATCCTTTTACGGATCTTAAAAATTTCATTTCAGTGGATTGAATGTGTGAGATATTTTTTTGTAAGTACCCAAGATTCAGATCCATATAAAAGAACAGGAACAGCCATAATTTTATAAAACCTGAGTTGAGTTTATCATCGAGTCTTTCTGAGGGTTCTTCTTATGGTGCCACACATCATTTGATATCGTTTTAATTTATTATGTATATCCCATTCATATAGCTATATGTTATATCTGAACCAAGATAGTTAAAGTGTGTTATCTGTTCTATTATTTCATTACTGATTACTATTTTTGCTCTGACTGGCACTTTGCCCTGAAAAGCCATAATTTTAGTTTTTTAAGTTGAGACTATGAGATTGTAATAGGATCCTAATTGATTCAACATGTAAATGGCTCTTTGTAAAACATCCTCTGACTTCTGTATAATTATCAGATCGTCTGCATACATTAGAATATTCATATACATTTCCTTATTAATATATATTCCTATGGGACTTGATTTTTTCCATTTTCGAATGACCTCGTCAAAATATATATTAAACAATGTAGGTCATAATGTACACCCTAGTCGAACTCCTTGATTTATTAAAATGTCTTCACTGGAATAATTATCTTAACTAAGGATAATTTTCTTGCCATTATAAGGACTTTTTATTCCTTCTATAAGTTGAGCCGGGTACCCTCTTGCCTTCATTATTTCCCACAATTTTCTTCTTGAGTTAGTTGGAATTTTTGTATTCTGTGACACATGTGTCGGCCGCGGTGGACTAGAGGTTATATTCCTTGCCTCTAGGCTCTAGTCCTGAAAGTCAGGGTTCCAACCCAGCCAGAGTCGATGGATCTTTTAGATGGAAAAATCCAAGGAACAAGTCCTCCGGGAGAGACTTCAATACTTGGGTCCCAAGTCTGAAAATTTTCAGGCTCGTAAAAGACTTTAAGCCTGAATAAAGAGACCTCTAAGCAAAATTTATCGACCTTCTTCATCCTAGTAACCGCCTTAGTTGCTACTAGATGTCTCATTGGGTTGGTATGTTGACATCATACTATTCATGCCATATGTAGGGAAATAAGCGTAACTCAATTAACTTGGTCTAGTAACCCCTAACAAGGGAGCGGGTAGGGCTGTTACGTCATTGTAGATAGTAGATAGATTATATACACATGTTCTAGTTATTTAAAAGGCAAAGGTAAAGTGATGCCACTACAAGACTTAGGAGTCATTTTGGTAATAGAAAGTTAAGGCATTCACCTTCCTAGACAATCGGCAAAATATAATTTGATTGTAATTTCTGTTAGAGACTAAGTCAATCCTAGGGGCCTTGTCCCCGATAGAAAGTATAGGTCGTTTTAAAAATGTTGGTCCCATCGAGAACAGAACTCACGATCATCCGGCTTGTAACGTATTTTGTACCCGTTTCAAACCATTTATATTTATAATTTTCTACTTTTTTAAGACTAGAGTTATTTTCAATTATTCTATTTCTATGCGAGTTTTATGTAACCGGCTATTTTTCTCACTTCTGCTATTCTTATTCTTAAGATGTCTGTTGCATTAATGGTTCAAGGTTCACAACCGTATGCAGTAGAAAAGTAGGAAGAGCTAGGGTATTGCATAAATTCGTTAACTTTGTTTAAAAGTAGTATTCGTTGTATATGTTATTTTTTACAAAGCTGTTTCTTCACATGAATTGATCTTTCCAAATGTTTACGTGTTCAATTTTAACGAATTCCGAAGGAATTAAAGTAATGTCCATCGCTCCTATCTAGTAAACACTGACAATGACAAAATGTATATATATATATATATATATATATATACATTGGTTAAATGTATTAATATTTAAAATTAAATAATGCAAAAAATAATCGGTAGAAATTATTTAAATTTCTGTCAATTTATACGATAATATTTGTGCTAATGCTTTAATCCGCATGATCCATTAAATTCGTTCTAATACTACATATTTTATACATTTCATGCCCTTCTTCCAGTAAGCCCTTATGTCTCTCAACAAGACTTAGGCGTTCTCCCCCTACAGGGGAAAAATTCAACCATACTAATTTAGTTACACTAGTTCTCGGCTAGATGTCATCGAGTAGCCCGGGATCAGCATTCCGCCTCTTAGTGACATCTAGGAACCCCAGGTACTAGGATGGGAAAACTCGGTAAATTTTGCTTAGAGGCCTTTTCTTATTCAGGCTTAAGGGTCTTTTACGAGCCTGAAAATCTTCAGACTCGGGACCCACGGCTTAAAGTCCCTCCCGGAGGACTTGCTCCTTGGATTTTTCCATCCTAAAAAAGATCCATCGACCTCGGCCGGGTTTGAACCCGCGACCCTCGAGACCAAAGGCAACTAGTCCACCTCAATTTTCTAAATAACTTACGTTACTAACAATTTGACATTATTATTTAACCAATCTATTGATGTTTGATAACTAGGGCTAAAAAAAAGTATGGGTTACAGGCTAGGCTGCATCGTACTTAGACAGCTGTATTTACAAAGTGAACGTTGACACGCGCTACTCGGGACAGACTTCTAGTACAGTCCGCTTTGTGTAAGAATGGACTGATCTTTGCACAATTTTTGTTTCGGCATTCTGATACAATCACACGTCACGTAAACAGGTCTATTACTGAGGAGAGTCGAACATACACACTCTCCGCTCCGAGCAGGCAGTGGAGACGCTCGACAAACACACGAATTTTGTAAATAATGTGTATAGAAATTAGATACTACCCTGATATTTAATATTTTCCAATACTGTTATTTTAACACAGTTCCAATAATGGAACATATTATAATATTATAATGATATTGTGAAATGAAAAATTAATGTCTGAACCAGGAATCGAACTGTGGACCATAGTTCTCCGTACTAGTGTACAGCCCTCTACGCCATTCTACACTTGGCACAAACATTAACAATTCTTTCCACATATACAAATCTATAATTCAGCGGACAAAACAAGAATTATAGATATGTGGAAAGAATTGTTAATGTTTGTGCCAAGTCTAGAATGGTGTAGTGGGCTGCACACAAGTACGGAGAACTAGAGGTTCACAGTTCGATTCCTGGTTCAGACATTTTTTCACAATATAATTATAATATTATACTACCCTGATACCGATACTTTTTTCAGCCCTATTGATGACTATTCGTCGAAGCATATTTACTCTTTTTAATCTATTTTTCTACCAAACTCAATTCTAATAATTAACAATTCCATGCCTACTTATATTTTGCTGAAGTCTACAAATCTTATGAAGATCGTAAAATGTCTTAAATATTTAGTCACAGTTGTTCCTGAGTCACAGGCCAAATCTACTTTCCCTTATATTTAATCCACCATTTTGTTCTTCTGTGATTTCATTTTGATACAGGTTAATGTAATAATGTTCTACTGTTTGATCTGCTGCAGACAAGAGCAAAATAGGGTCATGCATTATTCCAAATCTGTGCAGATAATATTTTGTCTTGCCATGTTATGTCCAGTAATGATAGCTGTCAATTCCATGTTCAGATTAATGTTTTTTTTTTTTTTTTTTTTTTTTTTTCAGTCGGCGTTGAACTGACGGAAAGAATATTGTATGCAGGCAGCCTCTTGATTTGTGTTTTTTTCAGTCATCCATCACTTTCTTCAGTCTTTCTTGTATTTCTGTAGTTATACAACAATAGATAGATCATCGGTCGATTAATGTCCTTGACATCGTCCGATTCCCAATAGCCAATTTTGTCGGTCCATCTAATCTCCTGGTTGTAGATGTTTCTCCTTCATGTATAAATATATTCCCTGACTCCAGGAGGTTTTAGGTCTTCCTCTGCCTCGTCTTCCCTCAAGTTTCCATTCCAAAACAGATTTTGGTAGCCGAACCTCTTCCATTCGCTGGACAAGTCCATACCATCTTAATTGCTGAGTTTTAATATAATTCTAAAATAGTGTCTTCAATCTTCATTTCCTCCCTTATAACTGAGTTCCTAATTTTTTTCTCTTCTTGAAATTCTTGCTGCCCTTAGTATAAAATCAATTTCCGTTGCGAAAAGATACTTATTTGTTTTTTGTTGTTAATGGCCAAAGTTTTGCTCCATAAGTAATGATGCTTTTAACAATTGTATGATATATATTCATTTTATTTTTATTACTTATATTTTTATCCCACAATATCCCATTGAGGCAAGCAATTCCAAATTTTCCTTCATCATTTCTATTTCTTATTTCCTCTTCATAACTTCCATTTTTATTTATTTTAAATTCCTAAATACGTGATCTCACTACAAGATGTTATTGTTTCTCCAGTCTCCAAAATTAAATTTTGATCTGGTTCACCAATTGATATTTTTTTTTCTTCATGTTCAAAATTAATCCCCATTTTTCATATTCTTCTATTAATTTTCTAGTCATATATTCTAAATCTTCATAATCTTGTGCAATTAACAATTGATCATTTGCAAAATGTAAGTTGCATAAAGTTTTGTTGTTTGAAATAGGAATTCCCATGCTTGACCATTTTTTCCTCCAATTCTTTAATATTTGATGTACACATATTTTAAACAGGGTCGGTGATAGACAACAACCTTGACGAAGACCTTTATTTATCGTAAAACCTTATACAAAAATAATAGTTAATAGCATATGGTTATGCATGACCTGTTTTCAATGCGACCGACACGTTTAAACAAGTTAGCGTACGAATGAATTGTTCCCATTTAAGTGTTAACAAAATAAAGATATATTCCGTAAACTATCAAATTCTGACTTTATCTTCCACTTGTTGAGGAAATCGCTTAGTTAAAACAGTTCTTACATGAGGGACCTTTTTTATTATTAATAACAATTTAAAACAAATAATGCAAGTGAAATAAACTAAATATTTGGGAATAATTACAGATAACATTGAAGGTATGGGCAAACAGAATATAAAGCATAGAATTGAATTGAATAGAAAAATAATATCATCGTTAAATACTATATGGTGCGACAAGCATATTTGTAAAGACACCAAAAAAATATATTGGTAAAACATTTGTGGAATATGTTGCAATATATGAAAGCGAGGTGTGGACAATAAATAAAAACTACAAGAATAGACTAATAGCTCTAAAATTGATTATTATTGCGCACAGAAGTGTCAGCAAGCCAAACCTTACAACCTTGTTCGACATACAGAATTTAGAAACCTAATGGAAGCCGAAGAAACCTAAATTGAAAGCAGAGAAGGAATTAAAATGGTTAGGAACTTTTTCAAGAATTGGAAGATTAGTGATGGCCGAAAAAATTTAATCAATGTCAATATCCGACGCAGAAATATAAGCAACACGGAAGACCAAAGGTACTTGGAAGGAAAGCATAGAGGTTAGCAAATGCAAGCAAGAGGGGTAAGCATTAAAGATGCTCAAGAACTCAAGATCGTAGGCTTTGGAATATTTTGACAACGGAATACGGCCAGCAGATGTAAAACCCGAAGATATATAGCATAACACTTTTTACTTACTTCTTATTGGGTCCAGCCCTTTGAACGTCACTGTATTTTGTTGTTATGTCCATCTTCGCTTCGTGGATTAGGTTGCAAATCCGCCTGTACAGTGTCAAATTCTTAATTCAATCTTCTTCTTGGTCTATCCTCAAAATGAATCCTCAACCAACTATCCATTCTCTCCAACTCTCTCTCTCTCTCTAACCGGTCATATCTTAATTATATTTATAATAATTAACTAATTACGAAGGAATCAAGCTATTGGGGTTATCATGAAAAGATTTAAAAAAATACACGATATATATGTGTGTGTGTGTGTGTGTGTGTGTGTGTGTGTGTGTGTGTGTGTGTGTGTGTGTTGTGTGTGTGTGCGTGCGTTCGTGCGTGCGTGTGTGTGTCTGTGTGTTTGAGTCTGTCTATTAACGCTCTAATGGCCGCAAGTGTTTTTTTGGAACCAAATTCGACGTATAGAAAACAATTAAAAAAGTAAGGTCAGTTCATCAACCAGGATAATCGAACCATTAGGAGTAGGAGTTCGCCTGAAACGAAAATTTAAAAATCATTCTAACGGTCCCAATTTTCGACTTTTCGTAACGAAATTCGGTATACGCTATTGAAATAAAACGAAGAAGGTATCCTATAAAAATTAGCAAAATCCGAGTATTACAATTGTGGGTTTACCTGAAACCCGAAATTTAAAAAAAATCTAGCAGCCGCCGTGTTTGCTTCGTCGGAATGTATATGTATACAACACAATTGGCAATGTATTCTAAAAGTTGCATTGGTTTAATTTATTTAATATTTTTAATAAAAGCAATGTAATAAAAAATCACTAGACATTGTTTTAAATTTTGATAAAATAATACAATATGCAGTAGGTAATGATGTACGGTTGTGCATTGTTTGAAACTTATTAAGCTGGCATAATAAATTTAGTTTCTCCAATTTAAAAGTTAACATAAGAATGATACATTCCGTAAACCAGCAAAATCGGACCATAAATTAGACTTGCCGAGGAATTCGTTTAGTTTACGCAATTATTGAGCGAATGTTTTTTTAATTTGCTCCTGAAGATCCTTTTTTCTTGTGCATCCAGACAATGCACAGTGATCCAGAATGCGAAAAAATCGGCAAAAATCTGGAAGTCACTATTTGGGCTGCAAATCAATCCTCATGTGTATGATTACCAATTATTTTAAGAGTAAAAAAACATCTGGGCGTGCATACTTGACGCGAGGTCCTTTAATTAGTTGTCATATGCAAAGTGTTCGTTATTACTGATTTAACAAACACAATTTATTTGCGAGATATTTTGAAAAATAGATTAATCTACAGTCAAAAATAGGCCTATTCATTAGTTGATGATAATAATTAATGACAATAATAATAATAATAATAATAATAATCTCTTCTTGTATCTTGTAAGCCAACGTTTCCCTTAACAGAGATTTAGGCGCTCTCCCTCTACAGGGGAGAATTTGAACCATACTAATTTACTTACACTTGTTTTCGTATAGATGTAATTTGAGTGGTCCATGGTCAGCGTTCCGCCTCATACTGACATGTAGGAAACCAATGTAGTACTAGGACGGGGAAATTCGGTAAATTTTGCTTAGAGGCCTTTTCATTCAGGCTTAAGGATCTTTTACGAGCCTAAAAATCTTCAGACTCGGGACCCACGGCTTAAAGTTCCTCCCGGAGGACTTGCTCCTTGGATTTTCCATCCTAAAAAATACATCGACCCCGGGCGGGTCTGAACCCGCGACCCTCGGGACCAGAGGCAAGGAGCATAACCACTAGTCCACCGCGGCCGACTATAATATTAATAATAATAATTTAAGAACTGGGTCTTGTAACTATACAAATTCTGTAACTGCACATCTACAAAAGATTCACTTAAAATCCTTACTACAGTAATAACGTTCTATACTTTTAAGGATATGATTAAATGACTGATAGATATTAGCATGCCTTTATTTTGCTTGTGCTCTTATAAGCTTATATTACCTTTGGCTTAAATTATCTTCAATAATTAACTAAATAACTTCACTTCCATTGTAACGTTTTACTAGGAGTTGTGATTTTGATGATTTCGAAAGTCGAAGGTTCTTTTTTCTGCTCTAGTTGGAGTTGTTTAAGACTGCTTCATTTACTAGTTCCGATGCATTTTCCTCTCTTTGCTCCTTTAAATGTACTGTAGTTGCAAAAGCAAGTTATTTGGACGAGTTTTCACGTCGAAATTCTTCAGCCTTTCGCTTTTTACTTTTATTGCTACCATCTTCAAAACTGGCACCAGGGCGTCCTCTTTGCTTTTTAGAGCTGTAGGAGTAGATGAACTAAGAACTAAAAACACTTCACGCTTTTCATTTTTAAGTATTTTGCTGAAGAACAGTGACATCTCTATGCGATTTTTTTTCACATAATATCCAGAGATACTGTCAATGTTTATAGAAATTAACACAAATTGAAACAAAATTTTTATTTGATTATTCCGACCTTCACCTGATTTTTAACGGAAAACTTCGTACAGTTCTCTTCTAGATTTGCAGAATTCCGTAAGAAACTGCCGCAAATTACATTAGATATTAGGAAGCTTAAAGAACTGCCTTATTTCACAGGAATTGCACTACTGCTATCAGATGACAGTTATTGTAGCAACAGGAGAATTCCCGGCCTGAATGCAAGTGCACACATGCTCACGGGTGGCAAGGTTATCTGAACAACACGAGTTCATTAATGTGCTGCATAAATCTAAAGCTGCAAACTTTTGCAAACGTTTCCACCCGTGCCAGTTTAGTAACACTTTAAATTATACTTGGCCTTAGAAATTGTCGTGAGAAATGGCGGCGAAAGCGTTATAACACAAGATAACTTTATTTTTTTTAAGTCCGAAATAAAAGTTATTAATATTATTATAATTTAGATGTGGGATTTCTTTCCGTGCATTAGCAAGAAGGTATAAGTCTATTTAACATAATTATAGAGAAAGGCATTAAAATAATTAACACAAATAGTGTTAACAGTACGTCCAAAATGTGATATAAAAATTCCGTTTTTATGATGCATAATTCGCAGCCCGAAAAATTAGGTGTAATAATTAGTATAGATAATAATTTATTTGACAGATTGGTGCCCTATCTATCTGTGTAGAGGGCTGTTCACATGTTTCCCCTCTAATGGAAAGTAAAAATTTAGATTTTTGCCAGTTGTTTTTACGTTCTGGACCACTGTGCAATTGTTTCAGAACTCTAATGTTTGCAGCCTCGATTTTCTTTGTATCATTCGTTCCTCATGCCTCAATTACACTTCTAAATATAATTATTAGCTTTGATTAACTTTATGTTGTTTCAAAAATGTGTGTGAACTCATTCGCATGTGTAAATGTTTTTGTTTGTTATAAATTTCAGGTCATTGTATTCTGAATATTTTCCCATCAATTCTAATGAATAATTTTCCAAAATACTTAAACTCAATAATGTGTTTACCAATAATTATATCTTAATATGTCTATTCTTTTAAGGGAGTATATACAGGTTTAAGTACTTAAATTATATGTGATATTTATTATTTTATATCTCGGGAACTAGTAACTATTTCACCTTGAGATTTTGAATAAAAAATATTTATTAATTCCTCTAATAAAAAATATTTACTAATTCCTTCAATGAAGGTTTTCTAATGCCACCGTCTGCATTGTTCGTGCTTCGGGTTCCACGCTGGGCGAATAGGTGTCATTAATATGGTCTATTTTCAATTTACGTACCACTTCGGCAGACCACTTTACATAGATGATGTATTCTTGTATTGTGTACAGACATGGGTGAAGGATGAGTGTATGTTCATCTGTTTGTGTAGTGTAAAGTGTGTTGTGTGAGGCATGAAGATGAAGATAAGGGAGAAAGTGAAACCCGGTACCGGCACATAGACTACTCCTGTCAAAGAGCATCAAAGAGGCCACCAGGCTTAACGTCCGCATCCGATGGACGAATCGCTATCAGCAATGCCAAATGCCTTCTAAACAGGGGAATTGCGGAGAGGTTCGCAATTTAATGCAGGAATCTGGTGCATTATCTAACTAACTGTCACTATCGAACCCGTAGGTTCATGGCCGCGCGGACATAGCTCTCCATACATCCCTATCCTGAGCTAATGTTTTCCAATCATTCCCAGTATAAATCTACTTCCCTCAAATCATGGTTAATGTTATTTTCCCACCTCATTCTTGGTCTACCAACTGGGCGTTCCCCTCTGGTTTTCTTACAAGAAGCTTCCATGCACGACTTTCATTCCCCATTTGTGCCACATGTCCTGCCCACCGCAATATATGAGACTTAACTGATATTATATCTGGCTTCCTATAAAGACCATTTAGTTCACTGTTAAGTAGACTTCTCCATTCGCCTGTCAGTTCATCTATCTTTGGTCCAAAAATGTTCCAAATAACTTTCGATTAAAAATTGCAACACCACCACCACCTCTCCTGACTCCGAGATTGAACATTTTGCAATTAAATTAATTTAAGAAAGGTTATTTTTTTCAAAATTTCTAAAAAAAGTCAATAATATTGTTATAATATAACAATTTGGGTTTTGAGCATTGATGTGCAACTTTTACGGCAGTGCCCATAAATATCAATACTTTTAAACGGTTTTTTTTTCTATCTGTTCTTCTAACTCAAATTAATAATGTCGCCTATAATTTTGACTTCGGCGAGGGTCTTGATTTAAAAAATACCAAAAAATAAAATAATCTAATTTTTCAATGCATTATATTATTTTTTTTTAATGCTGATGGTTTAAATATTGAGCTTGAAGAACGGATAGAAAAAAAATGTAAAAATATTGATATATGTCGCCACTGTCACAAAAATTGCATATTAATGATCAAAAACCGCAATTAAGAATAAAGGTAAAACTTTTTTTTAGCAATTCTGAAAATAGAGGAAGTAGTGAATATAAATCGTGTAAAATCTCAGGTAAAAAGAGTTACTAGTTCTTGGCATATAAAATAATCTTCTTCTTCTTCTTCTTCTTCTTCTTCTTCTTCTTCCTTCCTTCCAAGTATTAGGCTAAGGCCGGTTACGATCCTATAGAAAATTTTCCCTCCAACGTTTCATAGGACGGTCCAGAGATTTTCGTCCTATTGGTATATAATTATAAACAGCTTTGGGGATCCGATTTGAACTCATTCTTTCAAGGTGGTGTTTCCAATTTAGTTGGTACTGTTTAATATATTCTAAAATTGGCGTAGTCTTCAATTCTTTTAAGATATCGGTGTTCCTTTTCCGATCCTATCTGGTGTAACCCGCTGTTCTACGCATGAATCTCATTTCACAAGCCGTTTTTCTGCTTTCATGTTGCCTTTTTAGTGTCCATGCTTCACTACCATAGGTCAACACTGGTCTAACCAAACTGTTATATAAACATAATCTTTTTTTTTTTGTACAAGGGATGGTTTCATAACTTGATTAATAATTTCCAAACTTTTATTATAACTAGTAATTTTTTCAGGGATATCCTTTTCATCCCAGATAGAGAGATAATATCCAAGATATTTAAATTGATTAGATCTCTCTAAAATTTTATCCTGGAGACAGATTTTACTTTGCATGGGGACCTTCCCATTTTAGTTTTGTTAATTGATATTTCCATATTAAATTTTGCACCTATTTTTTTGTAAATTATAAATTGATCGTTGCAAATAATTTTCGCAAAGTGCTAGAAGAGCTAAATCGTCTGCAAAAAGAATAGCATCGAGTTTGAGGTTCCTATTGATGGGTATATATCCCCGTTGTGATATAAAATAATGAATATCAGATATTCTACTGCTACCAACATGTTCTCCGTTAAAGGTTTTTTTGCACATATTTACATGTTATAATTTTATGATATTAATGTTTTAATTTGTACAATTCTAATGTGCATCGTTCTTATATCACCTGACCATCTGCATACATTTATTACTTTCTTTATTCAGACTAGGCGAGGGACCTGAAATATATATTACGCTATCCCAGTATAAATGGAATGAAAGTCTACTGTACGGTATTATGTAATACGTAGGTTGTCTTCCGGGAACGACAACCAGCACCAGATTCTTCTCCCGTGACCCATGGGTTGGGCCCGTGACCGCGAGGAAGGACTACAATTCTCCCGTTGGTACGTTATGCCCTCATTTTTTATCGCTCAGGCTCTGAGTCATGAGGCAACACCCAAGTAGATCCCGCAACTGCATATTTTAACACCTGTGGGTTGCCAAACAAACTAGTTTCCCTAACATGAGATGAGGTGAAGGGTGAGAAGAAATGAATAAATGAAAAATGACACAGAGGCGGGAAGGGGGAATGAAGGGTGTTTGGTGACATGAAATTCGGGAAACGGGAGAACCCAGAAAAATTCCGTTATGACCCACCACCAATGATAGGGACATAGAGCAGACCCGGGGATAAGGGCATTATGCCCGAGGTAACCGGGGGGTGGTGGTGGTGGGGCTCTAAATAAAATTTAAAAAAATACCACTATGTAGCCGCCAGATTCGAACCTGGGATATCAGGTTGGACAACCGCATGCGCTAGTCACGCCTATACCGAGACGGCACCATCTGCACATAATAAATAGGTTAAAATACGCTTCCCTACTCCGATTCCACTGATGTTTTCACTTTTCCATGTTCTATTTATCTGTCCCATCTTCCTTATATCAGACTCTTCCCTGTTTGTATCTCTTCCGAGAACTTGCCTTCTAAGTTCAGTTTTATTTATTATTATTATCATCATCATCATCATCATCATCATTAACATGGTAACAGAGCATATCATGCTAATGTGACGTTGTTTAGAAATAAACTAATATCTAAAAATTGTATTGCACGTTGGTAAATTGCCAGTTGTTACCTGTTCTTGTAAAACTTCGACATTAAAAGAAAACGACAAAAACTAGAATGGAAAGGTGCTATTGACGAGGATATTTGGACCAATAAAAGCCACAAATGATGTCTGGAGAATTAGAACAAACAAAGAACCAAATTAATTAATTAAAAATATAGCCATAGCAAATTACATAAAGTACAGAGAATAAGTTGGTTTGGGCATATTAATAGAATTTCAGACGATAGACTATTAAATAAGTTATACAAATATAAGCCAAGTGTTACAAGATCCTCGGAAAGACCGAAAACGGATGGGAGGATGAAATATTAAAGAATCTTAAAAACAAAAAAAAAATATGGAAAAAGATTGTTGAGAAAGCCAAGACATTCAACAATTGAAGCCGGTAGAATGAGGCCATCAACATTACATGGATTAAGCTTTTAATGCTCGTCCCGTTCTCATTGATTTCGTTTGAAAAGTTGTATCCATCTCTTCTTTAACCCATCAATATAATTTTGGCTTCTAACGTAAAATATTTTATTGGTATTAGATTTGCTTTCATACTCTGAATATGTCCCTGTATTGTTTTAATGTATTCCTCAGTTTAAAGACATTTAATTCGTTCCTGATATCTTACTTTTTCCTTTGATACAAAAGCTCGCAACCTTCTACAGTACACTTCTTAAAATTCTCATTTCTGCTGCTTCTATGATTCTCTCTTCTCTTTTGGTTAGAGCCAAAACTCATAGCGATAGAGCAATATAGCGACAACCATTACCTTGTAGAACTTTAATTTAATTTCTCTTGAAGTGTATTTCAATGATCTCTTAATTGTGCCAGTTTATTAAAAATGTCTTCCTTCTTAAAATAAGAGATAGGCTATCAGAAACCAGATGGATAAAACTGTTATATTGTCAATAGATTTCCCATTTAAAACAATTTTGGCTTTAAAAGCTAAAACTTTAGTTTTCTTTATTAATATATTACAATTAGAATTTCTAAAAAATATTAACTCTTTACCACTCTTAAGCCCGAAGATTCATGCCCGATCGGACATAAGTTACCCATACATCCCTATCCTGAGCTAATGTTTTACAACCATTCCTTGTATAATTTACCTCTCTCAAATCATGATTAATGTTGTTCTCCCACCTCATTCTTGAAATGTATTGTACTCGAAACATGGAGATTTTTAAAAGTTATTAAATTGATGTCGCTCATAAAATGTACTGACGTCACTATAATTAGGCCTATCACTGATATCAAGATGATGCATTTTGAGTTTAGGTGGTTTTGGTTTTCACGTATATAAGTAACTGCTCCTTACGGGTGGTGGTCTGAGTTTGGGTTGGTTCTCACGTAATATAACATATAATATAAGCTTCTTCTTCTTCTTCTCTTCTTTAACTTAATTTGTAGGATTTTCATCCTATTTATTTCCAAAATCACTCCTCGGAGGAAGACGTATTGGATGTGCATTCACTACCTTTTCCTAGCGTTTGTCGTATTTTGTTTCCGTCTTTCATCCGAGGCTTGATCCTTGGGACTGCGAGCAATGTATAAGATACAGCTTGAAGTGGGTTGCTAGCCTGTTTTCATGGCGGGTTTATTATTTGGGGTTTCATCTCTAGGCTGATTGCCTTCACCCAGCTCCAGAGCTCAGCCTGCCCCGTTTTATTTCGGAGTTGTCTCTCCTAGATGGGTTGTCTTGCAGGACTAACAAACCCCATCCGCCCGTTATAATATAAGCTAAATCCTACAAATCTGAATCGTTAATTCGTTTGAAAGATTCAGAGTTATCTAGAAAGAGGTGAAGGATGCATTATTCAGATTATAAATACCTATTCCGTTGAAGTGTTAGTCACAATATTAAATTATAATATAAAATATAAAATAATACAAATAGTTCTTAATGATAAACCAATAGAATTAGTGAACCATTTTTAATATTTAAACTGTATATATTGCCATATGGAAATATGAACGATTATATATATATATATATTATATATATATATATATATATATATATATATATATATATAAATTACAAAATTAATAGGGACAATAAAAAAGATAGACACAGTTCTGAAGAGTTTTACAGAACGATGGCCATACCAACATTGGTAGGCCTATACGGCTCAGAGGGTTGGAACCTATACCTTATCCGCTCTTAGGGTCAATTTCACCAACAGAGGTAACTGTATTACGCCAGTTTAAGCTATGTATTATATATGGGCAAAACTGGTGTAATACAGTTACCTCTGTTGGTGAAACTGACCCTTAGAGTGATCCTAACATAAACAAACGCCAATTGTATGCTTCCGCCATTCGGGCCACAATTACTGTCATATTGACAGGGAGCACGTGTAAAGTATACAAGACATGTGTTGATATATAATTCATTTAAAAAAAATAAATTATGCACTATTACTCGAATTGTGTTTGCCACAAATTCATCAAACTTATCAAAAGCATATTGCACACATTTCCTTTCTTTATCGGGAGTTACAATCTTACCACAAAATGTTCCTATAGTATAGATGATAATATTATAAAATTTATTAAAGTTCCAGTTATTTTCATTATCATAAGTAATGCCACGAGTGATTTCCAAATTGGAAATCAAGAGTGGCATTTGTTAGGATTATTTAACGAATAAAATTAAGCTGTTTACTCACAAATCATTGTTAAACTATAGTTATTTTAAAATATTTATACATTTAATGTAAACGGCGATGTTTGAAAACAAATCAGAAATGTGAGGTGATGTGCATTCACTGCTGCTTGATCATATTATTTATTGCCAAATAAGATCGCAATATTGTAAGAGTGCACCCAAGTGGAGAAATAATTAAACACATCAAACTATATATCATAATCAACATTACGGGTTATTCATTTATTTTTTTAGTAAATAACTCGGTAAAATCAAGGAATCTTTTCAATATTTGCTATATTCAATGTATTTGTTGGAGAAAAATAATGCTATGACCTGTTCAGAACATTAAAAAAAGGAGGAGCTTTCTTTATCACAAAAGCAGGAGCTGATAAAGAGAAATCGGTAAGAGCGAGGTGAAACACGGCTGTTGTTGGTCGTAAAACAACATTCATTGAAACGTGATTGGCATTTGTGGCATGAGTTAAATAGTCCTTGTAAAGTTTTATTTTGTTGTTTTTTCTTTCCGAGTAGCCTACTATTAATGCTTGTACACGACACACCGGTAAACTCAGATGTTAATTTCACTATATATTTACTGGAAGTTCTGGATACTTTTCACTAAACTTGTGAAATACATTTAAAATAACAGTTTTCTGACCACTATTCAAAGGTCTGCCAGACTTGTGTTTTACAAATTTAGATGGCAACACGGCAACAGAAGACTCGACACTTTCAGTCATGTTGTCACATCAGAATCGACTGAAGCATGACTCAAATGCATCATCCATATGTAATAAACTATTTTAAGTTGTAATTATTCATAAGATATATTTCAGAATATTTTCTGGGTTTTGAATATCATTATTTTCATTCAAAAAGAATAACAAGTATATTCAAAGGACCATTTTTAATTTAATGAAGTGAACTACTTTTCGCGTACTTATTGCTTCTACATCGTACGTCAGTGTCAATAACCAATGAAAAGCGAGCAGGTCACATGGTTTTGTTTGAGACGAGGGTAATTATTCATAAGATATTTAAGAATATTTTCTAGGCGTTGAATACTATTATTTTCATTCAAAAAGAATAACAAGTACATTCAAAGGACTATTTTTAATTTAATGAAGTGAACTACTTTTCGCGTACTTATTGCTTCTACATCGTACGTCAGTGTCAATAACCAATGAAAAGCGAGCAGGCCACATGGTTTTGTTTTGATGAGGGTCAGTTTAAGAGGGGATAGCATATAATTAAACAATAAAATTGAAGAATGGAAGCAGCAGAAATTAAGCTATTGAGGCCACTGGAGGGATATGCACTATTATCATAAACAGAGATTTACATTAGACAGGAACTGAACATGAGATCTAAGTATGTGATTGACAGCTTGTAAGTATGAGGTTGCTGAACAATAACGTTTTTATAGATATTATAAATGTATTTTTGACATTTGGCAATGAAGGCCAATATGATATGAAAAGAAAAATGAATGCTTGAGTCGGGATTTGAACTAGAGTCTCTAAAGTCTGTACCTTTAGCGCTCTAACCAACTGAGCTACCCAAGAATTCCAAGAAAAACATACAATTTTCTTATACATGTAGTATTCTCAATTCACACAAGAGGTAGCGGAAATTTGTTCCAACTGACATCTAGCGGATAACATAACAGTTAAGCAAATTTTTAAAGAGAATATTTACTTTATAGCAGTAACGCTTGTATATATAGATATTATAAATGTATTTTTGACATTTGGCAATGAAGGCAAATATGATATGAAAAGAAAAATGAATGCTTGAGTCGGGATTTGAACTCGAGTCTCTAAAGTCTGTACCTTTAGCGCTCTAACCAACTGAGCTACCCAAGAATTCCAAGAAAAACATACAATTTTCTTATACATGTAGTATTCTCAATTCACACAAGAGGTAGCGGAAATTTGTTCCAACTGACATCTAGCGGATAACATAACAGTTAAGGTACAGACTTTAGAGACTCGAGTTCAAATCCCGACTCAAGCATTCATTTTTCTTTTCATATCATAATAACGTTTTTGTTATCGGATCCAGGGACTTACGATTGAATGTTGGCATCATCCCTCTATCATATCTTCTATTTACCTCAAGCCCCAAATGGGAGCCAATGACGTTTCGATGAATTTTGTTTTACAACCAATGACAGTCGTGTTTCACCTCGATATGCATCGAATTATGTTTATCAGAACAAAGAAAGCTTTTTAATATTCTGAACAGGTCAGAGCATTATTTTGCAGTGACTGACTCTCCAACAAATACTTTAAATATAGCAAATAATTAACAGATTCCTTCGAACCACACATTTGATAATTGTGTTTCAATAATTGTGTTTTTAAATAATGATTTTACTGAGTAGTTTCCTAAAAAATTAATTAATAACCTATAATCTTGGTTATAATATACAGTTTGATGTTTCATTTTTTTCTCCACTAGGACGCATTCTTACAATATTGCGATCCAATTTGGCAATAAATGATATGATCAAGTTGCAGTTGATAAAGAAATGAAACATAACCACAAATTTCTGATTTGTTTTCAAACATCGCCGTTTACATTAAGTATATAAATATTTAAAAATACCGGTAACTATATTTAAATAATGATTTTTTAGTAAAACGCTTAATTTTATTCGCTGAATATTCCTTACAAATGCCACTCTTGATTCCAAATCCTCCAGATAAATTCACTTTGTGACTCGTGAATATTTATCGATGATTTGGAAATCAGTCGTGGCATTACTTATGAAAATACTTTTGGACATTGAAAGCAAGAGACAGATTTATAAATGTCAATCACATACTCAAATTTCACGCACTATAAATACAGTAGACGTAACTCACAATAATATAAACAGACGACATGAATACGCGCAGAGAATCTCACCAAACCGAGTTTCAAGAATATACAATTACATACCCACAGGACAAGATGTTGTGCGTCAAAACGATGATGTGGGCAGTTCTAGACTTCAGTTAACAGCTTGGACGGAACAGGATAGATGGCCTAACCCGCAATGTTTATAACATACAATTAAAACACTAAGAACAAGATGAAGACCGGCACATCCAACACGTCTTCCTCCGAGGAGTGATTTTGGAAACAAACAGGATGAAAATCCTACAAATTATGTTTAAGAAGAATCAAAACACTGAATTTCTGTAAGATTCAGTCTGCTCAATTGTTAAAATTGTTTAAAATACTGTAGGCCTTTCGGAACCGGTTCCATCTTCAGCACTAGTCAAACAATTTTCTGCTGAATATGGAACTGGTTTCAAAAGTCTTTAATTGGTCGATTTGGAAATTGATTCGTTCCTTTAATGTTAGGAGCACCTGATATTACAGTACTTTGAAAAATTTCAACTAGTTGAGACCGAACCTTACAGAATAGTATATTATAATACAAGAATGGAGGGCACTGTTTTGAGTATGATTGAAATGTTTATACCCCGAATCGATGGACAAGGGTATATTTTTTCGAAAGTAAAAAAAAAAAGTTTTCCATCTTTATATCGTACTATATTTGTTATACTATGTTGAATTTCTTACCTTTTTATAACATTGTATAAATAAGACATCAAGCGAACTATTATAATGCTTACTTAGGGCCGCCATGTTGAATGTCATCAAATAGAATTATAAAAATGAATGTTTGATTGTTTGTTTTTTCGTATTTTATGCGCTGCCATACCGTTCATCCGATTGTTATGGTGCTTTTTTGCAAAATGTTCAGGAGTTTCCCAGGAGTTATAGGTTATAAAAGAGTTGTAATACTCAAAAACCCTTCACCCTTATAAATCACCCTTTGTAGTGAAAAACGTGAAAAAAGTAGATTTTTGAAAGTTTAAATGGCTTACGCTGCCTAAACCATAACAAATACACAAAATTAATGTAAACAGAATTAAATATCTCAAAAAACTCGACAAAAAAAGTCCGCGACACCATATGTTTATCTTTTACGGATAATTCACCGTAACCTTTTTTTGTCTTTCATTGATGCCAAGAAAATCGGGATATGTAAGATTCCCGGGCAAGAGTACGGCGGGTATTCTTTTAACGGATAACTCACTATAACGAATTTTGTCTTTCAGCTCATTTATGCCAAGAAGATCGGGCAACACCGGATAATCATCACGAGGTATCTTAAAATAATTATGATATAAATTTATCCTCCTACTTATTCAATTAAACATAAAAACACTTTAATTTTCGTCTTTCGGCTCATTTATGCCAAGAAGATCGGGATAGGTAGATTCCTGGGCAACGCCGAGTAATCAGCACGGGGTATCTAAAAATAATTACGTTATACATTTTTCATGGTGCTTATTCAGGTGAACATATAAAAAAATAATTTTCATCTTTTAGCTCATGTACGCCAAGAAGATCGGGATAAGTAAATTCCCGGGCAACGAGGGGTAATCATGACGAGTATCTAAAAATAATTACGATATATTTTTTTTTTAAGAAAAAGAATAAATTGTTCACCGCTGTGGTCTCGAGGTAGCGTGCTGCCTTGTCACGCAGCGGGCCCGGGTTCGATCCCCGGTCGGGGCAGTTTTTCTGGGTGAGGTTTTTATCGGGGTTTTTCCTCACCTGTAAGACAAATGTCAGGAAAACTTTAAGGCCCAAACGGTCCCCGAAATCACATGGTCATCATCCTTATCATTATCATCCTTAACTGTCAAACTATAACATCGTTCAAAAACAAACAAAATAATTATTTAATAAAAAAATAACTTATAGACCTCACTCATAGTATTCTTTTAACAATTAGTAATTTAAATTATTCATGAAAATAATATAAAATTAACAAATATTTTCATTTGTTTAAATATTGTATAACCGCAAAATTAGGTATATAGGCCTATGTCTCATTATTTTTCTTTGTCTTTTTTTTATATACGTTAGACAGGGACGGTCTACCAACAATTTAATTTATCTTGCTTGAATACATTTTATTGTTGGTTTTAGTCTTAATCTTAACTATCATAAACTGGTTATATTATAGATCTAATATAGGCCCCTAATATATATTATCTTATTGATCAAATCTTCACTTAGCATTTAATATTAGAGTTATTTGACTGTTATATTCTGATGTAATATATGTTTGTCCTGATGAGTGGAAGAGAAAGCCGCATGGCCTTAACTCCAGCAGGCTAAATAAATAAAAAATGCTGCCAATATGAGGTATGTGAGCTGCTTTCTGTAATTGAAAGGTCTTTATTTATAGTAACATGTCGTGAACGGGTTTTAAGAGTAATCAACGCCTATGTAAAGGTAATGGGTCTGAAATTAATCCTTCGAGATCGTATATTTCGTACAGAGAGAGAGAGAGAGAGAGAGAGAGAGAGTTCTTAATATCGCTTACGTTAAAATGAGTCACCACATGGTAGCTATAACTTAGTTTTTATGTAGACTGTAATAATTAATTTTCCACTATATAACTAAACTAAATGGCTCTATCAAACCCATAGGTTCATGGCCGCATGGACATAAGCTCTTCATGCATCCCTATCCTGAGCTTATGTATAAAAGTACCGGTACCGCCATTGTTTTGTAGAACTTCAATCTTGTATCCTTCCTTGTTTTATGTTTTAGTGTTCTATGCAGGTGTCACATATAATTTGAAATTTTGATAATTTATTGTCTATGTCATTTCTTGTTCTTTATTCAGAAGACAATTCACAACCTAGATAATTAAAATTTAGCACTTGTAATAGAGGTTTATTTTATTATTATTTTAGACCTTATGGGCGGCCATTATTTTTGTCTATCATAATTATTTTTGTATTCATATTATAAAACATACACAAATTCGACAGTATTATTTACGTAGAGAACTACTGTGTTAAAGATAGAGCAGACGATAATCTTGAAGAAAGGAAAGGTTCTACGAATTGACCCTCGGGAAGTGTTGATCAATTGAGGCAGTGCATGGGTTTGTAAACTTTGTGCGCAGACTGTAGCCTTGTTTGACGTCATCACACGGTGTGTGACATCAGTGCTGACGCATGTTGGTAGGCAGAGATTGTTAGTAGAGTGAGAGAGGAGAAAAAAAACTATCGCCGTCAATCAATACAACATTTCAACTACACTATGTAGAGTTGTACCATCTTCTTAAATTTCAAGAAAACGGAGTTCACAGTAAGTTCCCCCCCTCCTCGATAGAAGAAATAACTTCCCCCCCTTTTTTTTAAATTAAAGTCATAAGATAAGATTATTGCACGCGTGACGTTTATAGACCTGCTCTTTTAAGTACAATTATTTCCCTCAGCGATGTATTAATAATAACTAGAGATCGGATTATATGCAACATAACAAGCTCGAAATATGCATCCAATACGTCAATATGTGTAATACCAAATAATAATAAAACATAATAATTATCACTTTATTAGATTTTTATTTCTAAATTAACATAATAATTAGTATTATCTATTTATCGACCACCGCTGTGGTCTCGAGGCAGCGTGCTGCCTTGTCACGCAGCGGGCCCGGGATCGATCCCCGGTCGGGGCAGTTTTTCTGGATGAGGTTTTTATCGGGGTTTTTCCTCACCTGTAAGAGAAATGATAGGAAAACTTTAAGGCCCAAACGGTCCCCGAAATCATATGGCCATCATTATCATCCTTCACCGGTGTGGGAAGCTCCCTAGTAAAGCTGCAAAGCATAGCATGAAAATGCTATGATTGCAGTGAAAGACCTGCCCTTGGGCAGAATTACTATGGATGGATCTATTTATCAATGTTAGCATTTATCATAAGCAATGCCACGAGTGATTTCCAAATTATCGATAAATTCACGACTCATGAAGTGAGGGGTGAATTTATCTAGAAAATTTTGAAATCAAGAGTGGCATGTGTCAGGACTATTTAACGAATAAAATTAAGCTGTTTACTCACAAATCATTATTTAAATATAGTTATTTTAAACTATTTATATATTTAATGTAAACGCCGATGTTTGAAAACAAATGAGAAACGTATGTTTATCTTGTTTATCACTGCAACCAGATCATATTATTTATTGCCAAAAGATCGCAATATTGTAAGAATGCACCCTAGTGGAGAAAAAATGAAACACATCAAATTGTGTATTAATTGATTTCTGATGTCCTATGATGTAAATATGTCAATTATATTTTTCTGGAACGTTATTCTTCTTCTTCGTCAGGCTCTACGACTTCCAGTGGAATGTCTTGGCCTTCTCAACTAGTTTACGCCATTTCTTCCTATCTCGTGCAGTAGATTTCAAATCAAAAATCCCCATCTCTCTTAAATCCTCAATTACGTCACCCTCCCATCGATCTTTGGGTCTTCCTCTTGGCCTTGTTCCCTGTGGCTTCCAATTCAAAATACCATTCGGTAATCTTCCCTTTGGCATTCTCAGCGTATGTCCAAATCATTGTAATCTTTTGGATTTGATGAAACTAACTATATTTTCTTTATTATTCTTGAGGTATAATTCATTATTCCTTCTTAACCTCCAAATACCATTTTCCTTTACTGGACCTAACACTTCTAAATATTTTCCTCTCAAACGTTTACCTGGGAAAAAATACGTTTAAGAAAGTGCAAACAGTGTTTTTTTGTGGTATAATCAATTGCTACATATGTTTTTATATTATCTCCCGCAAACATTATAAGGTTACATTCGTGCACTATATATACAATCTGGTAGCCACATGAGGTCACTGCAAAATAATCCGATTGAGGGTCTTTCCACTTTTCAGCGGTTGCCCTTTCACCAGCCGGCTGCTGGCCCTTAATATCCACATGTGTCAATCACAGAGGTAGATGATCAACAGCCAGTGTAGAGGTGACATGTGGTTAGCATGTCGAGTCCCCCAGCCGTTATAGCTGATTCCTCAACCTGGAGCCGCTACTTATTGTAGCTACCCAATTGCCTCACGATGCTAGGTTGGCACCGGTCCCATACTGGCCGAAATACCATGAGAAAATTTCTTCCCCCATGGAGACTCGAACCAGCGCAAGTCCCGTAGCTCTGCGCCAAGGCTTCCTACCTTAACCGCTCGGCTACGGCGCGGGACCACTGCAAAATAATGCTACAACCTATTCAGAGTGTTAAAAAGCAGGAGCTTGATTTTACAGTGATAAAATTAAACTGATAAAATCGAGGTGAAAAACAACTGTGATTGGTTGTAAATAAAAAAATCATTGAAATGTGATTGGTCATTGACTCCCATTTGGGGCATGAGTTAACCTATTCAGAGTGTTAAAAAGGAGGAGCTTGATTTTACAGTGATAAAATTAAACTGATAAAATCGAGGTGAAAAACAACTGTGATTGGTTGTAAATAAAAAAAATCATTGAAATGTGATTGGTCATTGACTCCCATTTGGGGCATGAGTTAACCTATTCAGAGTGTTAAAAAGGAGGAGCTTGATTTTACAGTGATAAAATTAAACTGATAAAATCGAGGTGAAAAACAACTGTGATTGGTTGTAAATAAAAAAAATCATTGAAATGTGATTGGTCATTGACTCCCATTTGGGCCATGAGTTAACCTATTCAGAGTGTTAAAAAGGAGGAGCTTGATTTTACAGTGATAAAATTAAACTGATAAAATCGAGGTGAAAAACAACTGTGATTGGTTGTAAATAAAAAAATAATTGAAATGTGATTGGTCATTGACTCCCATTTGGGACATGAGTTAACCTATTCAGAGTGTTAAAAAGGAGGAGCTTGATTTTACAGTGATAACATTAAACTGATAAAATCGAGGTGAAAAACAACTGTGATTGGTTGTAAATAAAAAAATCATTGAAATGTGATTGGTCATTGACTCCCATTTGGGGCATGAGTTAACCTATTCAGAGTGTTAAAAAGGAGGAGCTTGATTTTACAGTGATAACATTAAACTGATAAAATCGAGGTGAAAAACAACTGTGATTGGTTGTAAATAAAAAAATCATTGAAATGTGATTGGTCATTGACTCCCATTTGGGGCATGAGTTAAATAGTCACTGATAAATGATAAATTATTATCAATCAGTATCAGGCAAAAGTATTGCTCACAAATTAAAATATTCTACATTTAGCTACTATTGTAAACAGAAACGATGAGGCACTGTTCCAAATGTTCGGTAGTAAGGTTGTGCCTTCGATCGCTCAAAATATGTTTATAAACAGAATAGGGCCGTTCTACGTCAACTGAGGTAATTGGGCAGTATTTGAATTTGGGTGCTATTTTGGCACTTATTATTTCTGCAAAAGCTCACCCGTCCCATTTATAAAACTATTAATTTGACAAAAAGGTTCAAAGCCTGGGTTATCGTTCAAAATGTTTCAAACTTTTCCTTAAGTTTGCTTGGGAATACCTCCGGCAATAACGAGTTCAGTTGACGGATTTTATCCATTAACTGAATGGATTCAATCAACGCCAAACTTTGAGTTTCAAGCTTTTTTAATACTTGCAGATGCATGGGAAAAACGAGTGCTAATCACAGCCATTTTTCTTTAAATACTGGAATCGTTAAATGCTTCCTTGCACTGACAAATTGCCAAAGCCTCTGCACTATCGAAATAGTTTACTACACATTCTATGGCCTCGAATTGTTCATTGTAAAACAACACAGATTTTAAAATGTAAATATAGTGTGGAAATGTGTTATCACTAGTTTTTAGTGCAATAACAGGTGAAAAAGGTTTAAATATGCAAATGCATATAATCCAGTCTCTACTAATAACAATAATTATTATTTATTTATAAACAAATTTTCAATATTTACACGTCTCCCCACTCGTCTCTATCCATCCACTCAGTGTCCTCCAGTCCTCTTGTTGTCATTACAGGTCTTATTTCTTGCATCCATGAGTTTCAAGGTCTTCCTCTGTTTCTTCTTCCAGGTGGACACCATTCTAATATTTTCCTGAATAACCTTTCTTCTTGCATTCGTCGTACATGCCTATACCAAATTAACTGTTTACATATTATATAATCTACTATTGAATGTTTAATACACACTTTTTTCTCTTATGGCTTTATTTATTATTATTTACTTTTTTTCTACAATTTTGAACATTTTGCTGCTCCTCTCAAGATATCTATTTCCATCGACATAAGTTTTTGTTTTAATAATAATAATAATAATAATAATAATAATAGCAGTAGTAATAATAATAATAATAATAAACTTGAAGACATATAATTTAATAGAAATGTGCTGACCTCACATCCACATTTATTAATCACAGAGGTGGACGATCATCCAGCCAGTATAGGGATGACATGTGGTCAGCATATCGGTTCCCCAGCAGTTATAGTTGATTTTCTCAGAGTGGAGACGCAACTTATTAGAGCTATCCAAATTCCTCACAATGCTGGGTGGGCAACGGTCCCATACTAGTCGAAATTCCATGAGAAAATGTCTTCCCCATGGAGACCCGAACCAGCGCAGTTCTGCAATACGACATAATGCCTTAAACAGCTCGGCTAGAGTCGACCCCGATAATGGCCATGACAATGAATAAATTAATAATGCATATATATATATATATATATATATATATATTATAGTCTATTCTATAGTGTTCTGCCTGAGGGCATATCTTTCACTCCAATCATAGCATTTTCATGCTATGCTATGCTACCATTGCAGCTTTACTAGGAATTATAGATGTGGTAGCTTCCCGTTGCTTTCCACGCCGGTGAAGGATGATGATGATAATGCTAAGGATGATGATTATGGCCGGATTTTCGGGGATCGTTGGGCCCTAAGCTTCCTGAAATTTGTCTTACAGGTGAGGAAAAAAATCCTCCAAAAAAAAAAAACTTCACCCAGAAGCCTGTCCCGACCGGGAATTGAACCCGAGCCCCCTGCATGACAAGGCAGCACCTCGAGACCACAACGGTCTAGCGGCCGCAATTTAAGTTTTTTTTTCGGAATTAGTTTTTTTTTCTGAATAAAATTCGGCATAATTAAGAAAAGTAAAGTAAGAACGTTAAACCTGGCGGTTCCCTCGGTGCTTTATGATAGAGATAAGCTACGTGCCGGCATCGGGTTTCATCTTCCCCCTTCTGTCTTTCGTCATCCCTCACACAACATATTTACACTAAATGAACATGTAAACATACACTCATCCTACATTCTTCTCTGTACACAATACAAATACACCACCTACCTAACGTGGTCTGCCCAAGTAATACGTAATTTGAAAATAGATGACATTAATGCCATTCATCCGCATAAAAAGTACAGTGGGTGGCATTAGAACACACACGATTATGATTATGACGGTGATTACAAGAAACCTACTACAATAATTAGTTTCTCTAACTTATTTTTAATTTTCTTTTGTAAAAGAAGAGTGCTATTAACCCATTGGCACCATCGAACCCGTATGTCCATGGCCGCGCGGATATAAGCTCTCCATACATCCCTAACCTGAGCTAATGTCTTCCAATCATCCACTGTATAATCTACTTCCCTCAAATCATGATTAATGTTATTCTCCCACATCATTCTTGGTCTATCTATTTGGGGTTTTTCCTCTGGTTTTCCTACAAGAAGCTTCCATGTCACACTTTCATTCTCCATTTCGTGCCATACGTCCTGCCCATCGCAGTCCACGAGACTTAACTGTTCTTGTTACAACTGGTTTCCTATAAAGACCATGTAGCTCCCTGTCATTGTCTTCTCCATTCGCCTGTCTGTTCATCTCTCTTTGGTCCAAACATTTTCCTAAGAACTTTATTCTCAAATACTCGTAATCTTTTCCCTTCCCTTAAAGTAAGAGTCTATGTTTCGCATTCATATAATAGAACTGGGAGAATAACAGGTTTATATATTTTCAAAACAAAAATTATGGCATTTCAAGATGTAGATCCTGTCAGAAGTAAATTCGTACTTGACAATAAAATTTTGGGGCAGGTGAATAATTTTACACATCTAGGATGCAATATCTCATATGAAGAAGAAAAGGATGTAAATGCAAAAATATAATTTTTTAAAGAATTTTAGGGTTAATAAATTCTATCTTCAAGCCATAGTTAGTCCAAAAACATTCAAGACTAAAAGTGTATAAAACACTGGCTCTTCCAACTCTTTTGTGTGGTAGTGAAGTATGGACGTTGAAACAGAAGGATATACAGAGACTTAGATCTGCTGAAATGAGATATCTTCGGAGGACTGCAGGATACACACTACTAGATCACAAAAAAAAATGAAGACATCTTAGAAGAATTACAAATGGAACCTTTAGAAAACAAAATATCTGATTATAAGTTAAGATGGATGCAACATGTTCATCGAATGGAAGATCACAGGATACCCAAATAAAATGTTAATGTCAACCTGCAGGAAGTCCACTCAAAAGACTTTTGGATGGTGTTTCTCTTGAGGCCAAAACAGGTCAACAAATGGCCTAAATTCGTGAATGTACTATGATGATGATATTTTTTTCAGTTTGACGTTTTTAGAGAGAAGTTGAGGTGACAAGCGTTCATGTAATGCACAATAGCATGTATTTCCAGAATTGAGTCTATGCTTAATTTTTTCTCAGATAAAAATTCCCAGTCAGGTCATTTTTTCCCCCTCAACTCCACAGATATTTGCGAAGTTTAGGCAGTAAATCCGAAAAGAAATTCTACAATATGCAATACATATGCATAATAAGATATACGAACTGTACACGTTTAAATAAATTATTTATTATAGAAGCATTACTAAAATTTAGAGAAATTTTAATTTTTATATAATTTTGCCCGAATATCGAAATTTATTTCAATGTCGAAAGTGTACCGGTATTAAAAAAAAATTATTGTTGAACCAATTGCATTCGTAGGTCTATATAGGCTAATCAACAATCAAATCGCAAAGGCTTTGTTACAAACATACAGGCATAGGAAGAAGATTAAAAACTTTATATTCTATAAATTGCAGTTCGCAGAAATAATAAGGTAAAAAGATTATCATATTATTAAGTTACATAAATTTCAATATGATTACGATATTGGGGGTTTACCCATTATTATTTATGAAAATTATAGCATTAGACCACTCTTGGTTTCCAATTAAATTTACGTGAGAATATGAACATGATTACTTCCGCTATTTATTTCGAATGTTAAAAATACGTCAATGGATCTATTCAAAAAACAAATTACATAATTCACTGATGTAACTAAAGATTAAATGTAAATTAAAATTCGTAGCCGAAATTATCGGGTAAAACTTCAGTCTCTTTTGTCAGTCTGGGTATTCTCAATAAAGAGGGACTCCATTATAAAGACATTATACGGGGGATTGTATGCCAGGAGTGTGTGTACGTAAATTGGAATTAAAAACCGTAAAACATACAAATTATTCTAGCAGTATGTAATTACCTGAAGAATATACATATATGTTGACGTTTTCAAAAATGCGAAAAACCATAGAATTGAATGAGAATTGAGATACAATAACCTAAAATAGTTATGTTTACAATGGAAAACATGTATTAGTCACTGTTCAAATGGAATAGCCAAATTATCCTTATGGGGCGTCTAACCTCTTCTTAAGTACTTTCCTTCCCTATGCCCGGTTTAGGGTGCTCGCTAACAGGAACTGACTGACCAAGTTAATTTTGTTACGCTCATTAACCCATAGATGTCGGCGAGCGATAGGGGGTCGGCCTAGCGCATCGATGAGACTTCTAGTAAGGTAGGCTATTTCTGGATGGAAAATGATTGGTAAAGTTTGCTCAGAGGCTTTTTTATCCAGACTTATAGTTCTTTTACGAGCCTGAAAATCTTCAGACTCGGGACCCACGGCTTAAAGTCCCTCCCGGAGGACTTGTTCCATCCTAAAAAAAATCCACCGATCACGGCCAGGTTTGAACTCGCGTCCCTCGGAACTAGAGGCAAGGAATATAACCACTAGCCCAATAGCTATGGGGCGTCAGATTATCCACATACTGTAAAAACTAAACTGGTATGCACTAACTTGCCCATTTTCTCACTTAACGAAACAAATTGAATACAAAATATTATGTGGTGCAATGACTTAGTAATGAGAGAATTATATAAAAATCCACAATATGGTAGCGTAAACGTGTATTATCATGTTAGCTAACATTAAGCTAACAGGCACTTACTCCTCTTTACAATATTCACAAATTCACTCCTGGCCTTCAAAAGCCTAGGTGAGGATGGAACTTCACAATGACACGACATACGAATGCTGTAATATAATAAAAATATATATTTGAGTTTTATTTCATATTTACACGCGTCGGTCTTGAATTTAAAACTGCATAAACTAGGCGAATTCCTCAGCAAGGCGAATTTATGGTTTACGCAATATTATATTCCATTTGTTAATTAAATCGCATAATTACGTTGCGAGAAAACAAGCATGGCTGTCGCTAGAGCGATTTTTAAATTAAGACTTTCAGGTAAAACCCCACTCCGAATGATCAGATTTAATTTATTATTATTATTTATTATTATTATTAACTAACTAACTCACTGGCACTATCGAACCCGAAGGTTCATGGCCGCGCGGACATAAGCTCTCCATACATCCCTATCCTGAGCTAATGCTTTCCCTGTATAATCTACTTCCCTCAAATCATAGTTATGTTGTTCTCCCACCTCATTCTTGGTCTACCAATTGGACGTTTTCCCTCTGGCTTTCCTACAAGAAGCTTCCATGCACGTCTGTCATTCCCCGTACGCGCAACATGTCCTGCCCATCGCAGTCTACGAGACTTAACTGTTCTTATTATATCTGGCTTCCTATAAAGACCATGTAGTTCATTGTTATGTAGTCTTCTCCATTCACCTGTCTGTTCATCTCTCTTTGGTCCAAAAATTTTCCTAAGAACTTTATTCTCAAATACTCGTAATCTCCCTTCCTCCCTTAAAGTAAGAGTCCAGGTTTCACATCCATATAATATAACTGTTTATTATATTTATTATTATTATTATTATTATTATTATTATTATTATTAGTATTATTATTATTATTTATCGTTTCATTTCAAAGGCATATACGGTGTCGTTGAGAAAAATTAAAAAAAAAAAATTTAATTTTCGCTACAAATGAATCTCCAACTCCAACAATGGTCCAATTTTGCTGATTAATGAACTCAAACTTATTTTTTCAATTGATTACTATATGACGTGTTTGGCTCCAAAAAAAAATAAAAACCTTGGCCTCTAGGGCGTTGACACACACACACCGTGTGTATGTATGTGTATATATATATATATATATATATATATATATATCCCGTCCAGGCATTTATTTTTCTTATCTTGTCATATCATGTTAAGTTTAAGGACTCTACTGGTACGTCATTATCATTTATCATCATGATACCGGGGTAATGAAACTCCACCTTCCAGGCACCCCAACCTAAGAAGTGGTACTACTAACAAGTTTACCAACAAGTTTATTCACATTTTCACCATATACTTGCTTCACATGATTTTTTTTCCCACACATAACGAAACATATGCTACACAAAGTGGACAAATATAAGGTTAGAGTGAGTAACTTTTGGTAAGTTTTTTTTTTTCAAGTTTAACTATTCTTTTAGTTTTTAAGGTTTTTCCATAAGTTGGCTATCCTGTTGTACCTATAATTCATAGCTATATTTCAATGTTACATATTGTTAACATTGAGGTTTTTTAGGTTACTTCTTTTCTCTTGTATGATGTAAATAAATTAGGAATGGAATCAACAAAATTAAATTGAATTTCTTTATAGAACAAGCACAAAGTTAAATGTTTAAGAAATTCCTGAAATGCACAAAATTTTCGAAATTGGCATTTAAAATTGGCAAATTTTTGTCTAAAAATCACTAATTTTATACTACATCATGTTATTGAGTTTCAGCTATTTTCCTTACTTTCATCGGACAATATATATATATCCATCCATCCATAGTAATTCTGCCCGAAGGCAGGTTCTTCACTGTAAATTGTCGTTTGCATTAACAGATTAATTTAATATAATATTCTATAATTTCTAGAATAATTCTGTCAACCCTCCTTTAAAATTTCCAACCCCACTGCTATTATCAAACCCAGGCATAGGAATCCTCCATCTCAGGTGGTATGACGGACCTAGAATCCCAGTATGTAATACCCCTGTACCTTTTTTTTTTTTTTTTTCCCCAGAAATGTTCCAGTTATTCAATAATCTCCAGCATCAGAGATGTTTCACTTCCTTAACAAGGTTTTGCCATAGCCAACCTCATGCATCCGTGGATACTCTGATTGGAATAAACAAATCAAAAGGCATAACTCCTTCACAGTTGGATAAAGACTTCTATAAAGAATTTGGAATAAACAGTGATAAAATAAATTCTGATAATTGCCAAGCATCTTCATCGGAACAGTCATTCAAATTGTCTGATTCTACAAATTCTAACATAATAAATAAATATTCATTTCCTAATTACACTCATATTGCATCCAATGAAGCAGAAACATTCAAACAAAATGAAGTACTGCCTGATATTTTCAAAGATTCACAAATTTTAAATGTCTCTACACCTTTTGATGAGGTTCCAGGACCAAAAATACTAAAAACAGTGGCACAGTTGTATTCATATATACCTTTGATGAGCACTCATATGACAAACGCAGCTATGACATACTTTCTCAACATGTTAGGTAAGTGGTAAATTCAATTAAAAAATTATTGATAAATTCCATCGAGATGTTATATTTAGTTTAACATATTCCAGTCAGAAAAAAAATATTTTTTGAAAAGAAAAATTAATGTCTGAACCGGGAATAAAAACTCTAATATCAATTATCCAATACGGAATATTAGGTTGAGGTGGAAGCGCAAATTCTAGCCTTTCTCCCTTAACATTACTACAAAAACGAATCATAAAAATCTGCTTGCAGAAACTTTTAGGTTACCCTACAAATTTAATTTATTTAGAATTCAACGTTCCAAATATTTAACAAATTTTCAAACATACATTGCTTACTTATTTTCATAAAAATAAAAATGAATTTAAAGAGCACAATCGAAGTATTTACAGCACCAGACAAAATACTTCTTCTTTGCCACATGTTCCAAAATTTTATACAACTGCTGCATCTAAACACAGTAGATATCTAGGACCCAAATTATATAATGAATTAATTAGATCCAATCCAGAGCTAAGTAAACTAAATATAGCTAGTTTTAAGAAAGCAATTAAATTAATTAATTAAGTGAAAAAAATTAATCATTTGAACATTTTAAAATAATAAATATGAAGCATGTACTTTTGCTTCTTATTATATTATAACCTAATATATTACTAATTACTTTCTTCTGTATTATTGATTTTAATCCATCACATTATATGGTTTATATTATTTTATGTATATCATTCTCCATTGCATTAATTCTTTTGCTAGAATAAGTTTTACTCCCAATACATTATTTTTTTATTTGTACATGTCAATATATGTAAAAATGAAACTGGCCCCTAACTTTAATTGTATATACTCTATTTGTATTATTCATGTAAATGAACTGCGCCCGAGCACGAGCATTTGCTCATTTGGGTGTCAATACGGTATATAACATTTATTTGTAAATAAAATGTATTCTTATTCTTTTCTAAAAATAAATTTGTCCAGGACTGGAAATTAAGAAAAATTAGGTTTCGATTCCCAGATCAGATGTTAATTTTTCTTTTCAAAAAATAAATTTGTCCAAGACCAGAACATGTTAAACTAAATATAACATGAAAATATTAAGCTTTACTGTTTAAAAGTAACAAATATTTTCATTAAAAATACTTCAAATAGAAGTTGTCTGATGGCATTGTTAATAGCTATCTGCCCTCGGACATAAGAGAATTGTATATGTGGAAAGAAATGTTAACGTTTGTATTGTGTCTCAAATGGTGTAATGGACTGCACACAGATATTCAGAATCAGAGGTCTGGGGTTCGATTCTGGTTCAGGATTTTTTTTTCAAAAAATATATTCCATTGAGATATTAGTTCATCGTCATAAAAAGGTTTACCATGTAGTATTACATCTTCCTGTAACGAATATTCTACACTTTATCCTTTTCTTCCAAATCTCTCTTCCTAGTCCCAAACTTGTAATTCTTTTCCATTTATTGCTTTATGTTCTGCATCCAAGTGTTTTTTGATCTACCTCTCTGCATCCTTCCCACTGGAATCCAATCCAAAACTCTTCTTGATAACCTTAAATCATTTATTTATTTTATATGTCCATACCATTGCAATTGTCTGTATTCTACAAGATCTTTAATTGAATTTTCTTTATTTATATGTTGCCTAATCAATTAATTTCTTATTGTGTCCAGTTTAGTTTAATCACAATATAAAATTATAAAACTGAATTGGTGATAAGGCTCTGTCCCCATAACCATTAAAACTTTTAAAGCATTGTAGCCTTTTTTGAACCAGTAAAGACACTATGCAAGACTAGCATCTTATGCTGATTGTCTAGAAACACTCTAAGGGCATCGTAAAATGTGTAGTGGCATCACTTTTAATACACCGTGTTCAGCTTATAATTATAATAACAGAAATAGCTATACTGTAAAACCTGTCTATGAAGGAACATGACGGTTCCTTAAATATTTTTCCGTCTTGGCAGTTTTCCTTCTTATAAAGGATTCCCAAATTACAAGCAAATTATTTAGAGTACTACAGTATCTGCACCACAAATATAGTGACTAAAAAGTAAAAAAGAGATTATTCATATTTTTAGTTAATTTCACTTCCTCCATAGCTGTAGTGAGGTAGGCTGCCTAGTTTTAGTCACAGCACCGGCAAGTAGGTCCATCAAAGCAGGATCGTCGAGCGAAACAGCAAATTCTTGGAGATCATTCAGATTCAACAATGTTATTTTGTATCTAAATATATTCAGCTCTCATGGGGCATCTTCTTCCTCTTCTTTTTCTTCTTTGGAAATTCGAATTCCTTCACATTTCAAGGACTCCCCTCTCACTTCATTTAACGAATCGACGGTTTGTTCTATATTTTGTGTTGTTGCCAAATCATTGTCGAAATTGATAACATCTTCAATCTCAATTGCAGGTTCCACATCTTTAATTAGGTCGACAATGACTGTAAGTAGGCAAGGAAAAGCAAGGGATTCCCCACTGTCACATATAAGCAAGGGTATCCCGGCAATACAATGGCAACTCAAGAAGGTAAAACAATATAATGCAGAATTTTCACATACGGTCATTAATATTGTAATTAGATCGTCTTAAGGAGGTAAAAATGAACTGTTGGTACTTTAAAAACCATCCTGTTTCTGCGTTATGAAGGTTTCTGGCTTATACAGGATGATTTTACATATAAAATCGTACCATTCTGGAGACTTTTTTTCCGTCTCTACAGGTTTCCTTCCTATAAAGGTTTCGGCTAAGACAGGTTTTACTGTAATTACAAAACTATGCATACAAAATGGCTAAGATTGTAGCATTTGAAAGAGGAAATTAGAATGCTTTAATTCAATGTTGTTAATTTTACAAGTATCTCACTTATAATTTTTTTAAATTATTTTCATGAGAACAGTCTCAATAGCTTTGTTCCTTCAAAATTCATTAAAAACGCGAAGAAAAAAAAAGCAAGGTCTCTTTTAAAATCGTTTGACCAAAGAGAGGCAAACATACAGATAAATGGAGAATACATAACAGTGAGCTATATGATCACAAATGTTCAATATGAGATATCTGACACACATCACACACCAAGGTGATAATCTCCTATCAACTGATCACTGCAAGATGGATCAGAAGAGGATCACAATACATCACATGGCCTGCCAGATCGTTACACCTAACACCACCCTTTTTTTTTCTTTTTTTTTACTGTGGGGGTTTGTTAATGATCAGATCTTCACTATACCAATGAGTGATTTGGCAGACTACAAGAAATAATTTATGCTGCTGTCAACAACATAACACCACAGATGCATCGTAACACAGTTGAGTTTGAACACTGGTTGGACATTTTATGAGCCACTAATGGAAGCCATTTGATGTTTAGGGAACATAAAGTAATAGCAATTCCAAGTTTTCACTCTTTGTACCAATTGGTTACATCCATAGATCTGTATTAGTTCAAAAGTTATAGCTATAAATTTTATTATCCTTATAAGCAGAACAGCTGTATGGTGTAAAAACAGGATTTTCTTGAAACGTGTGCATTCTAATGCCACCCACTGCACTTTTTGTGCTATGTATTCCATGCTGAGAGAATAGATTGCATTAATATGGTCTATTTTCAATTTATGCACCACTTCAGCATACCATTTTACATAGACTATTTAACTCATGCCTCAAATTGTAGTCAATGACCAATCACGTTTCAATGAATTTTGTTTTACAACCAATGGCAGTCATGTTTAACCTTGCTCTTTATTGATTTCTCTTTATCAGCTCCTGCTTTTGTGATAAAGAAAACTCATCCTTTTTAATATTCTGAACAGGTCAGAGCATTATTTTTCTCCAATAAATACATTGAATATTGCAAATATAAACAGATTCCATGATTTTACTGAGTTGCTCACTAAAAAAAATAAATGAATAACCTATAATGTTGATTATAATATACAGTTTGATGTGTTTCATTATTTCTCCACTAGGGTGCATTCATACAATATTGCGATCGTTTGGCAATAAATAATATGATCAAGTTGCAGTGAATATATGTAACCTCACATTTCTGATTTGTTTTCAAACATTGCCATTTACATTAAATATATAAATATTTTAAAATACTAATAAATTAAATAATGATTATTTGAGTAAACAGTTTAATTTTATTCGTTAAATAGCTAGTCCTAACAAATGTCACTTTTTGCAATTTAAATGAAGATATGGAAAGAAACCATCTCCTCCGTTGTCCAGCTTTTGTAGAAGAGACCAGCCTTTCTGCTAAATATTGGAGTGCAAGAGAGCGAATGATTTCATTATCAAGTGCTCGACATTAGATACCAACCAACAAATGTCACTCTTGAATTTACCTATGATTTGGAAATCACTTGTGACATTACTTATGATAATGTATTCTTATATTGTGCACAGAGAAGAGTATAGTGTTTTTATGAGGGTTGATATGAAGAGAAGGGAGAAGATGAAACCTGTTGCCAGCAAGTAGCCTACCACTGTCAAAAAGCACCAAGGGGACTGCCAGGCTTAACATCCCCATCCGATGGATGAATTGCTATCAACAGTACCACATGCCGTCTCAGCATATGTACTGTGGAGGTACAGTAAAACTTGTTCAAAGTGGAAATGCATGGGACCAATATTTTTTTTCCACATTAGACAACATTCCTCATTATAAAAAAAACAAATATTAACCAATCTTAGATTATAGAGCACCGTATATATCTTTTTAAATACCTTGGATTAATTGTAGTTCCCCTGTCATAGGAAAGTTAAGCATAATATATACGAGCAACTGCGATGGTAATGCACGAAAAAAAGTCCCGTTTCGTCAGCGTTAAAAATGTCTCTTAGGTGTGTATCCTGAAATTAAAATTTTAGTTTCCACTCACTAACTACACTTTCGTCCACATCCTTTGATTCCCCAGAAATTTCATTCCACACTACATTGTGTCGTCTTTTAAAATTGTCCACAACCAACCTGAAGATGCCTTGAAATCATTATTCCCTAGGAATATAGCAACAGCTAGAGCTTGACTTTTGAGCATCTCATTTTTAACCATTTCCTTGCATCCATCCATTCATTATTTTTCTTTGTGTTTTAAAATCTCATAAATTTGGGGTTTTTCCACATTTAAATTAAGTAATTTTTTTGCATACTGAGAGTTTGTTTTTCTTTATCTTCAATCACTGTCACTTTTTTGTTTAATGACAATGATACATACGATTTAGCCATCTTTATTCTGTCAATTCAGAGCGCTACCTGTGAAAGATACGTTCACAGTCGGTCTCAAATCTTAAACTAATTTAAGATTTTACAGTGCACCGGTTATTTGTAAGACAGATGTCATATGCCAAAGTATTGTTAAACAAACCTGTATTTCACAAAATGGGTGTGCAGTGAGGCCAAAAGAAAATTCCAGATACAGGTAGAAACTATACTTCACCCAGTGGCAAGAATCACTTATTGTTAATTTGCCTAACAGGATTTGAATGAAGTGGAAACTAATTTATTTTTTCTCTATATTTCCACCATATAAACATTTATTTTCATGAATTGTGTAGAAACATCCTTCCGTTTCCACATTGGACAGATTCCGTTTTATACAAAATAAATACACTAAAATTACTATTATTTTGCTGGGACCAAAAAATTTGTTCACATTGGACAGATTTCTGCATTATTCATGTTCTGGATTAAACAAGTTTTACTGTATTAGTAATTTAATACAGGGATCTGGTGCACAATCTAGCAATTAAAAATTGTGCACCACAATCCCTCCTGGTACCAAGATTGAAAATTTTACAATATAATTAATTTTGTAATTAAAATTTTCAACCCCATTAATATAAAATTTGTTGTTTCTTGGTTGTAGATTGGGAATGGAAACATATATTGAAAATTAATAACAATAGCGGTATTAATATAAATCATTATCATCATCATCCTGCCAGGTATTAGTCCTAGAAGAACTGTTACGGCCTGAGAAAGCGGTTTTTGTGCCATCTTTTCATAGGTCGACCAAGTGACCGTTTCCCATTTGGACAGTAGGTCATTATTGCCTTGGGGATCCTGGATCTAGCCATTCTTGAGACATGTTCCTTCCAGTTTAGCTGATATCTGGAGATGTAGTCCAGTATTGGTGACACATTAAGTTCTTGAAGGATTTCTACATTTTTCTTTCAATCCCATTTGGTGTAGCCAGCTGTTTGGCGCATAAATCTCATCTCACAAAATGTTAGTCTGCTTTCATCTCTTGTCCTTATAGTCCACGCTTCACTCCCAAAACATAGGACTGGTCGAGCCATTATTTGATAAAGACGAGTACGAGTTGATTTTTGCACTAATGAAGATAAAAATGGTATATTATCAAAATATAAAGTCTTATAATGTTGGAATATTAACTGCCCTATCAAACTGAATTGGGGATGTTGCCAAATTGAACCCATACCTGCTACTACTTGAGCCAGCACAGTAGACTTTCTGGAAACATTAATCTTAAATTGAACTTTTTTTTTAAAGGATTGATGGAGGACTTACAATACTCATAAAGTACAGAGACTATTTTTAGAATACTCTACATAATTTGTTGTGCTACTAACACATTTTTATTTAATTCAGGTACAAACTTAATTTGGAACAGATCGGCTTCTCCTTTTATGCATATGTTTGAGAAATATGGTCCTATTGTACGTTTACAAGGTATATTTGGAGGTGATATTGTATTTATAAGTCATCCAGAGCACATTCAAACTGTATTTCAAAATGAAGGTCGCTACCCAGTTCGCTCAAGTTTGGATTCTATCGACAGATACAGAACACAGTATCGTAATACACAGATATTGGGACCATTTACTGCGTAAGTACATGTTCTTAATGTTTAATCAGTGTAAAAATTTGGGGAAGATCCAATTTTATATATATATATATTTTTTTAGATCAGGACCTGAGTGGGAAAAACAACGTAAAAACCTTGAAGCAACATTTGGTACCATAGCCTCTCAGTATCATGGCAAGATTGAAAATGTAGCCAATCAAATGATTGCCAGGTAAGATAATCTTTTTTACTACAATTATATTATTCCTATGGTTGTCCATGGTCTGGACAAGTTTAGGTTAAGAACTCTCCTGGCGCTTCATTATCATTTATCACCCACCATATCATTGGGGTAACATAACTCCGCCTTCTAGGTGTCCCAACTTCAGAAGTGGGTTACATTTATGCCAATGTCAGGAGAGAAACCAGAAATGTCGAAATGACAACCTGGGGTATTTTGAATAAAAAAATATATTTTGAGGAAATACAATGAGATTTAAAAATGGTCAAATCTTGTTTGTTAAGAATATATTACAGATTTCAAACAAAAATGACAAATTAACTCTGTTTAACAATAAAGCTTTGATGTTGAGTCTAGTTGTGCAAGCACTTGTGTTAGTGTTGAATTGTCTTTATACAAAACACCTGAAGAGTAAGAAAAACTGCCAAATAAGTGGAATATTATGTGGAGAAGATTCTTTAAGATATATTAGGTCTCTCAGACTTGGTTGGCATGGTTATTTTTCACTTAGAAGATGGGAGAATGTCAAAAAAATGTAAACTGTGAGATTGTTGAAGCTAGTCATAGAGGAAAGTCCCAGAAAAGATGGCTTCAGGATGTAGAAGAAAATATTAAAAATGTGAGGATAAATAGATGGTGAAAAGATTGAGATTATTGGCAGAAGATTGTAAAGGAAGCCAAGGTCCATCAAGGGTTGTGTGGTCACCACCACCATCACTGCTGCCACCACCACCATCATCATCATCATCATCACATCAATATTATTATTATTATGTTTATTTTTTTTTATTTAGGAATATTCCACAATACAGTGTTTCTCCTTCAACCCAAAGTAATTTGTCACCAGAGGTTCCTGTCTAAAGCATCTTCTTTCCTCAAATATCTAGCTTCCATACTTCTCTTCACTCCATCCATCCATCCATCCATCCATTCATCGTTCTCTAGGCCTGCCTCTTCCATTTCTTCCATTAGCTTTCCAATTAAGGATCTTCTTTGGTATTCTCTCTTCTTCCATTCTTATGAGGTGTTCATACCATTTCAAATGTTTTTATTCTATTTTTCCCCAATATGTTTATTTCAACTTGCATAATTTCCCTTATTGTGCTGTTTCTGACTTTATCCCTTCTTGAAATTCTTGTCGATCGCCTCCAAAAATCCATTTCTACTGTTAACAGCTCGTTGGCTTGTTTTCTACTTATTGTCCAGGTTTTGGACCCATATAATAATTTAATAATAATTTATTATTATTATTATTATTATTATTATTATTATTAAAATAAAGTATTATAATTTTTTCATAGAAAAAGCTTCTTGAATGAGTTTCTATCTTTTCTTCTCATTTTCTATTGTGAGATCTCTCAGTCTCTGGTCTATTGTAGTACGTTGTGTTGGTAATGCAAAGAAATCAACGTCAACTTCTATACTAGTATGAGATCTGATGGCTTGTTATGATCTTAAGGCTAAATTTTGAATCCATCTCTTCTTCTGATGACCCAAAGATGTCTTTCCATGTGGACAGTAGTGAAACAGGTTTTTGGGATTCTGTCCTTATACATATGTTGTACATGAATTTTCCAATTGTATTAGTAATCTTTATATATATAATTCTTCTGTACATGTGTATGTCACTGAACTCCTCCTAAACGACTAGATCAATTATGATGAATTTTTTTCTGTGTGTTCGAGTAAGTCCCTGGATAATTTAAATTTACAATTGGACCCAGCAGGTGGCACAGTGATTGAGTTATAAGATTTTTTTTTATATTCTTAAGATTTTTCACATATCAGAACATATAACCCCAAAAGTCACCCCCCCCCCTATATTTTTTAAATTAAAAAAATTAATAATTGAACATTAAAACCTTCTGAGAAGTTCATGAATAATTGACATTCTGATAATAAATTCATAGTTACCAGTATGTGTACCATAGGTGGCGCTGATGCCAAATTCTGTGGTATTTGACTTCTGTATCAGTACATGCACAAGTTAGTTGTGTTGTATCTTGGCGTTGTTAAATGAAGTGTATGTATAAGGTACAGTATTGAAGTGAATATCATACAAGACATAATATATTGACTTAGGTTTTCACGGCCAGAGTTACTATGATGATCTTGTAGAAGATTTCCGGGCTGTTGGCCATGGTCTTGAGGGGAACTACAAGCCTCAAGACCACGGCCAACAGCCCGAAAAGCTTCTACAAGATCATCATACAAGACAATTCCAATTATATACATGTGCATTCAATGACAATAAATATAACCTGAAACTTTTTATTTTCAGTGGTTATTTGTGTCAACGATTCTATAAAATTCACGGAATGTTAAACAGGTCTAAACATCAGAATAATTTACCTTCTAAGAATAATTCATAGTTATGTTTGTGTACCATAGGTGGCACTGATGTCGAATTCTATGGTATTTGACATATGCATCAATATATGCACAAGTCACTTGCGTGCTAGCTTGGCATTGATATATGAAGTGTAATTAAACACAAACATTACATAAACGGACAAGACAACGTCTGTTTTCATTATTAATTTCATACATCTCAATGATGGATAAATCATATTTAAAGAGAAAAATTATATGCTCAGACCGGGATTTGAACCCGGGACCCTTGGTTCTCTAGAGTGGTAGAGCACTTGGTCTAGAGAACCAAGGGTCCCGGGTTTAAGTCCCGGTCTGAGCATATAATTTTTCTCTTCAAATAAGACAATGTCTGTCGGGTCCGCTAGTTATTTATAAATGTGCAATTGATTCTATCTGAAGTTCTTTTTTTTTATGATACTGTCTGGAATAACCTGTTAATCTCATGAATTCATTTTGCTGGTTTTGATTCCATAGGTGTCCTTATTTCACATTTTCCATGCCTCACTATAGTATCATAGTCCTGGTGAAGTCAGCACACTTAGTTAATATGTAAACTTTTATATTTAATTTTCGAATCACAAGCTATTTATTTAGAGAAGTTACTTATAATATTTCTCCCGCATGTTATATATGTAAGCTCTGTAAATCAGACCACATAACTCCAGTATTTGAAATGTTGTCTTGGCTCCGATTGGAAGACAGGCGAAAGATACATTGCCTCTGCTTCTTATACAACACTTTGTCCACCTCATCACCCCTTTATATTTCTACTCGTCTTCATTCGCTATCCTCCCACCATAACTTAAACACACGATCAAGAGAAAATTTAACTCTAGCTGTTCCTCTACATCAAACATCGTACTATTCCTCGTCCTTCCTTGTTTCAACCACATGACTCTGGAATTCCCTCCCCTTGTTTATCAGAGACTGTCCGACTCAAAAACTGTTTAAAAAGAAACTCACTTCATATTTCCATAGACAATATAATATATGATGTTTTTATTATTGATTTAACATTTCTCACTGAAAGATAAATTATATTTGAAGACAAAAATTTTCGCCTAGACCGAGACTCGAACCCGGGACCCTTGGCTTTCCGGGCCAAGTGCTCTACCAACTGAGCTACCGAGGCGAGTTACGATATAGATGCAAATTTTTCTCTTATATACATTGTAATTCTCTTCAAATATAATTTATCTTTCAGTGAGAAATGTTAAATCAATAATAAAAACATCATTAGAAGCCTTACTAGCTTTATAAAGTAATGTTAAATTCCCAATAAATGTCTTCTTAACTAAGAAGCCGCCATTTGCAAAGATAGAAGCAATGGTTTCAAAAGCATTTGGCGATAGGGAATTACAACGTATATAAGAGAAAAATTTGCATCTATATCGTAACTCGCCTCGGTAGCTCAGTTGGTAGAGCACTTGGCCCGGAAAGCCAAGGGTCCCGGGTTCGAGTCTCGGTCTACGCGAAAATTTTTCTCTTCAAATATAAATATAATATATAACCGTGTTCCATGTATACTTTTATTATTCCTTTATATTTTAAACTTTCTTCACCAAGCCACTTACTTAATCTAATTATGGGTTATTACTTTTGTTATTTTTTTTTTCCCCCTTGTCAACTTTATATTGTGTAGCCTATATCTATTATGTATCATAAATCAACATGTAGATAAATCATAATTCTTATTGTATGTATAATTTAACCCTGGTAAAGTGCAAGAGAAGACCTTATGGTCTTAACTCCATCAAGTGAAATAAATAAATAAAAATAAATAAAATTAACATATTTCCGTAGTGAGGCACTTGAATGATTTACTTAGAACTCTCTAGCCCTAATTTCAATTACTCTTTTTTTCAGGATCCGCACTATAAGAAACAAACAGGAAGAAGTACCAAATACATTCAATGATGATTTATACAGATGGGCATTTGAAAGTAAGTAAATTAATTGTATCGAGTGTATTAAACAAAGTCCACCACAGGAGAGTACTTTTGTACTTCCCAATACTAGTATCAAACCTAGATAAATTAAGAGGATGAATGGTTGGTATATAAAGAGCAGACTACAATAAAAAAAAATGAAATTGAGAAGATGGGAACAGGCAGGTCATATGTTAAGAATTAAACATATAAAATCATTAAAATCTAAAATGTATGGAAATAGACCAGTCTGTAAACCAAGAAAGAGATGGCTGGATGGGATTAGAGAAGATGGGAGAAGTATATTGGACAGCAGAAACTTGCAAAGGGACGCTACAAATAGATAATGGAGGCAACATACAAGAGAAGTCAAGGCCTAATTAGGGCTGTATCTACAGAAGAAGAAAAATATTAGCCTTGAGAGTGTACTGAATAGGTATGATAAAGTGATCCACACTACATGCCTAAGGTCATTACACTGAAGAAAGAACTTTTTTTTGTCTCAGAAAGAAAAATATGTGATTCTGATAGTATTTTTTCTCCTGAATTCAAATATGATATTGGTTTTTCTCCATCACACAAGGTTTCCGAGAGACAGGAATTTATAATTTCAAACACTTTAATATTTTCTACATTCGTAACTACAAAATATTTGAACATTCGGACTCACCTAGAAAGTAAGAAATGACGATTTTCTGCTATATTTCACCTGCGGAGCATCCCTCTTGATGGTCCAACAATAATCGGCCAGCATATTAGGATTCCATTTGCCTTGATATCTCTTTTCCATAGCTGAAATCTCTTGAGTTAGCTCATTTGGTTTTATTTTACAATGGACAAATGGACGAAAAAACATTTATTTAAAAAATTATTATTTAAGTCCATTAATTGAAATTGAAATAAAAAAAAAACTGTGGGTGATGGAGAAATTCCGAATACATATTTGAAAAAAATGATAAAAAAACTGCATTAAGTACAACTATTGGTACTCATGAGACAAAAATCATGTTGACCAGTATTATTGGAGTATTAGGTTAGACAATTGGGCGCAATTATTTGCAGCAAAGCAAGAATTTAAAATACCTCTGAAACTTTTTGCATTGGTTAAAATGACAAATGAATAATACTATATGTCAGATTAAGATTAATAATGCATTAACTGAGTCTATTCATACAAAAAACAGAGTACGACAAGGAGATTCACTTGCATGCCTACTTTTTAATATTGCCCTTGAAAAAGTGACAAGAGATGCAGGTCTTGATATAAGGAGAACCATCTTTCATAAATCTGTGCAAATTCTTGCATATGCTGACAATATAGATATAATAGGGAGAAGTCAATCAGCCATGAAGGATGCATTTATTATCTTGGAGAAGGCAGCGAAAAGAATGAATCATAAAATTAACCAAGCCAAGACAAAATATATGCCGGTGATAAAAGGTAAATGTGAAGCTTGTCCATCTAATTTGGAAGTTGGCACATATAAATTTGAACTGGTTCAAAGCTTTATTTATCTTAGATCTGAAGTAAATGGCAGAAATGACAATTCGGCTGAAATTCATCTACGTATCATAGCTGCAAACAAATGTTTTTTTGAACTCAGGAAAATGTTTAGATCTCAGTTTATATCTAGAAAGACAAGAATACTCACGTATAAGGTTCTCCATTGACGAATGTTAACATACGCATCAGAAACTTGAACCATGTTGAAATCTGATGTGGAATTATTAGGGCATTTTGAAAGGGAAATATTCAGACCATTTTTGGTGCCATGAAAGAAAATAATGTATGGAGAAAGAGATACAATAATGAATTGTATAAACTGTACAATCAGCAAGATATTCTGGATTTTATTAAAATTAATAGATTGGCCTGGGCTGGACATATTATTCGTATGAGCAGCAAAAGGATTTCAAAAAGAATTTACAATGAGCAACCTCCATTGGCCAGAAAAGTTGGAAGACCTAAATTAAGATGGGAGGATAGCATAATTCAAGACATTAAGATTTTAAAAATAAAAAACTGGAAGAATGAAGCTCAGAACAGGGAAGTCCGGTATAAGCTTCTGAAGGCGGCCAAGGCCCACATGGGGCTGTTGAGCCATTGATGATGATGAGGTTAGACAATTGGCACAAGATGTCAGCCAAGTTGTCAGCCTCCAGAACATACATATGGTAAATCATTTCAATTAGAGGCTGAATCAATCCCATGGACATGATTCTGCCAGAAGGTGTTGACTAATTTAAAAATCCTGTGACTCCATCATGAGTTGAAGCCTTGATTTTTTTGGCTTATAGTATATTGCTTTAACCAACTTCATTACAGCACAATGGTCTTTGAAACTCAAGATGCTTCAGCTGGGAGACTAATGCCAGTGAGTCCAACAAATCCTACCTGTAAGGGACGAATGAGGGCATATTTCAGCCAAAATGAGACTGGTGACACCCATCATCAAGAGGGATTTGGTTAGCTCCAATAAGTAGTGGCTGCAGATTGAGAAAATCAGCTAAAACGACAGGGGACCTGACATGCTGACTACATGTCATACTTATATTGGCTAGATGATCATTCATCTCTATCATTAATATATTATGTATCGCTCACAAATATTTTCACATTTTACAATGGTTCACCTGAAGAAATAATTTTAAAAAATGCTCTAGTTTAGTCTATACCCAAATACTCTCACATGGGGACAAGGAAGTTGCTTAAACCAATCTAATTGAGTTATGCTTATTTCCCTACAGATGTTAACAAGTGACATGAGATTAGCATATCGCCACAAAGAGACATCTGGTAGGCAATATTACTTGGATGGGAAAGACCGATTAAATTTTGCTCAGAGGCTTTAATTTAGATATGTTTTTTATGAGCCTGAAAATCTTCAGACTAGGACTCACAGCTTAAAGTTCCTTTCAGAGGGCTTGTTCTTTGGATTTTTCCATCATTATCCCAACCAGATTTAAACCTTTGACCTTCGGGACCAGAGGCAAGGAACTTAACCACTAGATCTATGAGGCTTTAATGACTAAAATTTTTTATTCATATTTTTATTTTCTACAATGAAATAAAACAAGATAAGTACTTACTTATTTTAGGAATTCTCACTATGATGTATATTCATTAAGGTAGAATATGTTTATCACTCACCTCATATTGTTCTTCTTATTTGATTATAAACTAGTTTCGGAACATAGTTTGTGTTCCATCCTCAGGATGATACTGAGGATGGAACACAAACTATGTTCCGAAACTAGTTTATAATCAAATAAGAAGAACAATATGAGGTGAGTGATAAACATATTCTACCTTAAGATAAGTACTATTAAATTAAATTATGTAAGTAGGAAATAACATTATGAGGTTTATTTTAATTAAATTTGAGTTGTTTTTGACTCACCTCATATTTCTTGACTTCTATGCAGACCCAGGTTTCGCCACTAAATTTGTGACATTATCGATGCATCACCACGATCACAACTGCCGTCTTGCAGTTGTCTCTCTTGCAAATTGATTTCTGTGCTCTCTGTTGGCTGACCAATGAACTTCAAAATCAATTCCCTCTCATTTTCACTGGGTATTTCAAAATTCATAGTTTCCTTTTCATTCTTGCATATGTAAATTTTCTCCTAAATTGTGAGTTCCTTTGATTTTTCTAACTGTTTAAGTAATTTTGCCTTGTTTTCAATTCTGTGTTTTTCTGACCAAGGATGTGCGGCAATTGCAGATTTTTCTATTTCTCCATTTTTAACATTTCTAAGGTGTTCTTTCAATCTTGTATATAAATTCCTTTTTGTTTTCCCTATGTATATCTTTTCACAATCTTTACAATCAATTTGATAAATTCCTGATTTGTTGCCGTCTTAAATCTTTTCATTTTTGTTAGTTTTGATTAATTTATTCAAGCTGTAATCATTTTCCGGTGCTAATTTAATGTTAAATTTGTTCAATTTTTTTAAACTTGTTAAATACAAAAGGGTGGTATGTAAATTTCTTGATTTTTTGCATAGAAGTCAAGAAATATAAGGTGAGTCAAAAAACAACTTAAATTTAATTAAAGAAAAGTACTCTCCAACTGGATACATACAATATAATTAACAAAAAATTATATATTTCATAAACCAGACCCATAAATTTGACTTGCTGAGAAATTCCTGCAAGATGGATTTTTTTTTTACTTACTGACTTATGTCTGTAATTATATAGTAAAGAATTAAATAAACTATTAATTTCTTTGGTTTTAATTTTTCTTTAGATACATGTATGGTAACTTTAGGAAAGTCTATGGGACTATTAGATCCTTCAGGCCTACAAATAACATCAGAATCTGTGAGACTGTTAGAAGCAGTAAAGAATGCCAGCAAAGCTCTGCGTTATTGTGAATCAGGATTTCAGATGTGGCGATTCTTTGAAACAAAATCATTTCACTCATTAATTGCAAACTGTGATATTATAGACAGGTAAGAAAATGTTTTACATTCTGATGTGTAATAATATTGAAGATTAGTCAATTCCGATGGCTAGTGGTTACCATTCTCACATGTAGTTCTACAATTTGCAGATTAAATCCAGATGGGGCCAATAGATTTTTTCAGGACATAATATTCTTCAGAAGGGAAGTAATGCTGGGGGTCCCAAGAATAGATTTATGTCACTTAAATGAACCCCATAATTGATCCACATATCAGAAAAGGATTATTTAACATATTTATAACCCAAATATAGATGCTGTCTCATAAGTAAGGGACAGATTTCTATGACCTAAAAAATGGAAAATATGCATGCATTTATGACCTAAAAAAAGGTTTAAATATGACCTAAAAAAGACAAAAATATGACCTTATAATTGAATGAATTTTTACTCATACTATATTAATTGTTCATTCATATACATTTTCAATTGTATCATAAGAAAAAGGAAATCTTCTTCAATTGTCCAGTGCAAACGTTTGCTACCTGTTAACAGAAATCTTCGAAACAAGTGAACTGTGAAACTGACGATTTTTATACAGATACAAGGTTGGTTATTTCCAATCGCCTGATGAATAGGCTATTAAAAAACCCCAAAATATGACTTTATCATAGAAATAAGCAGAAGTATGACCAAAGATCTGAAAAAGTGAGAAATATGACTTTTAAGACCCAATAAAAACCACTTAATCTTAATAGTAAGGCATATATAAATGTTTTTACTTACTTGAAGCTTAGAATATAGGCTTTCATAAAAGTATGACATATCATAAGATCTGCTCCTTACTCATAAGTAATATTTTTTTTTTTAAACAAAATTTTATTTGGTATGTTTGCTGACAAGAAATTAAACTACACTTCAAAGTAAATAACATCAGATTCTACGGGACTGAGCATGATTCATTATCCTGGGAGGGTACAAGCCTCTGGTTTTTGAAGCAAAGAATTCATTGAGACCCACTTCCATAGTTGCAATGTTTTCAAATGTTTTTGAAATTTCACACTGGAAATGGCCATGGATTGAGAGAGAAGACATTCTGAAGGTGCAAAATCAGGGTTATAAGCTGAGTGCAGTAGCAGTTTGATTCCTCCCTATTACTGAATTTTTGTCATGGTTGTTTGTGCAGTATGCAATCTGCTCTGGTTTGAATCTGCGATCCTCAAAATTTCATGAACTCATTCCAGTTGCGGAGAATAAAGATCTGCATCGACTGCACACCAGTTTGTTTAAACTCACAGCGAATCACGTCTTTAAAATTCCACCAGACACACAACATTACATTAAAACTGACATTACTTAAGAGACGCCTTAATATTACACAAATCTAATCAAATTACAATGTAAAAATTAATTATGCTATTGTCAAAATATCAGTCATTGGTACAAACGATCTTAAAATTATCATAAATCAAGAAATCACCATTTTTCAAGACCAAGAAATGTTAAAATGTAACTGACCGAAATTTAACCTAAGTAAGGGTGTGTTATTTATGTTAGCTTCTTAAATTAATTTATATGAAATATGATCACAATCAATTATATCCAAATTTATAAGAATTATTTTTTATTACATTTGAAGTAACTGGGTATTTAAGTTAAAATGTAGACCTATAAACGTACCTAAGTGACCCAGTCATCTTCAAAAAAAATATATATATATAGTTTAGGACAACAATCAGATACTAGGTTGACAACAGAGAGAAATTTTCCTTAAAACTAGTCATGGAAAAAATACAAAATATGAGGTGACATGTTAAATCTGATACAGTTAATGATTTTGTTTATTTTTTTCTTTCACTCACCTTCATAACTCCTCGCAGACCTAGGTTTCGTCACATTGAGAATGTCACAAATGATGTGATAAAACCTAGATCTGCGAGGAGTTATGAAGTATGAGGTGAGTGAAAGAAAAAAATAAACAATATTAAAAAACCTCATAGTGTTATTTCCTATCTACATAACTTAATAAAACAGTTAATGATTGTTAAATAAAACTGTTACTTCCTAAAAATGTATATTTTTCACATACTGCTACTTTTTTATTTGCGCCCACCGCTGTGGTCTCGAGGTAGTGTGCTGCCTTGTCACACAGCGGGCCCGGGTTCGATCCCCGGTCGGGACAGTTTTTCTGGTGAAGTTTTTATTGGGGTTTTTCCTCACCTGTAAGACAAATGTCAGGAAAACTTTAAGGCCCAAACGGCCCCCGAAATCATATGGCCATCGCAATCATCACCATTCATATTCATCTTAGATTAAGCTTAGGATTAGGGACTCTTCTGGCACACCACTATAATCATCATCATCACCACCCATCATATCATCGGGGCAATGTAACCCCGCCTTCCAGGCGCCCTAACATCAGAAGTGGGTTACAAGTACATCATGCCAGAAGAGAACACCATGAATGTCGAAAGACAACCTGGGGCATTTCTAAAAAAAAATTATTTGTATTTATGTAGACTGATGTGGCATAGAATACCATGAAAATGTTTTAGAAATATCTCACCTCATCCCCGAAACCTCATTTTCAATCATTAAAACATAAATAATTATTAAGACTAGATTTCTCAGCTTACCTTGACATCAGCAATCTTCTCTGATGGCAGCACATTTTAAACTGTTGCAGCATAGTAGCAAAACACATCCGAATTGTGCAGACTGACCTGGAATGTAACAAAGAGAACATGAGCACTGATGATACATCTTTATTACATCTTCTGTTGCTGAAAGGGGAACTACAACCAAATGACATTTTGACCATCATGTTGGATACATTTCTCATAGGTGTTAATTCCGTAAGTAAACATAAACTAACTAATTCACTGGTACTATCAAACCCAGAGGTTCATGCCCATGCAGATATAAGCTCTCCATACATACCTACCCTAAGGGGGGACCTACACCTTTAGCCATTAAAAATATGGCATATTTCTTTTTTTTTCTCAGCAACAATGCTGATTACAGTAATGAAATTTGGAATGTGATATCTATATTACAATGTGAGCATGTTTGTGTACTTAAGTACAATCTAACTTCAGTTGTTATGGTTAATTAAATATTCAAAATGTCAGCTGAAAATTTTGCATTGTCTTGCCATTCCCCTGATAATTTCCTTAACTCTCAATATATTTTAATGATTCTTGTTTAATTTTACTCATTAATGTTGTAGCTACAAAATATACTACAATTGTTTAATTATATAAAGTGTGAATATTTTATTTTCATTTTAAATTGATGTGCACTCATTTTTGTTAAAATTTGCATTAAATTTTTTTTTAAATATAATATAATTAGGTACATTACTAATTATAGTATATTTTGTTCATCTCTATAAACTACATATAAATGCAAAATTTCATCTCAATATCTTGAAAACTTCGGGAGTTATCAGGGAAACTATATTGAAAAAATTAAGTTACAGAAAACAAGTGACAAACTTATCGAAGATGTAGGTACCTTCTAAAATTAAAGGGCTCACCCAAGTGACAGTATTGCTCATTTTTAAACATAACTCGAAAAGTAAGATAGATATCAATGAAAACCTTTCATTAATTTAAAGATGAAGTTTCAATCTATATGAAAAAAAATTAATTAAAAAATGACTTATTTATTATCCTCAAAGGTGTAGACCTCCCCTTAAACTAATGTTTTCAAATCATTGCCTGTACTTCCTCAAATTATGGTTAACATTATTCTGTAACCTCAATCTTGACCTAGCTACTGGGGATTTCCTACAAGAATCTTCCATGCTCCTCTTTCATAATCATTCAAACCATACATCCTGCTCGCAGTTTACAACATATAACACTTCTTATGGTTTTTATTATTCATTTCATACATCTTAGTGATGAATAAATTATATTTGAAGAGAAAAATACACGCTCAGACTAGGGTTTGAACCCAGGACCTTTACTTTCTTCTTAATAAAGAAGCCACCATTTGCAAGATCAAAGCAACGGTTTCATAGCATTTGGCACTTGGAATTAAAACAGTGCATATAAGAGAAAAATATGCATTAGGTTAGAGTTTCTCAGATAAATCAGTTGGTAGAGCATTCACAAAGAAAACGAAAGGTCCTGGGTTCAAACCTCCGTCTGAGCATACATTTTTCTCTTCAAATATAATTTATCCATCATAGAGATGTATAAAATGAATAATAAAAACATCGAAAGAGGTCATACTGGCTTTATAATGTAATGTAAAATTCCCGATAAAAGAGGTCTTCTTAATAAAGAAGCTACCATTTGCTAGATGGAAACAAAGCTGCAAAGGTATGGGGATCCCAATAGGCAATAGATTTTTGCTGACATTACAATTTGCCGATGATCAACTGGTTTTAGCGCAAGACAATTTTGATATGGAATTCATGATAAAAAGGTTGAAAAGCACATATGAATCATGGGGTCTCACAGTAAATTTACAAAAAACAGAATATCTGGCAATAAATAGCAATGAAAGAGAAAACTTAGTATTGGAAGATGGAATCCAAATAAAGCAAGTGAAACAAACTAAATATTTGGGAATGATTATGGATAACATCGAAGGTATAGGCAAAGAGAACATAAAACATAGAATTGAATTGAGTAGCAAAATAATATCATCATTAAATTCCATATGGTGGGATAAGCATATTTGGAAAGACACAAAAAAATATATTGGTAAAACATTGGTGGAATCTGTTGCAATGTACGGAAGTGAGGTATGGACAATCAATAAGTACTACAAGAATAGACTAATAGCTCTAGAAATGGATTATTTACGAAGAAGTGCCAGAAAGTCTAAATTAGAACGTGTCACAAATAAGGAAATTAGAAACAAAATGGAAGCAGAAGAAAGCATAATTGAAAGAATTGAGGAAAAGGAATTAAAGTGGTTGGGACATGTTTTAAGAATGGAAGATGAGCGATGGCCGAAGCAACTATATGAATGGCATCCTAACAGAAAGAAGAAAAGAGGAAGACCAAGGTTAACATGGAAGGAAAACATGAAGACAGTAATGCAAGCTAGAGGGCTAAGCATCGAAGATGCCCAAGACCGTAGGCTTTGGAGGTTTGGCACGGGAAGACGGCAGCAGCTGTAAAAACCCGAAGATAGATAGATAGATAGAAGCAATGGTTTCGTAGCATTTGGCACTCGGGAATTAACAGTGTATATAAGAGAAAAATTTGCATTTAGATTGAAGTTTCTCAGATAGCTCACTTGGTACAGCATTTGCATAGAAAGCAAAAGGTCCTGGGTTCAAACTCCAGTCTGAACGTATATTTTTCTCAATCAAGTTTATTTGAGTCTGTACTATCTTACCTCAATTTAATGTTGATTTGTTCTAGAACATGTTTCGATTAGTCTTCTAAAATTTATATTTTTCTCTTCAAATAGAATATAACACCACTTATCACATCTGGTTTCCATGAAGATCATGTAGATATATATCTGTTATGCACTATTCTCAATTATATCTGTCTGTTCATCTCCCTTTGGTCCAAAACTATCCTAAGAACTTTATTCTCAAATACTTGTAACATTTTCTCATCCCTTAAAATGAGAGACCATGTTTCGCATCCATATAAATAGAAGAATAATGTTTTATATATGAGAATTTTAGTGTAACTTTTTTGATATAAGTTGGGATGACAAAGTCTTTGTAATGAATAGTAACATGTGTTTCCAGAATTGAGCCTATGTTAAATTTATATATTAAATTTGGGAATTTTTAACATTATGAGGTTCAATTAATAATAATTAAATAATTTAATTATTATGTTAAATTTCTTTCTACACCTCAATCCTATTTGTAATTTATTGTTCCAAGGTATTTGAATTCAGCTACTTCTTCAAAATTTCCCTCATTTGTCAGTAACTGTCAATTTCCATTATATAATGTATTTCTATGTGTGAAGATATATTTAGTTTTAATAGTGAGTGGAGAACATATTTTTATCGACTCATCTCATATATTTTCAAATTTCTTTGATACCGACGGTTTCAGACAATATCATGTCCCTCTTCAGTCATGGCTTCCACTGATGAAATTCTGTGATTGTTGATTTCTCTAATGACATCACCTCTTGTGCTGCCATCTTTCAACAATCACAGAATTTCATCACTGGAAGCCATGACTGAAGAGGGACATGATATTGTCTGAAACCGTCGGTATCAAAGAAATTTGAAAATATATGGTGAGTCGATAAAAATATATTCTCCACTCACTATTAATGATATAACCTCATAATTTTATATATTAAATTTGGGAATTTTTAACATTATGAATTTCAAATTCATAAGAATTAAATTAATCGTGATTATTTCATACCTCATACTTCTATATTTCTTTAAATACAGCACTGCAGTATCGGCAATTTCTTATCACCATCATCAGCTGTTTTCACGATTGTCAATTTTTACTTTTGTTGATAATTATCCAAACTGCCATCTGATGCTCTTTTAAAGAATTATTTTCTAAACTGCCATCTGGTGTTCATTTTAATGAATCATTTTCTAAACTGCCATCTCTTGTATTTTTGAAGAACTTTGTAATCAAGCTAGGTTCGTCCAGAATCTCAAAGTTCATAGTTCTAGTATGTTTTTTTGAATATATATTTTTTTTCCCAAACTGTTAAATCTAAAGGTTTAGATAGATGTTTCAAAAGTTTTGCTTCTTTTTCAATCCTATGATGCTCTAATAAACTATGTGCTGCTATAGCTGATTTTTCAATTTCTCTATTCTTTATATTTCTGAAGTGTTCTTTTTTATGAGTTTCCAAATTCCTTTTTGTTTTTCCTATATATATCCTGTTGCAATCTTTGCAATCAATTTGATAAATACCAGATTTTTTGTTGTCTGGGGTGTTAAATTTATTATTAGTTAACAGAAGATTACTCAGGCTAAATTTGTTAATTGGAGCCAATGTTATATTACATTTTCTGAAAATTTTTTGAAACTTATTATGAACTTCAGGATGGTAAGTAAATTTTTTGAATTTTACATATTTTTTGGAATCTTGTTGTAAGGTGGTGTATTCCTGTAACCTTTTCTGTTGTTTAAATTTCTTTAATTTATTTTTTATTATGTCTTCATTAAAACCATTTATTTTAGCAACATGTACAATATGATTATATTCCTTGTCAAAATTTTCTACATTAAGTGGGATATTTATCAATCTGTGTAATAGACTATTGAAAATTGCATGTAGGAGTTCACCCGAAGTGAAAATTTAAAAATCGCTCTAGTGGTTACATTGTTCAATGTTTCACAACGAAACTCAGTATATCATATTAAAATAAACCGAGGTAGGTATTATCCAAAGAAGAGCAAAATCTGACAATTAGAAATGGAGGTTTACTTGAAATCCGAAATTAATAACTGCCTAAACAACTGGACCGATTTTGATTTTGTATGTTTTTTGAGTGGGTCCCCATATGATTTATATTCACAATTTGACTCAGTAGGTGGCACTGCGATTGGGTTATAGGAACTTTTTTATGTCAGATGTGTATTCATCTGCATTATCAACATATTCCACGTGACAAAAATGTGATATCATACATGCTTCTTGAGCCACAACAGATGGAAGTGAGGAGTTTTCTTGCGAACTTATTTAATAATATCTAAAAAAAAAACTCCTGGCACAACAGGCCTAAAAGGCCCTTAGCCTACCAGCCGGCTGCTGGCCTCACATCCACATGTGTCAATCACAGAGGTAGATGATAATCAGCCAGTGTAGGGGTGACATGTGGTCATCATGTCGAGTCCCCCAGCCGTTATAGCTGGTTTCATCAACCTGGAGCCGCTACTTATTGTAGCTACCTAAATTCATCACGATGCTGGGTGGGCACCGGTCCAATACTGGCCGAAATACCATGAGAAAATTTCTTCCCCCATGGAGACTCGAACCAGCGCAAGTTCCGTAGCTCTGCGCCAAGGCTTCCTACCTTAACCACTCGGCTACGGCGCGGGACTTAATAATATCTATTTATGTCTTAATTAGTGAATTTTATTGTAAAAAAGTAACTTATATTTTTTATATCGTCTGGCCATGACACGAGATTGAACGTTCAGGCAGGACGTCTGTCGAGTCTGCTAGTAAATATATAAAAATGTTGTAACATTTAATATTTTCAGGTGAGTCATGCCTTAACTTTCCTATTGTATCATCTCTCCAAAAATCCTTGGGTACAACGTAAAGCTTTTAAAGAAGTTCTCAGAGTTCTGCCTGAAAAGGATTCATCTCTAACTTATACCAGTCTTCTACATCTTCCCTACTTGAAAGCATGTCTTCAAGAGAGCTTAAGGTGAGCAAAACTATTCTTTTTCAGCTATCAATAATTCAGACTACTTTAACTATACCAATAAAAGTATAATATATTACAATATAAGGATGCAAGGCAGAGTTTTATGTATCAGTTCGAATAATTTTTTAATGAATAGGTAAAAGTCTTCCATCCATGTATCATATTATATTTTATTTCATAGTAGATTCAATTGCTTACCTTTGTGTAAATAAGACATCAGATATACTATTATGATACTCACTTCAGGGCCACCATTTAGAATGTCATATAAAATATGGAGGGAGCTTTGAATGATATTTGCAAAATTCCTTAGTTTAATATGTTTTAACTAAAATATTATATTGAGTAGATTTTATTGAATATAAGCTAAAATCAATTCAACAAATGTCAAGACATCAAGTTAATTGCTGGCAGTGTGTAACATTTAATTTTTTCCTCAGGAAACAATGCTGCCAATATGAGGTATGTATACCTGTTTTCTGTACAGTGAAATGTTTCTATTTAAAGTAACATGTCATAAATGGGTTTTAAGGGTGATGGGTCTGAAATTACTGCTTTGGGATTGTATATATAGAGAGAATTCTTAATATTACTTATGTTAAAATGAGTCACCACACACTAGATTTTAGTTTTCATGTTGGCAAATGTTGCATGTAATAGAGGGTTAGAGAACTGTTATAATTATTTGTTTACCACACTCATTTTAATAACATATATATATATATAAAGTAAAATAAATATTCTCTTTAATTTGCTTACTTTATATAGTCAGCTACTAGATGGCAGTGAAGACAGTGTTCTCGCGACATCTAGTAATAATGGAGAGTATAATACATATATAAGAAAAATAAGTGTTTGAATTGGATTCGCCTGGTAGTGTAATGGATATCATGCTGAGGTACAGACTCAGAGATCCGGGTTCGAATCCCGTCCAGGCATTTATTTTTCTTATCATACCATATATATATATATAATATAAAGTAAAGATATTTTCTAACATTGATATGCCAGGTAAGAATTGATGTGGGTATGTCTGGGATCTTCCTTCCTGGAGAACTGTGATTTACCTGCTGGAAAATTCCTTTAGGTACTGTGTATCAATTAGATTGGCTCTGATGCTCCTATCCATTACCTGCCAGACACTATACTTAAGCTACTATACTGAAGAATGGTAAATAGCTACTAGATCTCTCAATGGTCCATCGTTGTGGTCTGAGGTAGCTTGCTGCCTTGTCATGCAGTAGGCCCGGATTCGATTCCCAGTCGGGACAAGCTTCTTAGGTGAGGTTTTTTTTTTCGTGGTTTTTTTCTCACCTGTAAGACAAATGTCAGGTAGCTTTGAGGTCCAAAAGATTCCTGGACATCATCTGGCCATCATCCCTGGTGTGGAAAGCAACGGGAAGCTACCACACCTATAATTTCCCAGTAAAACTGCAAAGCATAGCATAAAAATAATGTGATTGCAGTGAAGGACCTGCCCTAGGGCAGAACACTATAGAATAAAATCTTTCAATGAACATTCAAATGGACCAAAATTTTCTCTTTAATTTTTCTAACTTGACAATTTTGAAGAGCTGAATCCATCTATCATTTTGTGGGGCTAAATAGTCTCACTGACAGTTTAGATTTCTCCTTGTAAGAAATTTATAGAAGAGGTAAGATGGAAAAACCTCACCCTCCAATGAGAGAAATACCAAATACAACTGTACGTATCACTCATCTGTATTTTTTGAAAAAAATGAATACTGACTGGGCATTAGTGGCACCCTCAGAGAACGAATTATGATATTCAGTATATAATTTTAATAAAATAGCCATCAAATATAACATGAAAATCAATACAATGAAAATAAAAGTAATGGCTTGTCAAGGAGAATACCCTGTACGTAGCAAAATCTGAATGGATTCAAAAATACTGGAATGAGTAAATTCATTTACCTACCTTGGATATACATATACAGTTGTAACCATGATGTTGCATTGAGAATGTCACAGATGCAGTGAAGTAACTCAAGTCTGTGAAGGAGTCAAGAAATATGAGGTGAGCCAAAATACAACTCAAAATAAATTAAAATACATTAACATATTTGGATGAAGTAGACATAGCAAATAAAATTTTTTAAATTTGAAGAGAAAAATTTTCGCCTAGACCAGGACTCGAACCCGGGACCCTTGGCTTTCCGGGCCAAGTGCTCTACCAACTGAGCTACCGAGGCGAGTTACGATCTAGACGCAAATTTTTCTCTTATATACAGTTGGTAGAGCACTTGGCCCGGAAAGCCAAGGGTCCCGGGTTCGAGTCCTGGTCTAGGCGAAAATTTTTCTCTTCAAATTTAATTTATCTTTCATTGAGAAATGTTAAATTAATAATAAAAACATAGCAAATAAAATTATTAATTTTAATAAAACTATGGGAATAATAAACTCAGTAATGAAACCTTTGCTAGTCCAGAGAGATACCAGAGTATGGTTATACAAAACCTTAGCAAGATCTGCATTTTACTATGGCAGTGAGGCATGGACTTTGAGAAAAGGAGAACAGAGCAGGATAAATTCTAGTGAAATGAGATTCATGAGATATACAGTAGGATATACCAAATGGGATCACAAACGCAGAACCAGTCATTGAATACATACATAGATACCAGAACAACTGGATGAATCATTTGCAACGAATGAGTTCAGATAGAATTCCCAAGGCCATGCTTCGTTATTGTCCAACAGGAAAGAGATCTCAGGGCTGTCCAAGGAAACGTTGGATACAAAATTCATCAGTGAGATCGTAACAGGCCTATAGGCATAAGAATTGGTTGGATGATGAAGAAGAAGAAGAAGAAGAAGAAGTAGTAGAAAAAGAAAAATAATACTGGCTGGAAAAGGGAAATAAATTGCTTTGTCATGTCTTTACAGCTCATGCAACCATTTACCACTGTAGGTTTAGTAAATCCAAAGTAGAGTTGTGTGTAGTGTCATATTTTCAAAATTAAATATTTAGACTGTAGCACAAGTCCCAAGCCACGACAGAGTGATATGTAAACAATGAGTACAATATATACTTACTTACTTACTCACTGGCACTATCGAACCCGTAGGTTCATGGCCGCGCGGACATAAGCTCTCCATACATCCCTATCCTGAGCTAATGCTTTCCAATCATTCCCTGTATAATCTACTTCCCTCAAATCATAGTTAATGTTGTTCTCCCACCTCATTCTTGGTCTACCAACTGGGCGTTTTCCCTCTGGCTTTCCTACAAGAAGCTTCCATGCACGAGAGTACAATATATAACTGAATTTAATTAAAAATGGGAAGTAACACTATGAGGTATTTTCAATTTAAAATGAGTTAGAGGAAATGTAAGATTAAATTAAAATACTTCATACCTCACCTCATATCCAGTCTTCTAATTATACTGCAGTTTCAAAGCCTTGGCAGCTTCATCTTCAGTAATATCTCGACTGATGATGAAAAAATTGAAGAAGAAAACAAATCAGGAATTTATCAGATCAAATGCAGGGATTGTGACAAAATGTATGTAGGAAAAATATATAAATTAATTTGAAAATAAGGGTGAAAGAACATCTTAGAAATGTCAAAAATGGTGAAGTGCAAAAGTCAGCAGTAGCTGCTCATGCTTGGTCCGAAAAAATCTAATTGAATCAAAAGCCAGTCTAATTATACAAATAGAAAAACTAAAAGAACTCATGGTTTGGGAAAAAATCCACATTCAAAAAACAAGAGAGAGAAACTTATGAACTTCGAAATTCCTGCAGATTATTATTGGATCCAGAAGTTTATCGGTCCACCAACAGAAGAAAGAAATAGTACTTCTGATCGACATAACATCAATCGATGAGATATTACTGAAGATGAAGCTGCCAAGGCTTTGAAACTGCAGTATAATTAAAAGACTGGATATGAAGTAAGGTATGAAATATTTTTATTTAATCTTAAATTGAACCTCATTGTGATTTTTTCCTATAAAAGTTTAATGGAAGAAATGTTTTTATATCTCACCTCATGATGTTCCATGTTGGAGTTTGACTGAAAATGAAGGTAAAATACATTTGAAACTGGTATCATAAAAAAACAAAACTTTATGAGGTGATACATAAAAATATTTTCTCCAACTAATATATAAATTATAACTGATTTATTAAAAAATATTGCAATATTCTTTCTTGTTTACATTTTTAAAAAATGTATTGATTAAAAAACTTAAGATAAATTCATACAATGTTTAATATATAATTTATACTGTATCACTCTTTGTTAAATTGAATTTCGTAAAGATTCTTAAGAGTAACAATAAGGTTTATAAAATGGTATAGAAAAAAATGAAATACCCCAATATAATTCCATCCAATGACAGTACTTACAATTGGGATTTAAATCCGTATTTAAAAGGTTAAAGGCATATGAAGTTGGACTATGTTAAAGTTGTTTCTTCACATAATCAATCTTACATATTATGTTTCATTAAATAGAATGACAGGTAAGTAAAACATTTAAATTTTCAGAATGTGTTGGTACAGTTTTCTAATATTTGAGCAATGAGTGATAATTTTGGCAACAACTTACATTCTATAGGCCTATTTGTCAGGTGTTATTTGTTCTGTTTTCTGGATCAAACACTAAAAGTAAACACAAGACAGGTACTAAACTAGAGCTAGGTCAAAATATACAGCATTGTCAATGCATAAATCATCCCTTTCTAAATATATTCTTCACACGTTTTAAAGTTCCCCATGCACATCATCACCAAAAATCATTCAAATTCATCACATTTTCTGAAAGACCAGTTAATTATGAAAGATAAATAGTTTTTTTAACAGAAATATTAGATAATAAATGAATGAGTCATTTTAACATCTTACCTCATATTTCATGTTTTATCAAACACGGTAACTATAGTTTTCAAATGATCTTGTCATTCATTTTCAACCGCCATTATGACTACCGGATATTCGTTGGAATCTCCCTCTATAACGTTGCCATCTGGTGTTGATTTGACGAGCTTCGAGATATCATTGCCATCTGGTATTGATTTGATGAACTTCGAGATGAGGTCACGTTCATCCGGAATGTCGAAATTCATAGATTTAAATTTGTTCTTCTGTATAAATATTTTCTCCCAAATTGTCAAGTCCAAAGGTTTTTCCAAATGTTTTAGAAGTTTAGCTTCTTTTTCAATTCTATGACCTTCCAACAAACTATGTGCTGCAATAGCTGATTTTTCAATTTCACCATTTTTAATATTTCTAAAGTGTTCCTTTGTGCGAGTGTACAAATTTCTTTTTGTTTTTCCTATGTATACTTTATTGCAATCTCCACAATCAATTTGATAAATTCCAGATTTTTTACTACCTGGGGTGTTCATTTTCTTATTGGTTATTAATAAGTTACCAAGGCTAAATTTATTTATCGGTGCCAACGTAATATTGAATTTCTTGAAAATGTTTTGAAATTTGTTATGTATTCCAGGATGATAAGTGATTTTCTTAAATTGTTTTCCTTTCTTTGAATCCGGTAGTCATAATGGCGGTTGAAAATGAATGACAAGATCATTTGAAAACTATAGTTACCGTGTTTGATAAAACATGAAATATGAGGTAAGATGTTAAAATGACTCATTAATTTATTAATTAAGAACCTCATAATGTGTTTCCCAATTTTAACTTTGAAGAAATATTAGAGCCTGAACAAGGAATTGAACTGAAGTTCTCTGGCTTTATGCACTAGTTATCCAGGATTTCTAGTTCAAACAAGAAAGTTTCTCTCTCCCTCTCTCTCTTATATAACCCATTTCCCCTTCGCATGAATCTTCATTCACAACACAAATGGGTTGCTTCTAATTCGAGAAGACTTTATAATGAGATTATTAATACTACTATTAAACTATAGAGTTATTATTGTCCACCGCTGTGGTCTCGAGGTAGCGTGCTGCATTGTCATGCAGCGATATTGTCCACCACTGTGGTTTCGAGGTAGTGTGCTGCCTTGTCATGCAGTGGGCCTGGGTTTGATTCCCAATCAGGACAGGATTCTGGGTGAAGTTTTTTCGGAGTTTTTCCTTACCTGTAAGACAAATGTCTGGAAGCTTAGGGCCCAACAGTCCCCAAAAATCATCCAACCATCATCATCACATCCTTATCATTATAATCATCAACCTTCACTGGTATGAAAAGCAATGGGAAGCTACCTCACCTATAATTCCCTTGTAAAACATGAAAATTCTATGATTGCAGTGAAAGACCTGCCATTGGGCAGAATTATTAAGGATGGATGGAAGCTATTATATTATAATGATATATGTAAATTTATGCACTCAGATTGAACAATAAATCATTTTTTGAAGAGAATATTTTTTAGCCATAATAGTAGCATTAATAATCCCATTACATAGTTTTCTTGAATTAAAAGTGATCCAATTGCATTGTGAACAAAGGTTCATGTAACAAGGAAATAGGGTTATATAAGAGTGAGAAAAATTTGTGTTTGAACAAGGAAGCCTGGACAGTATAATGGTCAATGCACTGGACTGTAAAGCCAGAAGTCTTGGGTACAATTACCAGTTCAGACAATTTTTTTCTTAATAAATAAATGGGTCTATCATCATCTTACCTTATATTACAAGAAACAACGAAATATGAGGTTTGTTTTGAAACAAGTATTATAAGAAACAACGAAATATGAGGTAAGATGACGACAGACCCAACTTATTAAGTAGAACCTCATAATGTTACTTCCTATTGTATTTTCATCATTAAAATGTTTATCTTTTTTTTTAAAAAAAATTATTTTATCACTTAATATGAGTGCATAAATTTACGTGTAACATAGTAATTATGAAAGACCAATTCTAACAAAACTCATAATTATATGAATTTGATTTCAATTAAGAATTTGAAATATGAAAAATTAAATTTTTAATTTCTGTCTACAGATTGCAACCTCCAATTCCTGTAATTACAAGAGTTTTACCACATGACATTGCACTGTACAGTTACAGGATTCCTAAAGGGGTGAGTAACATTCTTTTCTTATTAACACCAAAGCTACCAAATTTTAAACCGAATACATTCATATTTAAAGTATTCTAAAGCTGACACATTATTGATTCATTGCTCAATTTGCTGTCTTTGAATTTCACGGACAGCAGCAGGACTCTTTATAAAGCAATAGGAGTTGGATTTGGGTCATGTCCACCTTGCAAACAACCTCACCGATATGCTTTCTGGAGATACCCTTTTCCAAATACATATATTCTGGAAGAATCATCCTCCCAAACCTGCCATTCAAGAGAAATTGAGACTGGCAACCATATATTCCTATCCTCACTTATATAAGGAAGTGCAAGGTTCAGATAAATCAGTCAATTGCAAGAGTTGGTCACGAGGTCCAGATGTGTCCAAATTGTGGACAAGAGAAGTGACTTAAGTCAAAGACAAGTAAGTGTTAATAGTAAAGTCATCAGCAATTGTGAAGAACTGAGTTATAAAATAAACCCTGAAGAAGAGACTCTAAGCATAAAATTAAATATGTGTATACAGTTCAACATTGTGAAATGAATAAAGGAAATTTGGATATCTTGTGTAATTAGTGAAATTAAATTAAAGAAATTCCATCTGCTTCAATCATCACTGCCAACTACAATAATATAATCATAGCACATAAACTAGTTTTTCATAAGCTTCATGTTCTGTCAACTTAAATTATAAAATTATGTTAAATAATATAATGTATTGCCACTCTGAACCTGAATTTCATGACTATGTGGACCCTATTCGTACATCCCTGACCTGAGCTAATGATTTTCAATACTTCCTTGTAAAATTTAACCTCCTTCAAATCATGATTAATGTTAATCTCCCACCTCATTCTTTGCCTACGTACTGGATGCTTTCCTTCTGGTTTTCCTACAGATAGTTTTCATGTCCCTCTTTCATTCATTATTCGTGCCACTTGTCCTGTCATCGCAGTCTATAAGACTTAACTGTTATTATTACATCTGATTTCTTGTAAAGATAATGTAGCTCATTCACCCCACACTTGTATGCACACAAACACACACACAAACATGCACACATATCCACACACACACACACACAAAGAACTGAAATTTTAGTAGGAGCATTTTCAATGTTCTACCAGACACAATATTTGTTTCCTTACAACGAAACTTAATATATACCTCGAATGCAAAATTTTTAAATTGTCCTAATGGCCTTAATTTCTCTTTATACTCTTAAAAAACATACCAGTACATTATCATCATCATAGTACATTCACGAATTTAGGCCATTTGTTGACCTGTTTCGGCCTCAAGAGAAACACCATCCAAAAGTCTTTTGAGTGGACGTCCTGGTCTTCTTCTTCCTGCAGGTTGATATCTTAATATTTGTTTGGGTATTCTGTGATCTTCCATTCGATGAACATGTTGCATCCATCTTGACTTATAATCAGAAATTTTATTTTCTAAAGATTCCATGTGTAATTCTTCTAAGATGTCTTCATTTTTTTGTGATCTAGTAGTGTGTATCCTGCAGTCCTCCGAAGATATCTCATTTCAGCAGATCTAAGTCTCTGTATATCCTTCTGTTTCAATGTCCATACTTCGCTACCATACAAAAGAGTTGGAAGAGCCAGTGTTTTATACACTTTCAGTCTTGAATGCTTTTGGACTAACTGTGACTTGAAGATAGAATTTATTAACCCTAAAATTCTTAAAAATTTAGATATTTTTGCATTTACATCCTTTTCTTCTTCATATGAGATATTACATCCTATATATGTAAAATCAAAGACCATGATTATAGGAAAGAAACAAAGGAAGATAAACATGAAGATTAAAGATGAGGCCATTGAGCAAGTGGAGAGCTTCAAATACTTGGGTTGTACTATCAGTAGTAATATGAACTGCAGTCAAGAAGTAAAGCAGAGGATAGCAATGGCAAAAGAAGCTTTCAACAAGAAGAGAAGCATTTTCTGCGGACCTATGGCAAGAGAAATAAGAAAGAGGCTAGTGAAGTGCTTTGTGTGGAGTGTAGCATTATATGGTGCAGAGACGTGGACATTACGACGGAATGAGGAAAAGCGATTGGAAGCTTTTGAGATGTGGATATGGAGAAGAATGGAACGTATAAAATGGACAGACAAAGTAAGAAATGAAGATGTGCTAGACAGAGTGGGTGAAAGAAGAACAATGCTGGAACTCATAAAGAAGAGGAAAAGAAATTGGATTGGGCACTGGCTAAGAAGAAACTGCCTGCTGAAGGATGCTCTAGAAGGAATGGTCAACGGAAAGAAAATTAGAGGCAGAAAAAGACATCAGATGATAGACAATATTAAAATAAATGGTTTGTATGCAGATACAAAAAGGAAAGCTGAGTCAAGGAAAGAGTGGAGAATGCTGAGTTTGCAGTGAAAGACCTGCTCTTGAGCAGAACACTATGAATGAATGAATATGTAAAATTATTCACCTGCTCCAAAATCTTATTGTCCAGTACAATTTTACTTCTGACAGGATCTACACCTTGAAATGCCAAAATTTTTGTTTTTTCTGTAGATATCTTTAATCCATATTCTTCTGTAATTTTGTTAAGTTCATACAGACCTTTCTGTAGATTATCTTCGGAATTTGCTATTATTATTTGGTCATCTGCAAACAATATGGTGTTTAATTTTCTATTTTCTGATATTCTTATTCCAAATTTATATTTTTTGTTCCAGCAACATATTACTTCATTGATATAAATTGCAAAGAGTGTTGGGGATAGGGGGCAGCCTTGTCTCACACCACGATTTATAATTCCTTCTTCAGAAAATCTGTTATTTAATTTAATTTTTATGGTGTTGTCTTTGTAAATATTTTGTATGTTCTGCCGAAGTAAATTTGGTATATTTCTGTCTTCCAATATATTTAAGAGTTTTGATCTCTTGACTGTGTCGAATGCTTTTTCAAAATCTATGAAAGCAAAATGTGTTACATTAAATAGAGAAAAACATTTACTATAGTATATCGTCGCTTAAGAAACAATACCGCGTAACTAACAAAATGAACATTTTACACGAGAAACAAAAAACTGTTTACTTTTCCCCTTGGTACCTATACATTGAAACCATTGTATCTATAAGTTTAGCAAGGTCATGGTACAAAATTTCATCCCAATCTGTGTTAGAACTGAGCGCACTTCTTCCGTGATGCTAACAGTATAAAAATGTCAATTTCACCAAAAGTGTCAGTTACGCGGTATTGTTTCTTAAGATCCCAAAATTTGAAAATTGCCCTAATGGACTGAATTTCTGTTTATACTCTTAAAATACATATATTACATGGAAACTATAGAAAAAAAAATGACTATAGTCCATGAAGAGAGAAAATCAGCCATGGTGGACAAGTGGTTAGGCTCCTTGCCTCTGGTTCCGAGGGTTGCAGGTTCAAACCCGACCGCAATCAATGGATTTTTTTAGGATGGAAAAATCCAAGAAGCAAATCTTTCAGTAGGGACTTTAAGCTTTAGGTTCTGGGTCTGAAGATTTTCAGGCTCGTAAAAGATCCTTAAGCCTGAATAAAGAGGCATATAAGCAAAATTTACCGAGATCAATGTCCTAGTAACACCTTAACTGCCTGTTAGTATTGTTGGAGGTTGAGTTGGGTTTGAAGTTTCTAAACTCAGAGTTGGTAGTGTCGACCGCATGCCATCCATGACATCTATGAGCAAATAAGGTAACTAAAAAATTAACTTGGTCTAGTAACTCCTCGCAAAGGAAAGGCTATGGTTCAACAATGGGCTACGCCATTATAGATATATAAAGAGAGAAATACAGCAAAATTAATGTACTGGAGGAGATAGAAATAAATTGATAAGAATATGATTTTAAACAAAAACACACACAGTAAGAACAACACTGTCAGAACCACCAGCAAGCATGATAACCACTGGTCCACCAGAATTAATAGTTCTAGATATCACTAGATATTTTATCGTAGGTGCAAATAAAAAAATAAGAAATTAGAAGAGGCAATAAGTTTATTAAGTTATGTAGATAGGAAATAACACTATGAGGTTTTTTAATATTGTTTATTTTTTATTATTTCACTCACCTCATACTTCATATTTCATCTATAGCAATTTCAACATCAGCTATGTAATCTTCTAAATTGTTAGAGTAACTAATGCATGTTTTCAATCCCTTGTCCAAAATAGATATTTCTTCTTTTGTAAAGTTTTCAGATGATAGGTTAATTATATTATTCTCATTTTCTTTATCCCTCCCTAATGTAGTGGTTATACTTTTTGTACTTATATTTTTCTTCAATTTTTTTAAAACAGGTTTTAAATGAATTATCTTTTTCTTTTGTACATCAAATTTTTTCTTCATTTTGAGGTTCAATTGGTTGTAGAAGTTTTTTTCCAGGTTATCCCAAATTATTTGTCCTAAACTGTTGGTTAATCTTAGATGTAAAAAGTACAGTTCTACGTCTATTTTACTTATAGTTGTGTAATGTTTAATTTTTTCCAAATTGAGAGTTTTCTTTTCTAAACTTTTTTGGTGTTGGTTATTGTTGTTTTTAACCATTTTCTGGACAAATTTTGGAGTGATATTATTTTCTAAACATTTGTTAATGAATTTGATATCTGCATCTCTTTTGCTTCTAAGTTCTTTTAATTTCAAATATCTTTTAATTTCTATCTTAGTTTTCGAAAAATGTTCGTTGAAATGTTGTATGTTTGAAGCCACCATCTTGTTCCAGTTGTTTACGTTATTCTTGTTTTCCTATGACTTGATAGCCAACTTTATTAAGTTATGTAGATAGGAAATAATATGAAGTATGAGGTGAGTGAAATAATAAAAAAATAAACAATAGGCAATAAGTTTCTTAAATCTCAAAATGCTTGTTGGACACCCTCTCCACAATCCCTGCAATTTTAAATTTCAATGATTTTATGTCCTGAATATATGAAATGTATTAACCCATCTATGCCCACCACACACATTTATCTGGCAAAATTTTTAATTATTGTTTTGGCATCACTGGTAATGAGTGAACATGCGGTGATGTCACTTTTTCAACAATGCTTTCTCTTAATGTTTTTCAATCCATCAGTTTCGTGTCATGATGTCAGCTTCAAGTTGGTGTTTATTTTGTGTAATTGTTTTGTATTTTTTGTTATTCTCAATTGTATTATGTCATTTATAACATTATCTTTTATGTATAAATATTTCATTATAATATATCAATATTTACTACTTTTATTAACGGTCTAATTATAATATTGGTGCACACATCGTGTGCAGTGGGCATGGGAGGGAAATTTCTGTTCATTAGGAACTTAAAAAAAAGCATATGTATTTCTATGTGAAATTTTTTTAAGGGGGATGACGGGTGAAATTTCTATTTTCTACAGTTTTTCAGCTACATACTTGAGTTTTTGTACACACATTCATACCATAATAGGTAATATTATATTAAAGTTTCATCCTTCTAGGCTTAAAGGTTTTTGAGTTATTGAAGAAAATCTATTTAAAAATTTGCATATTACAATTTTTAATAAGGCCATAATTTTTAGTAAATTTTTTTAATTTTTTCTACACGACCACTGACTTATTTAGAACAACACTATATATTAACTTTTCTATATCATTATAATAAAGGAAGAAAAATATATATATCCTCTGCATGTGAATTTATTTTTTAAATTACTACACATATTTTATTTTTTATTTAAAAAACTATCAACGTTACAAGTGGTAAGATATAACTTCCTAGGTTGCAGAATATTATACACAGCGGAAACAGATATAAATAACAAACTAGATAAGTTTAATTATATAACAGGAACACTAAAAAGAACTTTGAAAAATAAAACCAGGAAAGACTCTATAATGAAATTATACAAAACAATGGCAGTGCCTATTATTACTTATGGATCCGAAACATGGACAGTGACAACACAACAATCTGCCAGAATACAAGCTGCTGAAATGAGATTCCTCAGACCAATAGCAGGACATCAAAGAACAGACAAAAAACATAACACAGAAATAAGACAACAACTAATAGTAGAGGAATTAAACACAACAATAGAGAAATACAGAACAAACTGGAAAGAACACTTGGCAAGGATGACTTAGAATAGAATACCAAAAGCAGCATACAGCTATTCACCATGAGGAAGAAGAAGTCTGGGAAGACAAAAAGAAAAGATGTAAAGAGCAGCAATTTGGAGCCGGAACAGGCTAGTAAATAAGCCTAAACCGTGAAGAAGAAGATCAATGTTGTTTCAAAATCCATGCATAGAATTATTAGCCATAGTGTGTGGGACATGCAGTTAAAATTTCGTCCTTCTATCATTAAATTTGTCAATGCTATTTTGATTTGAACATATTGAAATGCAATGAAAATAAAAGTATGGAAAAGCCAATTTGAAAGTTTGTATGCAGTTAAATTAGAATGTAGCATACATGCCCTCCTACAGTCATTAGGGAGACTTACAAGTGCCATAGGACACTGAAACTTCGCCAACTTATACTTTAAGGTACGCAGTATTTTTTAATGCAAAAAACAAAAAAATGCTAAATTTGACCGAAAATGTTGAAAATTTCACCCATCACCCCCCTTGTCCCAGGTTGTCATTTTGACATTTCTGGTGTTCTCTCCTGGCATTGGCTTAAATGTAACCCATTTCTGAAGTTGGGGTGCCTAGAAGGCGGAGTAATGTTACCCCATGATATGATGGATGATAAATGATAATGAAATGCCAGGAGAGTTCTTAACCTAAACTTAACCTAAATTCCAGACCATGGGCAACCATGTTATACTGTACATAAAATAGGCTGTTATATTCGACGCTTTGGAGTGTTGCTTCTAGCATTTTGTTCTTAAAAGAACAAAGATTTGTTTGCCTTAGGGGATCTTTCATGTTAAGTCTCATAGATTGCAATGGGCAGGACATGTGGCACGAATGGGGAATGAAAAAGATGCATGGAAGCTTCTTGTAGGTAAACCCCAGAGAAAACGCCCAGTTGGTAGACCAAGAATGAGGTGGGAGAATAACATTAATCATGATTAAAGGAAAGTATATTATATAGAGGATGTGTGGAAAACATTAGCTCAGGATAGGGATGTATGGAGAGCTTATGTCCGCATGGCTATGAACCTACAAGTTCAACAGATCTTTTATAACTTTTTCTATTCCTAATGACATATAAATTACATGTACATGTGTTTCTGTGTGAATAAATTCAGACAAATTATATAAAAATAAAATTGCTTAATTGTATTTCATCCTACCCTACTGTGCCCATTGCTTACAATGTGCACATATTTCCCACCAAGTTAACATGCAAATTAAAAAAGTAATACCATAATAATAACCATTGTTTTTAAGGCTTTCCTGAAAGCATATAAGGATTTTGTTCAAAATTTAAAAAAAAAGTGCTTGAGCATTAATGGGTTAATGTTTGATATTTTAGGAAGTAATACTATATGGTTTTATACAGCAATTATGAAATGAATCAGATTTTATACATCCTCATATTTTGTATCTACTCTAGGACTAGTTTCAAATTTGTTCTTGAACATAAGAATGAAACAACATTTTAGAAATGTAAAAAAAATGGAGAAAAATAAAAATCAGCAGTAGCTATTCATGCATAGTCAAAAAAGCACAGAATTGAAGTAAGGGCAAAATTAATGAAACAGTTAGAGAAATCTAAAAAAAAAATGGAAAAAATATAAAAACAAAATAACAAATTTTCAAATACCAGGGAAGAAATATTTAATTTGGAGTTTCATCAGTCCACCACCAACAGAGGTAGGAGGAGTAAAAGCATACCATCTGTAAAATCAAACGTCAGATACCATTTGACAATGACGAACAGTTCCTTGAAACTAATCGTGCAGAGAACACAAAATATGAGGTGAGGTGTGAAATCTGATTAATTTAATGATGTATTAACGTATTTTATAGACTTACATGCTTATGACAAATCATGTAAGCAGTCTGAGAGAAGACAACTTTGAAGACGCTCGTAAATTCAAGCCGGAGCGGTGGATTTCTGAAGAGGAAGATATTCATCCATTTGCTGCCATTCCATTTGGTCACGGAGCTCGAGCATGTGTAGGCAGGAGATTTGCAGAAATTCAACTCTGGATTATGGCTGCCAAGGTAATACATAATTAATGAGGTGGGAGAACAACATTAACTATGATTTGAGGGAAGTAGATTATACAGGGAATGATTGGAAAGCATTAGCTCAGGATAGGGATGTATGGAGAGCTTATGTCCGCGCGGCCATGAACCTTCGGGTTCGATAGTGCCAGTGAGTAAGTAAGTAAGTAAGTAAGGTAATACATAATTAACATTAGTAAGTTCAATTTTGAGACATGAGGAATCATTCATATAGTGCCTCAGATCATTCCAGATACTTCCATGTGAACTCTTACATACTGGTGTTCGCCAAAATGTGGCATTCAATCATAATTATTTTTTGTTTACAACTTGTTTTCTCAACCTGGAGCCATCCAAATTCACAATGATATGTGCAACTGATCTCATACTGGCCAAAATTTTATGAGAAAATTTCTTCCCCCATGGGGACTTGAACCAGCACAAGATCTGTATCTCTGCACGAAGGTTTCATGCCTTAAACCGCTATGGTACAGGACTTCTTCTTCTTCTTCTTCCTTCCAAGTATTAGGCCAAGGCCTGTTACGATCCTATAGAAAATTTTCCCTTATGGGAAATTCTCGTATAAGACTTGAAAGCATAATGATAGTCCCTTCGATTGGTTGCTGGCCAAAGGAAGGCAAGACCAGTGATGGGGCTGCCATCTTATAGCCTCTGGTCAGGCTTTTCTGGAGAAGAAAAGAAAATAAAGGAAAGACAAAATGGAAAAAAGGAAGGACTCCCTAGCCCTCGGATGCCCTGATAGCGTTGGGATCGAAAAAACAAGAGTTAACCAAGAGAGATTAGATAGTAAAGTTAAAAGAGTGCAAAACACAAGTAAGTGGAAGAAATGTTTTGCACAGCTTGGGCACCTTGTGGTCGCCATCCACATATCCCCTAGATGAGGATCCCTGAGGGGTGGTACAGGACTTGAAGTTCTTATACATGTCATTAATCCATTATATGGGAGCCAAGACTTTAGTTCTCTTCCAAAGGAACTGGACTTTTATAAAATAAAAATTATAATATAAAATTATGACATGAGAATAGATGAAGAAAAAAATATATACATTAATATATAATTCTTTTTGTTACAGGTCATTCGTAATTTTCACATAGAATATAATTATGGCAAAATTCAAACTACAACAAGACTAATAGCTATGCCAAATAAACCACTGAAATTTCGTTTTGCGGAGAGATTGAAGTAATATCCATTAAATATCACACTGATTTTGTTTTTGTTTTAGTTTATTATTGTTACATTTGTTAGTTTTATTTTTAAATTTATGCTAACCTATACACCAGGCAGTCAATGTAAATTAATTTATTTATTTTAAGTAAATCTTAGTTCACAAAACTACCTCACTATTTTAAATTATGTCATATATCCTTCTCAGTCATCAGATGACAAACTTTGACATAGCATCAAGTATTTTCATGTTTTTAACTTTTCAAATATTTTTTTTAAATTTTTTATTACTTCTTTGCAGCATAAACTACTGTTCAACTTCAAAGACCAATAATACATCTCAACAGTGACTACTACAAATACAAGTTACTAAGATAAAACAATCTCACTACAGCCCTTAAGAGTCCTTGGGGTGATAGATTAAGAGTCTCACCTTTCCAAACAATCATTAAGAGATGTTAGCCATGCATGATGGCTCCCTTAATCCCCAGAAAATATATCTGGTACTCATTTCTATTAGAGGTTGAGTCGATATTAGGGCCATGTTGCTGCCAGAAGGTTTAGATCAATTTAAGGGGGGGGGTGATGGGTGAAATTTCTATTTTCTACAGTTTTTAAGCTACATATTTGATTTTTTGTACACACATTCATGCCATAATAGGTAATATTATATTAAAGTTTCATCCTTCTAGGCTTAAAGGTTTTTGAGTTATTGAAGAAAATCCATTTAAAAAATTTGCATATTTAAATTTTTAATAAGTCCCATAATTTTTTAGTAATTTTTTTCTACACGACCACTGACTTATTTAGAAAAACACTATGCATTAACTTTTCTACATCATTATAATAATGGAAGAAAGAATATATACATCCTCTGCATATGAAAAAAAAATTTTTTTTTAGTTACTACACATATTTTATTTTTTATTTAAAAAATTATCAACATTGTTTCAAAATCCATGCATAGAATTATTAGCCATAGTGTGTGGGACATGCAGTTAAAATTTCGTCCTTCTATCATTAAATTTGTCAATGCTATTTTGATTTGAACGTATTGAAATGCAATGAAAATAAAAGTATGGAGAACCCAATTTGAAAGTTTGCATGCAGTTAAATTAGAATGTAGTATACATGCCCTCTTTCAGTCATTAGGGAGACTTACAAGTGCCATAGGACACTGAAACTTCGCCAACTTACACTTTAAGGTATGTAATGTTTTTTTAATACAAAAAACAAAAAAATGCTAAATTTGACCGAAAATGTCAAAAATTTCACCCATCACCCCCCCTTAAGAATATCAATCCCCATGGGGATTTGAACCTGTAATCTTCTGGCTTTAGTTTATTGACTTAACCAACTACGCTATAGCAAGTCCTCTACTTTCAAGTTATTACTAAAGAGCAGATTTCTATGACCTAAGAAATAAGAAAATATGCATGCATTTATGACCAAAAAAAGTGTTTAAATTTGGCCCTAAAGACAAAAAATGTGGCCTTATAATTTAATGAATATATTAAAACATTTTATAATAATTGTTCATTAGCGAGGATGGTAACGATTTGGTCTTTCAAGAAATTTCCAAGAATAAGAAGCGACCTTCAAAAAAAGAACTATGTAACTTGAGACTTACATACATAATGTTGGTTTTAAAATACAATAGGAAGTAACATTATGAGGTTTGCTCAATAATTAAGACATTTTGTCTGTACATTCTTAGGTAAGAATGTACAGACAAAATGTCTTAATTATAATGTTGGTTATTTAAACTTGGCTGACTTACAAAAATCCCCAAAATATTGCTTTATTACAGAAATTACAATAAATTTGACTAAAAATCAAAATATGAAAAATATGATTTTCATACATATTTAAAGGAAGCAACACTATGAGGTTTATGATGATCTTGTAGAAGATTTCCAGGTTGTTGGCCGTGGTCTTGAGGCTTGTATTTCCCCAACGTTTTGCCAGAGACTGCATCCGGCATCCTCAAGGGTTGTCTTGAGACTGGCAATTTTGTCGACTACCTGCCCTATTTATACATTTATCTGGACCGCGCAGAGAACGCGTCACAAATAAATGTATAAATAGGGCAGATAGTCGACAAAATTGCCAGTCTCAAGACAACCCTTGAGGATGCCAGGCACAGTCTCTGGCGAAACATCGGGGAACTACAAGCCTCAAGACCACGGCCAACAACCCGGAAATCTTCTACAAGATCATCATAATAACTCCGGCCGTGAAAGCCTAAGTCAATATACTATGAGGTTCATTTTAATTAATAAATGAGTTAGAAAATTTAACACCTCACCTCATAATTGTTGATTTCTTAAGGACATGTTTCAATACTTCTTTGTATTATCTTCAGCTCTAATTAACTCTGTACAACCACCAATTCAACTGCTGGATAGAACTAATTCACTATAAACTGAATACCTCTTTTCTTCTCCTTTCTTTTTTTTTTCTACAGTATGTTTCTATTTTCCATTTGTGTCATTTGACTCAGCCTCCTCCATACATCTTTATCCTTCCAGCATTCTTTATTCATGATTGTTGTTCATTCTACTCCTTTTCTTATATCTGGTCTATCCACCTTAATCTTCGTCTTCCCAATAGTTGTTTCCTTTCTTTTATTCTCATTTCCAATGTTCTTCTTGGTAGTCTTTCTAATGTCATTTGCTTAACACGTCCAAACATTGTAATGTCTTGTTCAACCATGTCTAAGTTCTGAGAGGTAGGCAATGTTTGGGCAGACAGTGCTTCTCAGGATAAATTGCAATGGTGATTTTGTGTCTGCTGCCTCCAAGGTAGATGTGAAGGCCTGATAATAACTTTGAAAGAATAGCTAAAGGGGCTCTAGCGAAGCAGTGACAGCTCAGTGAGCCGTCAGTAGACGAAAACGTATTTTCAAAGGAGATTTTGACCTCAGAAGGACAGATAACTAAATTATTATCAATCACCTAAATTAATAGTTAATGGAATATTGAAGAAAAGACTAGATAAACATTTTATAATTGAAAACAATAACAAACCTGTTCATCCAGACATGGACCAGTAGGTACAGGACAAAGTTGTATCCATAAAGTTTTCATTTTCCATCACCTAAATGTGTACTTTGCAATAGGGATAATTCAATGACAACGAGACAGCTACGTAAGTTCCTCCAGTACATCTGTACTCAGCATCTATGTTTTATTGGGAAGCAGAGTTCATCAAGTTCCTGGAGAACAGTTACTACTACTACTACAACTATCTTCTTATATATTATATCTTCTTCTTCTTCTTCCTCTTCTTCTTCTTCATAAGGTTTTGTGCCTCCATTCCACAGGTCAAATTATACCTTTGTCTCTTTCAAGTTGTCTTCCTGAAGTAGCATCTTTCAGAAGATTGGTGTCTTTTAAAAGCAGACTATTGTCCATTACCAGCTTTCTAGACCTGACAAAATTTCACCAGAGCCCGTGTTATCCATTTTTTTAAGTTCTTACTGAACCTTCTCAGTTACTGAGTGGTACAAAAGAGAAAATGTCTCCACTCTACGGGTCGAATGTTTGAACGCATTAGACAGTAAAAGGCGTTCTCTGCTGATAAAGTTTTATTCAAACACATTTTCCTTACTCAGAAATCTATTCACGCGGTAATAATTGTAAAGCTACCTGACAAGGTACCTTAAGATCGTAGCTCAAGATATAAACTTATGTGAAAATCCCGAAGGGAACCGATGGTAACCGATGTAGTTTGAAACTTATCCAAGATATCGGACCTTGAAGACTTCGATCATGTTTTCGGTATACGCAGAGAAGAGGAATTTGATAGAGTCTACCAAAGAATTCAACTGGAAGAACAGGAGAATCGGCATAATATTGCGCGTCGCAGACGTGTTTTTATACGGTATTATTTGCGGGATGCAAGCATAAATGCATTCCTCTATAGCAGACGAAAATAACGGAAGTGGTTTTATTGCTGAGAATTCTGGGTAATTCGTTGCCAATATTACGAAAACGTCAACATTCATGCATGACCGGTTAAGACGGCCGTTAATTCGATCTCAGCTCACCAGTGATTGGAAGTAATTTGAATAGAGAGTAATGTATTTGCATACGACCCTTAATCTCCCAACAAGCATTCTACTACTATCATAGATTATTATTTAAATGCCAGCCAAAGAAATCACAATCATTTTTATTATTAATTTAATACTTCTCAATAAAATAAATAAATAATATGTATAAAATATAATCATGATCAGTTTCATCCACTGTTTTATCTTGGTGAATCTAGTACGTGAGTTTTAATTAAAAGTTGACTAAATACATATTCATGCTGTCAGCAATCCATTTTTCTTTAATTTTTCATCTTACAAACTTGTTTATTACAATTTTTTATGAATAGAAAGGCACATTTGTCTAATATTGCACTACCTTTCTTAATTGGTCTAATAAATATTATAGGATTAATATAACAGTTATCTTTAAAAAGTAAAAACCCATTTATGATACTGTCTCGCTATAAGGAACATATTGTAAAGAGTATAAAATAAAATATTACAATTTAATGATGGAGAAATAAAATTGATGTTATGTATTGAATTACTTTGTAAGAAGCTAATAAAACATTTGAATGATGATGTATTCTTATAATTATTTCCACAAACAAGTATACCACACTGAAATTCACTGCTAAATGAAGATAAGGTGGGTCAACTGCACATTCTATCAGTGGTCAAGTTACTGACCCATTCTCTAATGTTGCCCAGAGTTCCAAGGATTCTGTACATCCCTTACTCTGTAAAATTGATTACAAATATGTGGCAGTATATGTTTATATATGATGTCAAACCAAGAACTGTATCATATTTGAAGAGAAAAATTATACGCTCAGACCAGGACTTGAACCCGAAAAGATTTGCATTTAGATTGGTACTTGCTCTGGTAGCTCAGTTGGTAGAGCACTTGGTCTAGAGAACCAAGGGTCCCAGGTTCAAGTCCCGGTCTGAGTGTATAATTTTTCTCTTCAAATATGATTTATCCATCATTGAGATGTATGAAATTAATAATAAAAACATTTTAAAAAACCAAGAAATGTATATTTATGTCAAGTGGATTGCTCTTTGGTTCTATTTATCATACAGCAGTTGTGTAAACATATAACAATATCAATACTAGTAAAATTCATGATAAAATTCCATTGAGGTATTAAGTCACAATAATATGCATTAGTTATTCTCTATGTCTATTCAGTTCTTAGAATACCATGATAGTAATTGGAAGCACAGTCAAACCTAGCAAAATTTATTCTTATTATTATGTATAAATTAGGGTGTCGCAAAAAAATCAAACTCTTTTATTGAAATATGGAGACAGGAACAGAAAGGAAAATTGGTGTAAAGCAACATTATAATTATTGTATAGTATTATCTTATTTAGCAATGTTCTTATGAGTTCAGGTCAATAACGTTGCAAATCAAATTTGAGTATGAAAGGACAGCCAAATTTTCCTCAGAGGGATTTTATTTCAGGCTTCAGGTTCTTTTAGATCCTGCAAATCTATGACCTAGGAGCATTCTTCACTTTTCTTCCAAAGGAGGACATATTCATGAATTTTCAAGCACTTGAAAATCCAATAACCTAGTCAGCTTTGAACTTCTGGACCAACATTAATAACTTATGTAATGAACCTCTTTAACAGCTCAGGTCATCAGCACCATAATATTGGTCAGAGGCCTCTTACTTCTGTTAATACTTCTAAAATTCACTTTTATTATTAACTTATATTAAATTAACTACTTGATGAAGTTTTTTAAACAGAAATCAATTTTAGTTCAGGATGATTAAATATATTTGTTGCGGCCTACACTAGGGCCTAACTGCCATAATAATAAAACACTATAAAAAAACCGATAAAACATATACACAATATACTGTTTATTATACCAGAAGATAGGGAATGTCCCGCGCCGTAGCCGAGCGGTTAAGGTAGGAAGCCTTGGCGCAGAGCTATGGGACTTGCGCTGGTTCGGGTCTCCATGGGGGAAGAAATGTTCTCATGGTATTTCGGCCAGTATGGGACCGGTGCCCACCCAGCATCGTGAGGCAATTGGGTAGCTACAATAAGTAGCGGCTCCAGGTTGAGGAACCAGCTATAACGGCTGGGGGACTCGACATGCTAACCACATGTCACCCCTACACTGGCTGTTGATCATCTACCTCTGTGATTGACACATGTGGATGTGAAGGGCCAGCAGCCGGCTGGTAAAAGGGCAACTGCTGAAAAGTGGAAAGACCCTCAATCGGAATCGGAGATAGGGAATAAATAATCATCTTTAATATGCTGATTGAAGTTACACTCAAAATTCATACAAGGGTTTTATAAATAAAAATGAGGGTACAAATTATAGAATATCTTAGACTAGAAGTGATTTCACATCAATATATTTTTCATACTATGAGGACACACTTACGAAAGCTTATATAACCACACAAAGAACCCTGTTTTTTGAATAACACTAGTTTCAAACTAATGGGACACTCTTACGAAAACTTATGTAACCCAAACACATTAAGATAAGTAGGAAAACATCTTATAAACTTGGCCCTGACCCAGGAAGATTGCTATAGGTTGGGAAATAGATAAGGGCTTCCACGAAAGTGGAGGATAGAGAAAGGTAAAATTACCGTATAAAAACCCTGGGTTTTTGGTAGAGAAGGCAGAACGGTGTGGGGGACCGAAGCCTTCGGTCCTCCTGGGGAGGAGTGCAGCCTCTACATGGGTAAGATGTTTTAAAATACTAATATCACTTCTAAAAAAGTTCAAGTTTTCTAAAATGGTCATTTTCAGAAGCAAAATAACTTAAAATGATTTGGAAGACCAAAAGGGTCAAATAACTTAGAATAATTTTGTTAATTGTTAAGAATATGCATGATTATAAGATGACCTAAGGGTCAAGCAAGATGAATAATAACCTAACGTTGATTTTTAAATGGTTTTCTCCCTCTGAGTATTATCAAGTTTTTTTAGTTTTTTCGGCGCATTTCAATATGGCGATTTTAGCTGGCTTATATGTTTTGTCTAATCTTTTTCTTTATGTTTGTTTTATTCAAATAAATAATGTTAACATTTGTTTTAATGTGTTTATATGTGAAGATCACCCACCAAAAACAAAGGCCAACCGTTCGGGCCAAAGACCACTTAAACTATAGAGATCCTTTTACGCTACGTTATGACTGGGGTTAAACTTCCAATGTAACAATATTAGTTACTTATTTTAATATTTTAACTCTTATTTCTGGTTTGACATGCTTTTACTTATCATAAATCTACAACAGAGGATCTATAGATTTACTTCCCTTCCAAAGGAAGCCATTACTCAGAATTATTATGTCCTTCATAATCCATCGACTCTGGCTGGATTTGAACCAGCAAACCTAAGAATCAGAGGCAATCAGGGTAATTACTAGTCACCAGAACTGACAAAATTCAATAACAGAATAAAATTCCAATTTGTGAGAGTTCTGGAGTTCCAATCAGCCTAGTTTTGGATCAAAACAGCCAAAAAAAATCTTCCATCACATTATTATCTAGATATTTAAAATTGCCCAATAGTCAGGCCAGAGAGTCTCTGTCATTTTTACACATAAGCGTATACTTGAAATTGCACTGGAAACAATGGATTTAGGTAAAATCAAATATTTCCTACCTCTCCTCATACAAATCTTCTAAGTAGATTGTGATTTCGAGACCATAATGGTATCATCTTCAGTACTATTTTGGCGGCTGATGTTATGTCGTTCAGAAGAAACTCTTCTTCTTCCCTCTGTTGGTGGTGGACCGATGAACCTCTGGATCAGGCTGCTCATGCTTGGTCAGAAAAACGTTTAATTGAATCAAAAACCAGTCTAATTAAACAAATAGATAAATAAAAGGAACTCACGGTTTGGGAAAAAATTCACATTCAGAAAAACAAAGGAAAACTTACAAACTTCAAAATTCCTGCAAATTCTGACCTTATCCAGTACGTTCATCGGTCCACCAACAGAGGGAAGAAGAAGAGTTTCTTCCGATCGTCATAACATCAGTCGTCAAAATAGTACTGAAGGTGAGACCGTTATGATCTCAAAATCGCGATCTACTTAGAAGATTTGTATGAGGAGAGGTAGGAAACATTTGATTTTACCATAAATTAAACCCCATAGTGATTAATTCCTGTAAAAGTTAAACAATGGATTATATTAATATCCAACATAAAGGAACCAGTAATCCGATTGATTCCGATTGAGGGTCTTTCCACTTTTCAGCGGTTGCCCTTTTACCAGCCGGCTGCTGGCTCTTCACATCCACATGTGTCAATCACAGAGGTAGATGATCAACAGCCAGTGTAGGGGTGACACGTGGTTAGCATGTCGAGTCCCCCAGCCGTTATAGCTGGTTCCTCAACCTGGAGCCGCTACTTATTGTAGCTACCCAATTGCCTCACGATGCTGGGTGGGCACCGGTCCCATACTGACCGAAATACCATGAGAACATTTCTTCCCCCATGGAGACTCGAACCAGCGCAAGTCCCGTAGCTCTGCGCCAAGGCTTCCTACATTAACTGCTCGGCTACGGCGCGGGACCAGTAATCTCAATGGTAAATAGTAGTACAGTCAACTACTGCCACCTTAAAATAACTCACCCTAACCATCCAATGGAATTATCAAATATCAAGAAGTTGCCTACATTTCGCAGACAATACCCATTATTTTTGTTAGCTTTTAAGTTTAACTATTACAAGCAGAATCCTATTCTATACCCCAGCCGCCATATCTCCGGCTCTGAAGTTTAGGTTATATGAGGGGTAAAGGAAGAATTCACCCTCTAGTGCCAATAAAGGAATGGTTGTAATGAGAGTTGATGTCTGCCACAACTAATTATTGTTCTTGATGCAGCTATAGTGCACTAGTAAGGTTTGAAATTGGTGAGATGTTGTCAGCTGTATGTCTGCTAACCGCATACATAAAGCGGCTACTCCCACTGAATATCCATATCGGCAACACTGTCGTGAAAACTTCAGGGCCGGGGAATTAGTGGCTGCAGTATAGTATTGATACAACAAGCAAAATAAAATGCATATAAAAGTGCATATACCATATTAACTTGCATAATTCATGCACATGAATTTGTATGACAATATCATTTTTTTTTCAACTTAACATACTTTAATATCAGATTAAGTTGGGGCAGTATGGAATTCTCTTTAATAGGTTTTAATGTCTTATAGCAAGCAATACTACCTCCTAGAATTATACAGGCCTCATGAAAGCCAGGATTCACCTGGTAAAATCCTTTTTTCCCCAAATAGTATGGCTTTCAAAAGTCTGACACAATAGAAACTGAATATTAGAAATGTTATATTATTTTTGGTCTGGACATCTTACCAGACAGAGTCTGGGAAAGCTGACGATAAAACAGAATTGTTTTGAAACATGTCCAAGAACAAATCAACATTAATATTGAGGTAAGATGTCCAGACCAAAAATAATATAATTAAAATAACCTCAAAATATAACTTCCTAAAATTAAATATTAGAAATGTTCTACGACTAAAGGTATAAAGACAACCTGTTCTCTGATACGATTGTGCAGAGAATGCGACTGACAACGGAGCTGTCAACTACTGCATGCCAAAACCTATCTTTAAATTTCTTCGAGAAGCGGTGTGATGTACCAAGGGCATACCCAAAAAATGATCTACCATTTTTAATGGTAAAGCACTAAAATCTCTCATTTGGACTACAGGGAAGTAATAAAACTTGTGACTCGGTACCGGTAGATTGGATAACCCTCACTACCTTTCATCTGCACCATGTCACACCTCACTCAACTCCGCTCTTACTCAAGCATGGAGTCCTCTACTCTGTATGGTGGGTTGCCATTGCTGGATTCTTCGATTTCTGTGCCTTGCAGTTAAAAAGGCAGATCATTCTTTGGACATGGCCTTTGTACAACACAATGCTTCTCTGAGAAATTTCAAGTTATGTTTCGGCATGCAATTGTTGATAGATACCTTGTGAGAATTGGAGATAGGGTAAAGAAGAAATGACTGCCTTCTATATTTGGCTTATACCACTAATGAACAACAAAACAAACACCCTTTAAAAGCGTAAATTAATTTAGCCCGACCAATTTTCCATTTGTTAGTATTGGGCCAGGTATATTTAAGAGAAATGTTATTAATTTCTAATATTCACGTTTTGATAGTGAGACTATAAATGTTCAAGCGATACAGCTAGTTTCAAACTGTACTACTGTGCAATGTGACACATTGATGTTTTCTTTATTTATATTGTGATCGTGTCAAATATTAATATAAAAATTTAATTTGTAGGAAGTCATATTCATGCTGAGGGAATAAAGCTAGAGGAGTCGCCAATATAAAGAACACATAAATGTCATTACCTTGAGGTACTAAAAACCAACATATCGAAAATGTTGTCTAAAAAATTATTTGTCCACAACATCAAAAGCATTGTAACATGACTTTTTTCTGACATCTAAAAAATTTCGCTCTTAAAATCTATTTTAAAAATTATCGAATCCAGTACTGCCAATATAAGAACAAGGAAAATCGCTAAACAATAGAAATTTATTAAATTATGGTATTTGCATAACTATGATTACTTCTCCCTATGAGAAATTCGAAAAAATAAAAAACTAAGTCAATGCAAAATTAAGAAAATGTTATCAATGAGCATAACATGAAACAGAATTCATGAAATTTGTTAAATCTGGTGGAAATTCTGCTTTATTGGAGTTACCCCAGTTAGCGTATATGTTGGCTACACCGTATAAGTTAAAAACATTTCAGGGATACCAATACATATGTCTGGAAAACTCGCATTTATCAGTATCACCCTATCCTTACCAATATTTGAAATGTAACTCACTATCTGATGGGATTAGCAGAAATTTACAAAAATACGAAATCAAGATATGCATTTCTTTGCGCAAAAATTATATGAATTATAATACAATTTATGATTAAATTAAAATGCTTCATACCTCTCCTCATATCCAGTCTTCTAATTGATAAACCTCATAGTGATTTATTCCTATATAAGTCGAATATGATACAATTTATTATAAGACCCGTAAAGTTTAAATCACTTTGTATTAAAAAGTGATAAATTATCCAACAATTTGCATCAAAATATGATATTTTTTCGAACAGATATAAATAACTAATTGTTATCCCAACAACTGAAGCCACTACTTATTGTAGCTACCCAAATTCCTCATGATGCTGAATCGACACTGGTCCCATATTGGCTGAAATTCCATGAGAAAGTTTCTACCCCATTGGAGATTCAAACCAGTATAAGTCCTGTAGCTCTGTGCCAAGACCTCTTGCCTTAACCGCTCAGCTATGGTGCGGGACAAGATAGAACAATCCTAATTTTCTTTTACTTATAGACACTTTTAACATCCAAGGTTATACAGGTTCTATTAATTTAATTATTTATTATTTACATATACTATGAAATGCTGTCCCGCACCGTAGCCGAGTGGTTAAGGCAGGAAGCCTTGGCGCAGAACTATGGGACTTGTGCTGGTTCGAGTCTCCATGGGGGAAGAAATTTTCTCATGGTATTTCGGCCAGTATGGGACCGGTGCCCACCCAGCATCGTGAGGCATTTAGGTAGCTACAATAAGTAGCAGCTCCAGGTTGAGAAAACCAGCTATAACGGCTGGGGGACTCGACATGCTGACCACATGTCACCCCAACACTGGCTGATGATCATCTACCTCTGTTATTGACACATGTGGATATTAGGCCAGCAGCCGGTTGGTAGGCTAAGGGCCATATAGGCCTGTCGCGCCAGGAGTTTATGAAATGCTGAATATGATGAAATTGAATCTGGTATTGAAATTTCAAACCAGCATTTGTCTTGATACTGATGAAACCACAAAAAAAACCTAGTTCAGGTTGGTTGGCACCAGGATTTTAACCCAGAACTTCTTCCTTTCCAGGATTAAGTCAATGCAACCTGTTCCGATCTCAAGTCCATCATTTCCTTGGCTGTCCCAAAGATCATTTTCCATGCAGTCTGTAGTTGTTGATCATTTTGGATAATATTGTATTGTCCATTCTGTCTAAATGTTCTTTCCATCGGTATTTGTGCTCTTCTAGTTTATCGAGTATTGAAAATATCTCCAGAACTTTCTGAATACAAATGCTATTGATTGAGCCAACTCATTCAGTTGGATTTGTTGGCTCTTTCATGTGCAGATTTGAATTGTGACACTAATAAGACTTGAGTTGTTACCATTAAACAAAAATACAATATCGCTTATACAATATATCATATTGTTTTATTATAGCTTTGATAACCAATTTAAAAATAGTGATTTTAGAAAATACTTGAAGAAAATATGAACTTTTGGACTACATTATCATCATCATCATCATCGTTGCCATCAAGGATTGGCCTTCTAGCCTGCTTTGTCTCAAAGTAGTTGTTCATGCCATCTCTACAATGGTCATCCTACATTTCTTTTTCCTTTTGGATTGCAGTGTACAGGAGTTTTCAATATCCTTTGAATATGAATATCGTTGAATGTTATCATTCCAATTTATTTTGTATTTTTTATATAGATGTAATTGATATTTGAAGAGAAAAATATACACCTAGATCAGGGTTTGAACCCAGGACGTTTATCTTTATATGCTAATGTTCTGCCACTGAGTTATCCAAGGCCTCCAATCTAAATGCAAATTTTTCTCCTATACATTTCTATTCCTGAGAGTGCTAAAGGCTTGCAAACTGTTTCTCAACATGTGAATGATAGATTTTTATTTAAGAGGACTTTTAATGTAATTGACTCTATAATTTTTGGTCTATATATGTAGAAATGTTAAAATCTAGAAGAAAAATGCACAAGAACCTTCAAATAGAGAAGATAAAAGGTAACTGATCCTACTGCAATGTGTTAGGAAACCTTGGGGATGTAGAAGATTAAGGCTCCCACCTTTCTAGACAATCAGCATGGAATGTCAGCAACATTCATTAATTACAGCCTAAATAAACTACAAAAACAAACAAAAATGAGAAGATTGATGATAGTAAAAAAATCAGGGATATATCAAATAAAATGTGCAGAATGTGGTAAGATATACTAGGGAAAACAAAGATAAATTTAACCATTAGAATCAAAGAACACATAATAAATGTAAAATAATTGGTTCAGTCATTTAGGAGTTCAATAATAAACACATGCTTCTTAACTTTTTTTTTTAATTTTCGGTTTTTCTTACCATGTTAATGTTTAGTGGTCACTATCTATTTTTTATGACTATTTAACTCATGCCCCAAATGGGAGTTAATGACCAATCACGTTTTAATGATTTCTGTTTTACAACCAATCAGAGTCGTGTTTCATGAAATATTTATCAGTGTTATAATTACCATATTAAAGAAAGCTCCTCCTTTTTAATATTCTGAACAGGTCTGACCATTATTTTGGAGTGACTGAGGCTGTGAGAAATACGGCTACCAGATTGTATATATATAGTGCATGAATGTCAACACATGCCGCATGCGGGAGTTAATATAAAAACATTTGTAGCAATTGATTATACCACCAAAAAAAAAGAAACCACTGTTTGCACTTTCTTAAATGTATTTTTTTCCCAGGTAATAATCCAGAAAAATATAATCGTCATATTTACATCATACGACATCAGAAATGAATTAATATACAGTTTGATGTGTTTCATTTTTTCTCCACTAGAGAGCATTCTTACAATATTGCGTTCCTTTGGCAATAAATAATATGATCTGGTTGCAATGATAAACAGAAGAAGCAGATGAAGCGTACCTATCGTTTCTCATTTCTTTTCAAACATCGCCGTTTACATTAAATATATAAATATTTTAAAATATCTATAGTTAAACAATGATTTGTGAGTAAACAGCTTAATTTTATTCGTTAAATAGTCCTAACAAATGCCACTCTTGATTTCCAAATTCTCTAGATAAATTCACTCCTCACTTCGTGAGTCGTGAATTTATCGATAATTTGGAAATCACTCGTGGCATTACTTATGATAAATACTTGTATCTGTACAGAAAATCACAAATATGCTAATAAATTATAAAGAAGATTTTATTATACCCTAAGAAAATAGCAGTATCATTATTTCCTAAGCCATTTAATATTCTGACATAAGTATTAGTAAAATCGGTATTAAGGTTAGGATTTGTATTCTTTCCCTTTGCTCACACATTGAAAATTTATCATTATATATTTTTACATATTTGATTAATTTTGTAAATTATTTTTACCTTTTATGTAAGACTACATATTTTTTCTCTTAATTAAAACATAATAATTTTCGTAAGTAGAATATAATTGAAAACAGCAGTATGAAAATATTGTTACAGTTGTTAAATGCAAGAAAAAATATAAGAACCTAGGTACCCGATCGTACAGTGAAACAGACTTTCCAAGCTATCCAAAAGCTGCCAAGAAAAATTCTATTCACTCAACACAACAAATATACAGAAAGACACAGAAATATTCCATATTGCAAACCTCGACTATCTACTCTCATTATGAATGAAATAGTAAAAATACCGTATGTAGGGGAATGCCATACTGTAGTCGAATATTTAAAACAATAAAAGTTGTACATTTGTTGGCAGTCGTCCTCAACAAATTAAATATTCAGCTGGGCCTTTCGGAACCGGTTACATTTTCAAAAGCCTAGCTCAATATTTTAAACAAATTTAATTTGTTGAGGACGACTGCCATCAAAGGTACAACTTTTATCGTTTTAAATATTTAACAATGACCTCAACTGCGCTAATTACACTGAGCAACAAAAAAGAAACTTTTTTTTTTGTCTCAGAAAGAAAAATATGTGATTCTGATAGTATTTTTTCTCCTGAATTCAAATATGAGATTGGTTTTTGTCCATCACACAAGGTTTCTGACAGACAGGAATCTATAATTTCAAGCACTTTAATATTTTCTACATTCGTAACTACACAATATTCGAACATTCGGACTCACATAGAAAGTAAGAAATGACGATTTTCTGCTATATTTCGCCTGTGGAGCATCCATCTCAATAATCGCCAGCATATTAGAATTCCATTTGCCTTGATATCTCTTTTCCATAGCTGAAATCTCCTGTGTTAGCTCATTTGGTTTTATTTTACGATGGGCAAATGGACGAAAAAAACATTTATTAAAAAAAAATTATTTAAATCCATTAATTGAAATTGAAATAAAAAAAACTGTGGGTGATGGAGAAATTCTGAATACATATTTGAAAACACGATAAAATACTGCATTAAGTACAACTATTGGTACTCATGAGACAAAAATCATGTTGACCAGTGTAATGTTTCCTAAAAGTTCTGTAGTCGGTTAAAGCAAATACTAAAAGTTGGAAAGTCGACGGTTCGAGTCCTGATGACTTCAGAATTTTTAAGTTGGCAGAATAATGGCTCGCAAGCCGATACAGCCTCAAATGAAAATGAATATCAGACAATGTTCTGGGGGTAAAGGCGACCGTCTTACAGGGCAGACAACCCAACTGATATATGTGACCAATTTTAATTTAACGAATTATTTAATGACGAATTTTAATGAAATGAAATAGCTTTGTGGCCAACCCCTGTAATCTATGACATGACTTTACTTCTCTCCCGAAGGAAGCCACACTCATGATTATGTTATAAACGGGATGAGAACAGAGGCTAGTAGATTCCATGCCCACTCGATTGTAATATGTGTTCAAATTTGAGAAGAGGATGGGCTAATTTTTTTTTTTTACTAAAGCAGACGCCAATATGTTAAAAAAGGGAATGGCGAAGACTACATGGGAAACCAGATATAATAAGAACAATTAAATTTCGTAGACTGCGATGCGACACGTTTGTCCAATAATGCAAAAATCCAAATGTTACTCTTGAATGGGGTTTTGATCGATATAGCATTGGAGTAGTGTTGCATTGTAACGTAGCAACGATAGAACGGTTTCAAATTTCGGATGGATATTTATTTATCATTCTGTTTCTGAAGTGCCGTGAGCGATTGAATATTTTAGCTCAGGTTTTGGAATATGGAAATTAGGTAAGTTTGAATATATTCATTACACAAATAATTCTTATTAGAATACAGTAGGGCCTAATAAATATACTTCTTATTTGACACTGGAGCCTAATTTAGTTGATATATAGGTCTTCTTAAATATTTATTTCCAACGCTTGGTCCCGCGCCGTTGCCGAGCGGTTAAGGTAGGAAGCCTTGGCGCAGAGCTACGGGACTCGCGCTGGTTCGAGTCTCCATGGGAGAAGAAATTTTCTCATGGTATTTCGGCCAGTATGGGACCGGTGCCCACCCAGCATCGTGAGGCAATTGGGTAGCTACAATAAGTAGCGGCTCCAGGTTGAGGAACCAGCTATAACGGCTGGGGGACTCGACATGCTAACCACATGTCACCGCTACACTGGCTGTTGATCATCTACCTCTGTGATTGACACATGTGGATGTGAAGGGCCAGCAGCCGGCTGGTAAAAGGGCAACCGCTGAAAAGTGGAAAGACCCTCAATCGGATCGGATTTCCAACGCTTCCTATCACTGACAGTTTTTTTTTATGTTCAACTTGCTAATGACCTGAGTGCGCTCCTACGCCCATGTAAATGAAATAGGATTTTAAATTTTCGTTTCAAGTAAACTCCTACACCTAACGTTTTTAGTGCAAAATAGCAGCTAAACACTCGCCGTACCTGAATATGTGTGTATACAAAGTTACACGTTTCGACGAATCAAACGTGGCGGTTTGCTGGAGTAAATTCTTATTTTAAGATTTCAGGTAAACCCCCACTTAAAATGGTCGGATTTCGATGAGTTTTCGACATTACCTACTTCGATTTATTTTAGTAGCATATACTGAGTTTCATTGTGAAACAACGAAATTTGCGACCGCTAAAAGCGACTTTTTAATTTTCGTTTCAGATGAACTCCTACAACTACAGGTTTTAGAGCGTAATATATAGCGGCTAAACACTCGGCGTACTCGGAAACATGTATGTACAAATTTTTATGAAGATCGGTTGAGGGGTTTAGAAGTCACGAACATATTTAGACTGAATTTAGATATGGGCTATAAAGATTATTGAGTCTTGTAACAAATCGTTATCCCATCTAATTTTAGGTCTGCCTTGGAGTATAGTTGTTAAAGGTTTCACTGGTAATGTTTTTTAAACAGAAAGTCTTTCGTCACACATTCTGCATACTTGACCAAACCAAATTAATCTTTGTGCTCTTTATTTGATATATTTTGTTATTTTTGGAACAAGAAATATAAATATAAATTTGGAATAAGAATATCAGAAAATACAAAATTAAACACCCTATTGTTTGCAGATGACCAAATAATAATTGCAAATTCAGAAAATAATCTGCAGAAAGGTCTGTATGAACTTAACAGAATTACAGAAGAATACGGATTAAAGATATCTACAGAGAAAACGAAAATTATGGCATTTCAAGGTGTAGATCCTGTCAGAAGTAAAATTGTACTTGACAATAAAATTTTGGAGCAGGTGAATAATTTTACATATCTAGGATTCAATATCTCATATGAAGAAGAAAATTATGTAAATGCAAAAATATCTAAATTTTTAAGAATTTTAGGGTTAATAAATTATATTTTCAAGCCACAGTTAGTCCAAAAACATTCAAGACTAAAAGTGTATAAAACACTGGCTCTTCCAACTCTTTTGTATGGTAGCGAAGTATGAACGTTGAAACAAAAGGATATACAGAGACTTAGATCTGCTGAAATGAGATACCTTCGGAGGACTGCAGGATACATACTACTAGGTCACAAAAATGAAGACATCTTAGAGGAATTACACATGGAATCTTTAGAAAACAAAATTTCTGATTATAAGTCAAGATGGATGCAACATGTTCATCGAATGGAAGATCACAGAATACCCAAACAAATGTTAAGATGTCAACCTGCAGGAAGAAGAAGACCAGGACGTCCACTCAAAAGACTTCTGGATGGTGTTTCTCTTGAGGCCGAAACAGGTCAACAAATGGCCTAAATTCGTGAATGTACTATGATGATGATGTTAATCATTTGTTCTAATTATCCAAGGCCCATCTCCAATTTCTGCTGGCTCGAAAATTATCCCAAACATTTTCCTTTCGAAAACTAATGCTTATTGTATCGACTTTTTTAAGGTCAGGTTTCGCAGGCTAACAGGGGTCGTCCGGTATATTCTAACTTTAGTATTCTTGGATCCGATACGTGTAAGATACGCTCTGTTGCCTAGTGTATACCACATTCCATCAAGTTATTTCCATGTAAATATAGCAGTAGTAGTTTACTCCCGACTGGGGACATGGGTGTTCCCTAATGCGACATTCTTAACCAATCTAATTTAGTTGCGCTTATTTTCCTACATATGTCAGCTAGTTGTCAGCACATAACCTCAAAGAGACATCTAGTAGGAAATTAAGGTATTACATGGATGGAGGAAGTCAGAATATATTTTGTCCAGAGGCACTAGTTTATGTCTGAGGTTTTTTTACGGAACTCACGGCTTAAAGTCTCTCTCGGAGAACTGGTCCCTTGGGTTCTTCCATCCTAAAAATCCATTGACCTCGGTGGGTTTGATCTCGCGACCCTTGGGGAAAGAGGCAAGTAACGTAACTCCTAGATCACCGAGGTCAAATATGAACCAAGATAATTAAAATATACAAAACACAGAGTCCAGAATGTTTTTATATTTCGTGACAAATTAAAATATTGTACATAGGCTAGTTGGAAATACACTATAGCTCCGCTTGATTGATAAGATTATGTTAGAACATGTTTCAGGAAAAATCCCCCCCCCCATCATCACTAACTGTAACTGTTCTATGGCCTGGCGGTAATTTTATGTACCGGGAGTGTTTATTACAAGAAATAATATGATGAATTCTGTTTGACATCTCATTCGAGAATACCTTAGTAACTAAACACAAAGTAACAGTAAATATAGATTTTCTATCTTCGACAATTGTACTTAAAATATACGTTTTTATCGGTGTATGACGTAACCATAGAATGACATCATGTTTTACAGAGTGAGAAAAAAATTATAATCTCTGTGAAGTTTTCAATTTTAATTTAACAAGTAATTGTGAATGTAGTATATATATATATGAGTTACAAAATACATGTTTTGAGTTTTATGTTCCAATTAAAAAGGAAACAAAAATAAAAATGTATAAAGTTATTGATATTCCCACAATATAGTATGGATGTCAGGATGTGAAACTTGGGCTCCAACAAAAAACAGAAAGACAGAATACAGACGGCAGAGATTAAGTTCCTCAGACAAGTTAAAGGATGTACAGCCTTTGAAATAATTGATGGTGCGCAGATAATTTTCAAGTCCCAGAAGGAAACCACTACGCATGATCAGAGGTCAGCTATTTGGTTCACTAGTATACAAATATTTGAGAAACTAAAATCTGTTCTATTTCGTTGTGTGTCGTGCAATGGAAAATAGTTTCGCGTAAAATAAGTAGTGCGGCAAATGTGTAAATAGCCTAAAACAAAGCTAAACAAATAAAACAAAAGAAAAAGAAAACTATTTGAAATAAGAACGAAAAAGAGAGAAAAAGCATGGCAGTGGGATCGAACACGCGATTTCATGCATGGGAAACAGAAGCTCCAACCATTAGATCACAACCGTCCCTGCTAGAAAATGTCTGTATGAAGCGATACAATACTTCAGGACTTACTTGTATAATGAAATTAGATATTAACTTGATTTTATTTAAATTAATCATACGAGTTTTGTATCAGTAGTGGAAATAAACAATCTACATATTCCTGACCAGGATCGAACCTGGGCCTCCGTCGTTGCAAGAAAGCATCTTACCGACTGCTCCACTGAAACGAACGATACGAATACTGCATGAATACCAAAGACGCCGCCGAATTTGACCTCAAAGGAGACAGCATACGTAACAACTTACTAGTGTGAATCGCTCTTCAAAACTTTAACTTTCCACCATCAAGAGATGAGCCATAATTTTTTTCAACGGCCATACAAAACTTAATAGAATTAGAAATGAAGATATAAGAAAATAATTAAAAGTGCAGCCTTTATTGGATAAAGTGAATTGTTATGTCAAATTTTACGTGGAATTCGCCCGGGTTCGATCCACGATTGGGAGATTTATTCTCATCTGTGAGACAAATGTCGGTAAACTTTAACGCCCAAATAGTACCAAAACACTTGTCTGGCCGTCAAATTCACTGTCATATTCGCCTTGTTCAGTATAAATGTGTGATTGAAAAACGTGTGTTGTCCGTGCTGTCTCAGAGGTAGCCCCGGATTGAGCTGATCCCTCATTCGCCGAAGTCCTTCGTGTCCTTGTAAAGTATGTGTATGTTCCATGCTCTACCGATAGGTCGTGTCCGGGTGACATAGGATACCTAAAATTAGCGCCTAAAAATGGAGAGGTTAACCCCAATTGGTGAAATTAAGTTTCTCATGCCAGCTTATTTAAATGCGTCGGACTGAAGTGAAAACAAATCATGCATAATCATAGCTAATTTATTTAGTGTATTTTGTGGTATAATTTTATACAAATTTAAATAATTTTACCGATTCATTTTTCAACTATTTATTAAATAAATTAAACCATTGTACCTTGTAGGATACAGTGCCAAATTAAGGATAAGAAACAAAGGAAAAAATCTGGTAATTATTTGCACAGACAGGTTCATTTGAACAATTTGTTCGCTGAATTATATACGAACAGTAAACTAAACAATTTCCAAGTCTATTGTTTTACAAACACATCCGTTTTCAAGACGGCTCATTTTGTGGTGTTAGTTAGGTCTTCATTGTAGTTTTCTAAGCACGAAACTAATCCAATTTTAAACTATTAACGGTACAAAATGTCGGATATATACAAAATCTAATTTCACGTTCAATGAAAAAAGTAAAAATTAATTAAATCGAAAAGAAATTTAACAACTGATAATGATATATTTTTCGTCCGAGACCGTGCCTCAAATTGGTTAGGTAAATAGATAAAAAAAATAATCCAACAAATCCTAAAGATAAAATACTCATTACGTCTCTTAACGCTAGGGGCGCTGATCTCCGAGTAGATTATATTATATTCCTCCTCCATAATATTTTTTTTATTCGCCTAAGGATTCATTTGATATGAACTGACAAAAATTACCAATATTTTTGTCTTATTTCGCGTAAATCGTAATATTCATAATAGGTGTATAATGTTCTTGCTACCTACATTACTATAAACCTGCTGCACTACATATAGAATTCTTTATTATGTTTTTAAAAAAACGCAAAAAAATCACTCAATAAAATAAGCTACGACATTTGAACGTCGCGGTTCAACAATAACATCACGGTTACGTGGTTACAGCATGAATATTTCAAAATTTGTTTTGATATAAAAATAATTACAATTTCGCGTTCTTTTATTTCGGAAAATCGGGATTATAAACAAATATTTTGTTTTACATGTAAATAAATAAGTGAAAGCAGTGAATTAAAGATTGTGTGTAAAATTTCGCTAAAATACGAGGTAAGATAGTTCCATTTAAGGGATACACCAAAGTTAGTGTGTAGAATTAGAATGTAGGCCAATGTGGAGTCACTTTACATTCACCTCTGATTTTTCCCCCATTACTTTTCTATCAAAATTTGTTTTGATATAAAAATAATTACAATTTCGCGTTCTTTTATTTCGGAAAATCGGGATTATAAACAAATATTTTGTTTTACATGTAAATAAATAAGTGAAAGCAGTGAATTAAAGATTGTGTGTAAAATTTCGCTAAAATACGAGGTAAGATAGTTCCATTTAAGGGATACACCAAAGTTAGTGTGTAGAATTAGAATGTAGGCCAATGTGGAGTCACTTTACATTCACCTCTGATTTTTCCCCCATTACTTTTCTATCAAAATTTGTTTTGATATAAAAATAATTACAATTTCGCGTTCTTTTATTTCGGAAAATCGGGATTATAAACAAATATTTTGTTTTACATGTAAATAAATAAGTGAAAGCAGTGAATTAAAGATTGTGTGTAAAATTTCGCTAAAATACGAGGTAAGATAATTCCATTTAAGGGATACAACAAAGTTAGTGTGTAGAATTAGAATGTAGGCCAATGTGGAGTCACTTTACATTCACCTCTGATTTTTCCCCCATTACTTTTCTTTTTCCTTTCTTGACTTTTTCTTGAACTTTTTCTTAATGTCATCTTCTTCTCCTTTTCGTGCCGTAGTTCTGAATGTACTGTTACGATCTAGAATTTTTTTTTCAACCAAAAATCGTTTATCATTTGACCAGTACTTTATAAAATTGTCTTAGCAATCCTGGATCTAGGCATACGGTCCACACGTTCATGCCAGTTGATTTGACACTGATGATGATGAATTTAATCCATACCCTACTCAGCACTTTCTTTTTTTTAAATATATGAGTACATATTCATACACAGACCCTGATGGAAAGCGCTTAATTCTTTTTTAGAAAAAAAACCTGATTTTCAAGTTCAGCGGCATCTGGAATACTGACTACACGAGGCCTATCAATGTTCACGCATTGATTTCTCAAATGTTTTCATAAAAATGTTATTTTTTTATACGTTATCCATGTTAACTCGATTGCTATATTGAACATATTTCATGCCATTTTTTAACAGGGTAACCACCTGTTAATTGAATGCAGGCTTTCACGGCCGGTAATCAAAATGATAAGTGATTCCGGGCTATGTGGCCGTGGTCCATTACTGGTGTTCCTACCAGACGTTTCTCCCTGAGCTACGGAGGGCATCTTCAGTGGAGAGTACTTCTAGGTGTTGTTTCCTGGTCGGAGGTTCGACTCATTCACAGTCCGACCAGGAAACAACACCTAGAAATACTCGCCACCACTGAAGATGACCTCTGCAGTTGAGAAAGAAACGTATGTCTGGTAGGAACACCAGTAATGGACCACGGCCACATAGCCCGGAATCACTCAACATTATAACCACCTGTTATTCAGTTTTTAAAATTATTGCAAATTGTGGTTCTGACCACTATCTACTCACAGCACAGATCATCCCCAAATTCCCTACAGGGAAAAAAGTGCATGATGAAGCAAGGGAATCAACAATGCAACTGAAGCAGGAAGAAAAATTTAAACTGTATTTATTTAATCAGGATAGTATCAAAAACTTATATAAAGAAAGACTGAGGATTAAAATTGAGAATTTGGATTACAAGGAAGACATAGAAGAAGAATATAATCAATTAAAGGAAATAATACATTCGGCAGCAAAAGAAGCATTAGGCACAATAAATAAAAAACAAAATACACAAGATTGGTGGAATGATGATATTGAAGAATTAACCAAAAAGAAGAAAAAATGCTACTTAGAATGGTTGGCAAATAAAACAAACAGAAAATTGTATAGAATACAAGAGAACAAACGCCAAAGTTAAAAGGAAAGTAATAGAAGAAAAAAAAACAAATTATGGAAAAGCAAATGCCAAGAAATAGAAAGTTATATAGGAGGATCACAATTATCAGAAGTATGGAGATTTCTAAAAACACTGGAAAACCAACCAAGGATCCAGCAAGATAAATTTGTTAGCAAAATCAGACGCAGAAAAACGTTACAAAACTTTACTGTCAGAAACTAGAAATGAGTTTATGGAAACAACCAAAAAATCCAACTATAGAAATGAACGCCCTGGAATTTGATACAATAGATATAGAATTAGAAATTCAAACCCTAAAGAATAAAAAGGCACCAGGGCCGGGAAACATACCCAATGAGTTAATTAAATATGGCCCAAAAAATGTAATAGGTAGATTGAGGGACTTGTTTAATAAGTGCATTGCAATACAGAAGATTCCTGATGAATGGAAAATAAGCTACATTGTACCAATATACAAGAAGGGCGATAGAAGAGACGCAAAAATACTACAGAGGACCAAGTATAAATAACACATTATATAGAATATTTACGAAGTTATTAAAAACAAAGTTACAAAAAGATATTAAAGACAAATTAGGAGAAGATCAAAATGGATTCAGACCAGGAAGGTCATGTGTTGACAATATATTTGCAATACAACAGTTAATTGAAAAACGGACTGCAGTTGGAGAAGAAACCCATTTGACAATGATAGATTTAGAGAAAGCTTATGACTCAATTCCGAGGAACAAATTATGGGAAGTATTGGAGAAATACAATATTGACAAGAAACCTAATAGAAATTATTAAACAAATCTATAAAGATAACTCCGCTTATGTTAAAATGGGAAATATAATGTCTAATCCTATAAAAACCTCAAAGGGATTGAAACAAGGGTGCAGTCTATCACCAATTTTATTTAATATTTATGTAGAATTTATATTAACGAAATGGAAACAAAGCTGCAAAGGTATGGGGATCCCAATAGGCAACAGATTTTTGCTGACATTACAATTTGCCGATGATCAACTGGTTTTAGCGCAAGACAAATTTGATATGGAATTCATGATAAAAAGGTTGAAAAACACATATGAATCATGGGGTCTCACAGTAAATTTACAAAAAAACAGAATATCTGGCAATAAATAGCAATGAAAGAGAAAATTTAATATTGGAAGAAGGAATCCAAATAAAGCAAGTGAAACAAACTAAATATTTGGGAATGATTATGGATAACATTGAAGGGATAGGAAAAGAGAACATAAAACATAGAATTGAATTGAGTAGCAAAATAATATCATCATTAAATTCCATATGGTGGGATAAGCATATTTGGAAAGACACAAAAAATATATTGGTAAAACATTGGTGGAATCTGTTGCAATGTATGGAAGTGAGGTATGGACAATCAATAAGTACTACAAGAATAGACTAATAGCTCTAGAAATGGATTATTTACGAAGAAGTGCCAGAAAGTCTAAATTAGAACGTGTCACAAATAAGGAAATTAGAAACATAATGGAAGCAGAAGAAAGCATAATTGAAAGAATTGAGGAGAAGGAATTAAAGTGGTTAGGACATGTTTTAAGAATGGAAGATGAGCGATGGCCGAAGCAACTATATGAATGGCATCCGAACAGAAAGAAGAAAAGAGGAAGACCAAGGTTAACATGGAAGGAAAACATGAAGACAGTAATGCAAGCTAGAGGGCTAAGCATCGAAGATGCCCAAGACCGTAGGCTTTGGAGGTTTGGCACGGGAAGACGGCAGCAGCTGTAAAAACCCGAAGATAGATAGAGAGAGTTAGAAAATTATTGCCATAATCGGGTTACATGGTAACGTGTGTTCATGTGATTGTGAAGTTATATTTATTGTTTTTGTCTACAGTTTGTGCTCTCACACGTCTGTTTTTATTAGAAATATATTGTGCCAAATTACAAGTATTAGGCCCTAAGGTACAAATTTCTCAAATTCTTTTTTTTTTTTTTTCCTCTCTCTCCCTTCAAGTGATATAAAATCTAAATTCCATTGGAAATTATGTCAAGATTTTTTTTTCCTCAATGCCCCAAGTTGTCATTTCGACATTTCTGGTGTTCTCTCCTGGCATTGGCTTAATTGTAACCCACTTCTGAAGTTGGGGCGCCTAGAAGGCGGAGTTACGTTACCCCGATGATAAGATGGGTGATAGATGATAATGAAGTGCCAGGAGAGTTCTTAACCTATACTTTACCTAAATTCCAGACCATGGGCAACCACAGGAATAATTCCCTTTAAGGAACAATTCCTATGGTTTGACCGGGTATCGAACCCGGGACCTCATGAACAGTAGTCAGGAACGCTGACCACTAGCCCATGAGGCTGGTCATGTCAAGATTATCAAGTACGCAATTTGAACGTGTCTAAATGGTAACAAAGAGTAAAGCGCGGGCAGGCAAAAACAGTTTTCAGATACTTTTGAAATTCACTATTAAATTTTTGTAACAGAGCTTGCCATCAAATTTTTAGAGGATAAAGAAGGCGTAAAACTCAATGGTATTAATAAGCTGTTAGTATATGTTGATTATGTAGTATTATCAGGTGATAACAAGGAGATACTACGGGCCAACATGCACATTCTATTTAGTAACACTAAGACATTGGGGATGAAAGTAAACATTAATAAAATTAAATATACGAGTATATTTAGACATAGGAAGTCATTATATAATGGAAAAGGAAAGTTAATGACAAACAGTGGAAATGATGAAGAACTGAACGAAGTGAAATACCTGAGAAAAATTACAAACAGGTAAGGTGTCGAAAAAAATTAGCACAGACTCAATTCTGGAAATTGGTGTTATTACAGACTATAGGGATTCTTGTAAAAAAACTTAAAATATAGAGAAAGATTTGCGTTTAGATCGGTACTTGCTCAGGAGCTCAGTTGGTAGAGCACTTGGTCTAGAGAACCAAGGGTCCCGGGTTCAAGTCCCGGTCTGAGCGTATAATTTTTCTCTTCAAATATGATTAAAATATATAAAACTATTATCTATTAAATGGATACGAAACAAATTTCATCTTGTGATATCCAACTTAATATATCCCGAAAATCATATTTATCATTCTCTAGGAAAGGATTCTTACGACTCATGCGCAGAGCGAAGCTTCGAGATACTTTGCAGCACAAAATATAATTTTCAAATGTTCCATTCCTAAACCTGATGATTAAATTTATATCTTACAAACGATGGCTCTGTATATAACAGGAGAGAAATATGTCCAAACCAAATGTAAATTCCACAAAACTAATTTATAGAAATTTAGCCATCCAAATCTTAATTTGGAAAATGTCTACAATGATAAGACAAAAGGAAAATGATTAATTCAAAAATTTTATTTACCGCTAACACTATCGAATCTTACGGTACATTGCAATGCGGATATAAGCTCTCCATACATCCATGATTTCCATTTTGTGTTTCCTATAATAAGTTTCCATTGCTCTCGTCCATTTTTATATCGTTCCTAATGTCCAACCTATCGGAGTCCATGAAACATACCTCTCACATTATATCTGATTTTCTATCAAGATCATGGAACTGGCTGTTATGACTTATGAGTTTCCTCCATTCACCTTGTCTATATGTCTCTGTGCAATATGCACTTTATTCACAAATTTTCTTATGTTTTTAAGTAAGAGATCTGTTTCGCATCCTTTTAATATATAACTCGGAGAATCGCCATTTTATGTATTATTAATACGGGAAGCTACCACACCTACAATTCCCTAGTAAAGCTGCAAGCATAGCATGAAAATGCTATGATTGCAGCGAAGGACCTGCCTTCGGGCAGAATTACTATGGATGGAATTTAACATTTTTGAGAGAATTTGAGACGACAAGCGTCCCCATCATACAGCCTATATAGTGTGTTTCCAGAGTTGATCCTATACATAATTCATTTCTGTTTGTTACTGTTGCAAATTATTTGAATTCAGACACTTCATCAAAATGTCCATAATTTACTGTAGATATTTTGTACATATAGGAAGAAGAAATGATACAATTACCACATAAATTGTGAAAAATGTACTAATCAGTTATAAACTTTTATCTTTCTAGGAAACAACATTTGAAAATAAATTTGATGTAATGAAGAAAAACAATGCGATATAGAACGTGGTGGGATCGAAAATAATAGTACATGGAGTCATTCAAATAATTCCAGCACCATTAGTGTGTAAAATAAATTATATGAGGGAAAACTGTAGAGGAACTATTTGGTAAGAATATTATAGCCTGGATGAATGCAACAAAATGGGTGATTTGATTACGCAATGCGTAAGTTGATTATAGGCTATGTACTTTATGGCGAAAACAGGCCACTTTATATACATTTAAATATAAAATAATTTAATATACATATATTTATTTACATGCAGAACCATTGCTCAAGAAAACACAACTTCAAACAAAATCACATACAGGTTGTTCCTATATTTAATTGAAAATTTCTTAAAGAAAGAAAATATTAAATGGGAATTAATTGTGTGTACAGCTACCATTTTCGACTAGTTTTCTGTCACTTGGATCGTTCATCCTTGAGGAGAGTTTATAGGTGTTTCAAACAACGTAAGTACAACGCCTTCATTCTTGCTTTGTCATACTGTTATACTTAAAAATGAGAGGTTTTCTAGAAATGCAATACAGAGATGTAAATAAAAAAAAAATCATCGCTCCACGTAAGCAGATATTATTTGACGTAAAATCGGATGAAGTTGTAGTTAAGGTATATACCAATTCTTGGCTCACAGAAGTTCCACATTTTGTCCAATAGAGTCTTACGGATCAGAGTAGTACACGGCTGAACGCCATATTAGTTTATGTTTTCTGGATCTCCGAAAGTTGTGCTGACATTATGCCTTTCTTGTTTTTCAGGCTATTAAAGTGAACCTGCGGATGGATTCAAGAAACAAGGATGATAATTTGTATTTCCGGGTTGACAGGTAGCACTTACAGGTGGTCAGACACCAGATTCGTTAGGTATGTAGACCAGTCTCTGCACGTATAATCGAGGCAAACCCAAGTTCCAGGGGGATATTAAATACAAATCCGAGATTACCCCAATCTTGTCGCGGACTACGTGACTCGCTTCCGAGGATGATACGGTATAACCAACTGAGCAACTTTTAGTATGTAGGATAGGGTAAATTCCAAGTAATCCCGTATCAACGCCCTAGTATGAAAGTGTCATTCTCCTTTGACTATAATTCCATGTTTTAATTAATGTTATGGTCATTAAATATTGGTGCATTTTTTAATACTTGCGCCTTTTTGAATATTTTGCATATGCTAATAGTTCTTAAAAATACTCCTTTGACTATAATGCCATGTTTTAATTAATGTTATGGTCATTAAATATTGGTGCATTTTTTAATATTTGCGTCTTTTTGAATATTTTGCATATGCTAATAGTTCTTAAAAATACTCCTTTGACTATAATTCCATGTTTTAATTAATGTTATGGTCATTAAATATTGGTGCATTTTTTAATACTTGCGCCTTTTTGAATATTTTGCATATGCTAATAGTTCTTAAAAATACTCCTTTGACTATAATGCCATGTTTTAATTAATGTTATGGTCATTAAATATTGGTGCATTTTTTAATATTTGCGTCTTTTTGAATATTTTGCATATGCTAATAGTTCTTAAAAATACTCCTTTGACTATAATTCCATGTTTTAATTAATGTTATGGTCATTAAATATTGGTGCATTTTTTAATACTTGCGCCTTTTTGAATATTTTGCATATGCTAATAGTTCTTAAAAATACTCCTTTGACTATAATTCCATGTTTTAATTAATGTTATGGTCATTAAATATTGGTGCATTTTTTAATACTTGCGCCTTTTTGAATATTTTGCATATGCTAATAGTTCTTAAAATACTCCTTTGACTATAATGCCATGTTTAATTAATGTTATGGTCATTAAATATTGGTGCATTTTTTAATATTTGCGTCTTTTTGAATATTTTGCATATGCTAATAGTTCTTAAAAATACTCCTTTGACTATAATTCCATGTTTTAATTAATGTTATGGTCATTAAATATTGGTGCATTTTTTAATACTTGCGCCTTTTTGAATATTTTGCATATGCTAATAGTTCTTAAAAATACTCCTTTGACTATAATTCCATGTTTTAATTAATGTTATGGTCATTAAATATTGGTGCATTTTTTAATACTTGCGCCTTTTTGAATATTTTGCATATGCTAATAGTTCTTAAAAATACTCCTTTGACTATAATTCCATGTTTTAATAATGTTATGGTCATTAAATATTGGTGCATTTTTTAATACTTGCGCCTTTTTGAATATTTTGCATATGCTAATAGTTCTTAAAAATACTCCTTTGACTATAATTCCATGTTTTAATTAATGTTATGGTCATTAAATATTGGTGCATTTTTTAATACTTGCGCCTTTTTGAATATTTTGCATATGCTAATAGTTCTTAAAAATACTCCTTTGACTATAATTCCATGTTTTAATTAATGTTATGGTCATTAAATATTGGTGCATTTTTTAATACTTGCGCCTTTTTGAATATTTTGCATATGCTAATAGTTCTTAAAAATACTCCTTTGACTATAATTCCATGTTTTAATTAATGTTATGGTCATTAAATATTGGTGCATTTTTTAATACTTGCGCCTTTTTGAATATTTTGCATATGCTAATAGTTCTTAAAAATACTCCTTTGACTATAATTCCATGTTTTAATTAATGTTATGGTCATTAAATATTGGTGCATTTTTTAATACTTGCGCCTTTTTGAATATTTTGCATATGCTAATAGTTCTTAAAAATACTCCTTTGACTATAATTCCATGTTTTAATTAATGTTATGGTCATTAAATATTGGTGCATTTTTTAATACTTGCGCCTTTTGAATATTTTGCATATGCTAATAGTTCTTAAAAATACTCCTTTGACTATAATTCCATGTTTTAATTAATGTTATGGTCATTAAATATTGGTGCATTTTTTAATACTTGCGCCTTTTTGAATATTTTGCATATGCTAATAGTTCTTAAAAATACTCCTTTGACTATAATTCCATGTTTTAATTAATGTTATGGTCATTAAATATTGGTGCATTTTTTAATACTTGCGTCTTTTTGAATATTTTGCATATGCTAATAGTTTAATAAACTCTGTTAGATGGCCCGCTGCGTATTACAAATAATAAGAAAGGTTCGCCCTAATGATCATTGATCCATGTAAAAAATGAACCATTGGCCTTCGATTGAACCAACCCATGAAACGGCGTTGACTCTCTAGGTGCAGGAGTCCGATGTTTCAGGGTCCCCTTTCGAAGGTTTATTGATAAATATATCGTCAAAACACCCGAAACAAACCACAAGTAATTCTTCATTCCTATGTTTTGTTAATGGTAGAATGTGCTTTGTTTAGTCTATATTTTAAAATAGTAATAAGTATATCATTACATTTTTAATGCTTCAAACCCATTCCAAAAATAAGAAACAAGTACCAGGCGGCGCCGCAAGCCTGCTATGTCCCGGGGGAACTAGGACCAGAAATTGTTTCTAATGCTTCATTCCCATATTTTGTTAATGTTAGCTAATTTAGACCACTGTGCTTTGTTTAGTCTGTATTTTAAAATAGTAATAAGTATTTAATTTATATCATTACATTTTTAATGCTTCAAACCCATTCCAAAAATAAGAAACAAGTACCAGGCGGCGCAGCAAGCCTGCTATGTCCCGGGGGAACTAGGACCAGAAATTGTTTCTAATGCTTCATTACCATGTTTTGTTAATGTTAGCTAATTTAGACCACTGTGCTTTGTTTAGTCTATATTTTAAAATAGTAATAAGTATTTAATTTATATCATTACATTTTTAATGCTTCAAACCTATTCCAAAAATAAGAAACAAGTACCAGGCGGCGCAGCAAGCCTGCTATGTCCCGGGGGAACTAGGACCAGAAATTGTTTCTAATGCTTCATTACCATGTTTTGTTAATGTTAGCTAATTTTAGACCACTGTGCTTTGTTTAGTCTATATTTTAAAATAGTAATAAGTATTTAATTTATATCATTACATTTTTAATGCTTCAAACCCATTCAAAAAATAAGAAACAAGTACCAGGCGGCGCCGCAAGCCTGCTATGTCCCGGGGGAACTAGGACCAGAAATTGTTTCTAATGCTTCATTACCATGTTTTGTTAATGTTAGCTAATTTTAGACCACTGTGCTTTGTTTAGTCTATATTTTAAAATAGTAATAAGTATTTAATTTATATCATTACATTTTTAATGCTTCAAACCCATTTCAAAAATAAGAAACAAGTACCAGGCGGCGCCACAAGCCTGTTATGTCCCGGGGGAACTAGGACCAGAAATTGTTTCTAATGCTTCATTACCATGTTTTGTTAATGTTAGCTAATTTTAGACCATTGTGCATTGTTAGTCTACATTTTAGAATAGTAATAAGTATTTAATTTATATCATATTTTTATTTCTTCATTCCCATGTTTTGTTAATGTTAGCTAATTTAGACAATTGTACTTTTTAAAATTGAAATAAGTATTTAATTTATATACAGATTTATTAAACACACTGTGTACATTATAATACAATTACTGAAAAGTTATTATCGTCTGCATAGAATTTTAGAGGCTTTCTTCTTGCTATACAGTCAATAAGGTGGTACTGTTGAAATTTTTGGTCTAATAGCTTGCAGAGGCACTGGTTCGATGCGAGGTGGAACCCTTTTATGGTACATACTCTGTAGTGGAATCCATGTGTGGCGGTCCTCGTGAACACGTGTCTTAGGGAGAAGTTTGGTTCCTTCCATTCTTCGGTGTTCATCGCTGGAGTCAGGAAGAATCCGCGGTCTATATCCTCTGCTTTTTTCTTCTCTCTCTCTCTTATGTGTGCTTCGTAGGCCGGGGTGTGTGGCAGGTTATATTTTAACGCTATTTCTCTGATGAAGAAGTTAATCTTGGTTAGATGGTATATGAGTCGGGAGCTCGTTGATCTTGAAACCCTAAGTACTCTCCGGAGGTAGGCAATTTTGACCATTTCCAGTCTTTTCAGATTTGCTATGGTTAACCGAGTCCAGAATGTGGTGATTGCATAGCACGCTATTGGTGATATCTTAATGTGAAATAGTCTTATAGCTGTTACGATTGACAGTTTTTCGACATTTCGAATGTCAAATGTGGCCTTTATTGTTGAGTTGTATCTTTCTTGGATGTGCTTGGTGAATGATTTTCCTGTGACTTGCAACGTTAGACCGAGTTACTTGTAGCAGTTGGCTAATTCTAGTTGGGCATTTCCATACTTGAATTTGTCATCCCTGTTTACGTTTCCTCCTCGTCTAAATTTCATAATCTTAGTTTTGCTTGTGTTAACTTCTAGTTCGTTCCTGTGCGCCCAGTTGTGCAGTTTATCCAGGCTAGTCTGAAGAGCTACTTTATTTCTGGATAGGATTGCTATATCATCTGCATAGAGGAGGACCGTGGCTTCCGGTGATGCTACTTCTTGGACTACGTCGTGGGTTAGCAAGTTGAAGAGGAATGGGCTAAGAGGATCCCCTTGAAGCACTCCGTTTGTTTGTATTATGTGATCAGATTGACTAACTTTGTCATTTATGGTTAGTAGGTTGAAAGCCAACATACTTTGAATTAGTTTCAAGAATGGGTTCTGTTTTCCCAGTATTCTGGTGATTTTGTCCAGTAATGTGTTTCCATTTATGCTGTCAAACGCCTTGGAGAAGTCTATGAAAGCCGCGTATACGTGGCCACCTGCGGTGCTTGTTGCTTCCCCGGCGATGGACAACACTCTCTCGATGGCTTGTATCGTGGATTTTCCCGTCACAAATCCGTATTGCTCCTCAGGAATGAATGTGCTGGCTTGGGGAAGGATACGTTGTAGTATAATCTTCGTCAGAATTTTAAAAGGCGCACATTCCAATGCAATTCCGCGGTAAGCGTCGGGTGAGTCTTTTGGCCCTTTCCCTTTATACAGCATTAGAAGTTCGGGCTCTCTTCAACTCCTTGGTATGATGCTTAAATCAATGCATTTGTTGATCATCGCCGTCCAGGTTTCGAGAGTCCATTAGGACTTCGTTTGTTAGGTTGTCGGGTCCTGCAGCTTTTCTTCGTTTGCATCCTTGGAAGGCGTGCCAGACTTCCTCCGTTGATATTGGTGTCCATGCTTCTTGCGCTGTTTCAGTTATTCGTTCTTCGGATATTTGGGTCTTTTGTAATATCTTGGAAAAGTGTTCTTCCCATGTTTTCATTGGAATTTGAGAGTTGCATCTTCTTGGTTCTAGTATTTTGTGTGGGGAAATCTCCGCTTCCGTTATGGTTTCGAGTTCCTTCTTTTTGTCAAATTGTAACCTCTTTTCCCTTATTAGGTTTCTGTATATTTTCCTCTCTTGTGTGTATTCTTTTAGTCTATCCTCTGTGTTAAGCTCTCTCCATGAGTGTAGTTTCGCCAGTGCTGCTTTCCTTTGTTTGAAGCATTCTGTATCGAACCAGGGTTTGCTTTTCCTTTTCCAAGGTTTTCTTTCTGTGGACGATAGAAGAGCAGTTTTGATGAGATCTAGCGCTTCGTCAATGCTTTCTTGCTCGATTAGTTGTTTGGCGTCCTCTTTTTTTAATTTTCTCTTAAGTTCTGTATTGATTGGGCGCGGCGTCCAACGCCTTTCCGGGGCTTCCGCTTTTTGCTTATCTGTTGCAATAAGATGTCTTTACTGGGACGTGTTTCCGTAGAGGTGTTCACATGTGTTCCACCTGTTTTATTGTCATCTCTTGCCCTTGTAGATGAGGTCTATCATGCTGGATCCGTTATGAGATATATGTTGGTATTATGTCATTGGCTAGATAGAAGCCTTCTTCCTCAAGTGTCTTGAATACTGCTGTGGCTTTGCTGTCTGGCTTGTCTCTTTGGCAGTTGAAGTCACCAGTGAGTATTATTGGGGAGTCAGGTTCCGCAGGATGTATTGCCTGGAGGATAGTGTCTATTACAGCTTCTGTAGATGTGGAAGGTCTGATGTACATTCCGATAACTGTGAAATTCTGGAACTCGGCGATCACTGTTTTCTTCCGTATACTTATGTATCACTTCCTCTAAGTATTTAATTTATATCATTATATTTTTAATTCTTCATTCCCACAAAATAAAACTATCTGGAACCTTAATAAATTTTATAATCTTATCACCTATACTATGGGAACATGTTGGCTAATTTTAGATTATTGTTTAGTCTATATTTTAAAATTGTAATAAGTATTTAATTTTTTGGATGATTTTATTATAATTATTATTATCATTATTAGTGTTATGTTTATTCCAATATGAAATGCAGTATTATTATAATATGTAATTACATTTCAGGTTGAAAAAAAAAAGTGAGTGGGGAATGTAAACCGCAAGTTACCAGGTATTATTATTTCTTTTAATTTTATAAATTTACAATGCAATTTATAATGTCATCTCATGTAAATGTCATTTCATTTTCCTAGAATTTGGAATTGAGTATGTGCATTATTTCAATTCAAGATTCTCTGCAGACAATCATTCTGCACATTTTTTACCTCAGCCACAAGACTTTTGGACAAATTGTTGTGAAACTTTTGTTAATACAAGGACAGCGACGTACCTTAACCACAACTTCATCCAATTATACGCCAAACAGTATCTACTTATCTGGGTGATGATTTTTTTATTCACATTTCTAAAAAAAAACGATAAACAGGTCTACTTATATGGGGTGATGATATTTTTAGTTACATTTCTAAATTGCATTTCCAGAAAACTTCTCATTTTGAAGTATCACAATTACAGCAGACGTGCCATGTGAAGATGAATGTGGTGTACTACATTTGTATGAAGAATCTATGAATTCTATTCAGTGTAAATTGACGTCTAGTGACAAAAAAATATAAAATGAAAAATTAGTTCCCGTGTAATATTTTTTCTTCCTTCAAGAAATTCAATTTAATATTAGAAAAAAACAACTATGTAATTTTGTTTCAAGTCATTTTCTCGAGCAATAGTTAGATACATATATAACCTGCACTGTAAGGGTTAATGATTTCAAACTCTTGTTCAAATATTAAGTTTATATTCAGTTGATGTAATATTTGGAAACATAATTTTTTGAAGTGTATTTTATACCAAGGTTCTCTATTTTTTTATTTCTAATATATAATACCTTTCTTTGGAATTTTTTAAAATATCAATTTGTATCCTTTGCTTTACAGAAGATAATTATTTCGCTAAAAAGTACATAAAAGGTAAATTTATCTAACAACACTAAGAAGTTGGCTGAAATTTGATGTGGAAACAAGACAGCAAATGAAGAACTCCTGATATTTGTGATCAGAACAGCAAATCATGCTGCTTGCTTTGGCAAGTAAATGGATCCGAGTGACTGGACCATACTGATTCTGGAGGGGGGATAAATATCGTAATCATCAAATGTTACAGGAGCACTTCTAATTTTATTATTGTTATTAACTTAAATATTCTTAAGTTATGTAGATAGGAAATAACACTATGAGGTTCTTTAATATTGTTTATTTTTTATCATTTCACTCACCTCATACTGAAATGATAAAAAATAAACAATATTAAATATTCTTACTGATAATTTTACAATATAGTGAAACATGTTATAATATTTTTATAATGTTCAATTATATTTCAGGTTGAAATGATGTGTAACAACAAGAAACTGATTTTTAATATGTAAAAATCATAGAGAAGAATTTTGTATGTTTTACTGTTCATGGAATATGCATCTTAGTTCCTACATTATGTGATACAGAAAGATTCCATTTAGGAACTACTATTGACAAATAATAACTATCTGACACAATCGAGCCTGTAGGTTCAAGGCCATGTTGACATAAGCTCTTCATACATCTTTTCCTTAGCTAAAGTTTCCTATTCATATCTTGTATAATTTAATGTAATCATGGTTAATATTATTCTCCCATCTCAGTCTTGGCCTTCATACTGAGGTTTTCTCAAGTTTCATGCCCTCGTCCATTCCCCAATTGTGCCACATGCCCTACCCATCACAGTCTATGAGCCTTAACTGTTCTTAATACATCTGGTTTTCTAAAAATATCATGTAGCTCACTGTTATGCAAGTCTTCTCCATTTGCCTTTCTGTTCATCTCTATTTGGTCCAAAAAATTTTGTATGAACTTTATTCTCAAATACTCTTTTCTCATTTAAATTAAGAATCTATGTTTGTCATCCATAGAATATAAATGGAAGAATAACAGTGTTATATATTTTCAGATTAATCTAGTACCCAACTATTATGTAATGTCCTAACATTCCATGTTCCTAGAAACATGTCCCTGTTTTTGAGCCTTTGCCATGGATTCCCTGAAGTAATCCCCACACAGATAATCAAATTTTACCTCTGGAAAATTTTACCCCAGTTTCTTGACGGTTGTATTTTTAAGGTAAAAGATTGTCACTCTTTCGACCAAGGTACTTTTTATCACCTTCCAATGCTTTAAATAATACTTTAATACTAGGGTGTGATAAATTTGTCTTCTGTTTTGTTGTGGCAGAAACTTTGCAGTTTTTGAATAGCTGCCAGAATATGATGCTGGTGATGGTGTATGAAATCTTCAGTTCATTGCCTCATCTTTGAACTTACTGCAACAGACTTACAAAATTGTTTGTGCTCAATGATAAGTCAATCTGGCTATGGTTTTTCAGACCTAATTATGCATTGTGCAACAAGCTGCTAAGAATTCTCACCAAATTTATTGTGTATTTTATCCACTGTGGTACAACAATAAGTAAACATTTTCAATAATACAGACTGCGTATTTTTACTTCTTCAACTACCATTATTAACAGAAACAAAATAATAATAAAGCATATGTGTTCTTATTGAAAAATATCACTTTAGAATTCTCATGAAAAGGTTTTTTGAAAATTTTTTTTTTAAATACTCATAGATCCTATCTAATAGACACCAAAAATAACCATGATCAAATTTTATATTAATACTAGCTAATACCTGGCATGTACTGCTACACCTAAATAAATGAAATATTAAAACAAATACCTTTTTTTGGATCTTAAATTGGTCAGAAACGAAGAAAAAAGAAAAATTGAATTCAGGATTCATAGGAAAGAAACTCATACGGAAAATTTTATAAAATCAACAGGGTTCAATCCAATTGGACATAAATTAGCAGCATTTAATAGTTTAACTCATAGATTGATAAACTTACCCTTAAACGAAGAAGATTTCAAACATGAGAAAAAACACATAATCAAAGTAGCAAGAGAAAATGGGTTTGATGAAAAAATGGTACATAAAAGGATAGAAAAGTATAAAAAACAAAAAATGATAAACAGAAGTAATCTTGAAAAAGAAGAACCACCTATGGAAAAATATAAGAAATTCACATATCACCCCTGGGTACATAATAAATTTCAAAATATATTTGAGAAGTTTAACCTTTAAACGCCCAGGAGCCCATATGCTGGGTTTTAAAATGTACGTCCAATCTGCCCGCAGACCCAGCGTATGGGTTCCGAGCAGGCGGACTTGTTTGGTTGCTTGAAATTATACTGGATAATACTACTATTCTAACATACCTTTTTTCAGGGTTATCAGATGCTTGGCAACGTGATGTGAAGATATCATTTGTTTATTAAATGTTTGTTTTTGTGTGATAAACCTCGAAACAATCACCAATTCACAAACCGACATCACACTTTTACACTTCACTTGCACACGTTTTCTGATTCCCCGCGCCGAACACACAACAAATTAGTATTTGTAAAGCTACCGACCAATGTTGTCTAAAGTTAGCTTCAAGTCACAAAATATCTGTACTCAATATACTATGTCTACTGACTAGGGAGTCATCTACAGGGTGTTCTACCAACCTGTTCCGAAAAGTCTGTGACAAGTCTAAGTCGAAAGTCTGTATGTGTTGTTTTGGCCCAATGTTGACTAAAGTTGACTTCAAATCACGAAATGTCTGTACTCAATATACTAGGTCTATCCAGGGAGTCGTCTACAGGGTGTTCTATCAGCCTGTTGCAATACGTCTCTGACAAGCCTAAGTCAGAAGTCACTACATATTGTTTTGGCACCAATTAAGTCAGAAGAAGAAAACTGTATAGAATGGTTAAGTCTAACAAATGAAAAAATGTTTTTTTTTGGTTGAGTAAACAAGCTATAACGGCTGGGGGACTCGACATGCTGAGCACATGTCACCCATGCACTGGCTCGATGATCATCTACCTTTGTGATTGACACATATGAGTGTGAGGCCAGAAGCTGGATGGTAGGCTCTAAGGGCCTTCTAGGCCTGTCGCACCATGGAATTAATATTATTTTTAGATTATTAGGCATCCCTTTTCTCTTATGTCTTACTATCCCACAACTCGTCATTTCACATTAGAATAATTACGCCAAGAAAAAGGTACATTTCTGATTCTGTCATGTCAGGGGGAAGAGTACATTTTTCTTCGCTGTCAATTCTAGTTTCACGAACCCAAGACCTGTAAGTGTCAGTTGATTGTAGCTTGTCATTGATATCGTTTTGTCATTGTCACAATCCGAGAATGTCTTGTATTTCAGCGGAACGTAGTGATTTTGTACTAGACATATCGTAAACTTCACTCTGAGTCACAAAACTGTGAATGAAAGGGCTGTGGTTGGAATGTGACCTGTTTTTTTTTCTTCAAAAACTTTCCTGCTTTGGGGGAAAACTGACCGGATGCAACATAATAAACAAAGAATGAACGAGGGTGAGAATATACCTAAATCTATGTATAGTTTTTCACTTCTAACCTGATTCACAACACTCTAAAATCCCGAAAGTTATTTGCTAACTATCGTGAATTTAAAAATTATCTCTATGATATAAAATATCACTACGGGTTTTTGCCGTGAATACCACTGATTTTACAATAATATTTAACACTTTAAACCTTGTTTGATGTTTGTGACCCCCACAGATTTTAAAATATGAGTTAATAAAATCAGCAAAGTTATAGTCAAAAGCCAAGGAGTTTAAAAGCTAGGTGGACATTTAAACCCGGGCAGCCTGCCGCTACCTGGCCATTTAAACTTGGGCGCTTAAAGGTTAATATTAAATTAGCACCAAAAAATAACTACAGTTTAAATAAACTAATAAAAACCAACAAAAATGAAAAAACTGATAAAAATAAAAAGTCAGGAATATATCGAATTGAATGCATGGGTTGTGAAAAGATATATATAGGAAAACAAAAAGAAACCTAAAAATTAGAACCAAAGAACACATAAAAAATATTAAAAATGGAGAAATTGAAAAATCTGCAGTTGCTGCTCATGTTTGGTCTGAAAAACATAATATAAATTCAGACACTAAATTATTAAAACAGTTAGAAAATACAAAAGAGCTGACTATTTGGGAAAAAATTTATATTCAGAAGAACAGAAACAGAGTTATGAATTTTGATATTCCGATGGAGGGTGACCTTGTTTGGAGGTTCTTTGGCCAACCACAGTATGGAGCTGACATCGACATCCAGGTGGTGCAACATAATGCAACATATATAAAACCAGTCTGGGAAAGCTGACGATAAAACAGAATTGTTTTGAAACATGTCCAAGAACAAATCAACATTAATATTGAGGTAAGATGTCCAGACCAAAAATAATATAATTGTATGCTATACACTGAGATGAACCAAACATGGTGGTTGCTACTCAGTTTTTAATTTTGGATTTCAGATGAACCTCCATTTCTAATTATCTGATTTTGATCATTTTTGGATAATACCTACCTCAGTTTATTTTAATAGGATATACTGAGTTTTTTGTGAAACATTGAAAATTGTAATGATTTTGAAGAAGATTTTCGGGCTGTAGGCCGTGAGACTCAAGACAATCCTTAAGGATGCCAGACGCAGTCTCTGGCGAAATGTCGGGGAACTACAAGCCTCACGACCACGGCCTACAGACTCAATACAACCCTTGAGGATGCCAGACGCAGTCTCTGGCAAAACGTTGGGGAACTACAAGCCTCACGACCATGGCCTACAGCCCGAAAATCTTCTTCAAGATCATCATAGCAACTCTGGCCGTGAAAGTCTACATCAATACATTGAATATTGTGATCGCTAGAGTGATTTTTAAATTTTCACTTCAGGTGAACTCCTACACATAATGATTTTAGAGGGTCCAATTGTAAATCTAAACTATCCAAGGACCCACTCAAACACACACAAAAATTTTCATCAAAATCGGTCCAGTCGTTTAGGCAGTTTTTAATTTTGGATTTCAAGTAAACCTCCACTTTTAATTGTTGGATTTTGTTCATTTTTTGATAATACCTACCTCGGTTTATTTTAATAGGATTTTCGTTGTGAAACATAAAAAATTGTGACCATTAGAGCAATTTTTAAATTTTCATTTCAGGTGAACTCCTACCATCCAATGGTTTTAGAGGGTCCAATTGTGAATCTAAACCATCCAGAGACCCACTCAAATACACACAAAAAATGTTGCCAAAATCGGTACAGTCGTTAGGAGGAGTTCAGTGATATACACACGTACAGAAGAATTATATACAGAGTACTGAAAAAAAAAACACACCGACGATGGAGATGAGGTAGTATGAGATATCTTAATCATTCTTTAATAATGTCTGGAAATGATGCTTTTTCACTCTATGACTAGTTAATTATGTCTCAAGATCAATGTTAGTTCGAAGGATTTGAAGACTCATTACTTGACAACACCTCACAGATATGGAATCTGCGATACATGGCTGCAACTCGACGGAGCTCCAGCTCACTTCGATGCCATTGTGAGAGACATTTGGATACCACGTATCCAGGTCGATGAATTTGCAGAGGGGGACCAGTCCCATGGCCTCTGAAATCACCTAATCTTAACCCTCTCAACTACTTTTTGTGGGGCGACATGAAACAGTCTGTTTATCAGACTCCAGTAGAGTCAGTTATGGATCTTATAGCCCGAATCCACACTGCTGCAGACACAATTCAAATGAGGCCGGCGTATTTGGAAGTGTGTGCCAATCACTACACCACCTATGTATGCACTGCAATGAGATGGGAGGTGGATATTTTGAAAACTTGATGTGACTGTGACAGTACAAGTATTGTCAAGTATTGAGTCTTGAAATCCAACTAACGGAAATCTTGAGAAATTAGCTTCTCATAGTGTGAAAACGCATCATTTCCGGACATTGGTACCTTGTTAAAAAATGATCAACATATCTCAATATACTACCTCACCTCCATTGTTGGTATTTTTTTGCAACACCCTGTATAAAGATGTATATATGTTGGGTGGGTGTGTAATGAGAGATATTGCCATCCCATTTTATATATTTCCACAGCATGAATCTGTTAAGAGAAAATAGTGTTAAATACCTATATCAAACAAGAATGAATAAATATGTAGAGGAAATAAATGATCAAATATATGGAAACAATATAAATTTAATGTGGGAAATATTGGAAAATATTTTACATAAAGTAGCATCAGAAACTCTAGGGAAAAGAAGGAAGAAATGTACGAAAAGGGGAATAGATATTTGGAATGATGACATAGCAGAAAAAATAAAGGACAAGAAACAAGCATATCTTAAATTTCTACAGAGCAGATCTACAGACGATAATATTGAATATAAATGAAAATCAGCAATTGTTAAAAGAGAAATTAGAAGAATAAAGAGAGAGCATTGAGACAGATATGTGTCAAATTTAGAACATGATGTACACGGACACCAAGCTAGAGCATATAAAGTTATTAAACATTTAAATAAAAACGAAAAGGACACAATACGGTTAAATCCTATACCTCTTACACAATGGGAACAACATTATACATTGTTGTGGACAAACTTAGAACAACAAACAATAGCCTTAAGAGAAAATTACCCAAATGTGGATATTATTAGGTTTGAAGAGCTAATGTTAACAATGCAAAATTTTAAAACAAGAAATCGCCTGGAGCAAATAATCTAAACATAGAATTATTCAAATGTGCATCGATTACATTTATTGTTAAGTTCCTTGAATTTATAAACCTTTGCTGGAAAACAGGTTCTGTTCCGGATGAATGGAAGGATGCAATAACTGTTCTGATATTTAAAAAAAGGAAACAGAAGAGAATGTACAAATTATAGAGGAATAAGTTTATTAAATTCAGCTTATAAGATATATGCAAAAATGTTATCATATAGAATAAATAAAATAGCTGAAACAATGCTACGTGAGGAACAAAATGGATTTAGAAAGGTAGGTCAACTATAGATTGCGTTTTTACAATGATAGAAAAAAAGAAAAGAATTTAATTTACCCACGTATAAAACTTTTGTTGATTGTACTAAAACATTTGATAGTGTAAGTAGAAATAAATTATGGAACATACTAGAAATGAAAGGAATTCCTCAACACCTTATAAGAGCCATTCAGAGTTTAAGTGTAGAAACAAATTTTAAAATAGACTGCAGAGATAAAATTAGTAAACAAAAAATATAAATAAACCAGGGAGTAAGACGAGAGTGTCCATTGTCACCATTATTATTTAATTTATACTTGGACCATGTCATAAATGAATGGCAAGAACAAATTAATATAAATAGTGTATTGACAACTCTGCTTTTTGCAGACGATCAAGTAATAATGACAGCATCAGAAAATGATTTACAACAATTCCTTTATACTTTAAATAATATCTCTCTAAAATACAATTTAAGAATATCTACATCTAAAACAAAAATATTAGCTCTGAAAGGAAAATGTGCAATAAGAACAAAAATAATGATAAACAATGTAATTATAGACCAAGTTCAGAACTTTAATTATTTGGGATGTCATTTAGGCAATGACAGAAATTTAGATAAACACACTAAAATACAACGAATCAATTATCTATGTGACACAATTAAACACACTTTATTGAATAAGATTAGAAAAGAAACAATTTTGAAATTTTACAAAGTATTGACAGTTCCATCTCTTATCTATGGATGTGAAACCTGGACATTAACAAAGGCAGATAGTAAACAAATAGAGGCTGTTGAAATGAAGATATTGAGAGCAATAGCAGGATACCAAAGGACCGATAAAAATAAAAATGAAGATATAAGAACAGAACTTAATATATTTAATCTCTGTGAAAGAATAAAATATTATCAAAATGCTTATCTTCAGCACGTATTACATACCAAGAAGAATGTATAATTATAAACCAAAAGAGAGAAGAATGTTGGGAAGACCATTGAAGAGATGGAAGGACCAATTCGGCCTATAATGAGACCGGAACAGCCATTGGGCTTAATCCTTGTTGATGATTTACACAGCATGAACGTAAAATTATGAGTTACCAGGAAATATACTAATGATCATTGTCACTATAAGTTATTGTTTTGTACTACGAATAACGTAGTATTTTATTTTTTATGGCACAGAAAAAAGTTTCACTCTAGCGATAAAATTAATTTTTCATAATTTTGAAGATACCTTACTTTACACACTCACTCAATATATTTTTATATTTATGTATATATGTGTGTGCTAACACTCTAGCAGCTGTAATTTTTATGTTATCAGAACAAAACTCGACATCATGTGCAATTAATTAAAACAATTAAGGTTGTGTTCATTAACAAGCAAAATTAGGCCATTAAGTTTAGTAGTTCACCTCAAATGAAAATTTAAAAAATGCTCTAGTGTTAGTCATTTCCAATTATTTGCAACAAAACTCAGTATATCCTTATTGAAATATAATACCGATATTCTCCAAACATCAGTAATGCAACTGGTGGTTTGTCTCAAACCCAATCACTCTAGCAAACGCCATGTTTGTTTCGTCACAATATACACCATATAATTTTATTATTCATTTCATACATCTCAATGATGGATAAATCATACTTGAAGAAAAAAAATTGTATATGGTTTATTCATTATTGAGATGTATGAAATGAATAATAAAAACATCAAAAGAAGCCGTACTGGCATTATAATGTAATATAAAAATTCCCAAATAAATATCTTCTTAATAAAGAAGCCGCCATTTGCAAAGATAGAAACGAAGGTTTCATAGCATTTGGTGCCAGGGAATTAACAATGTATATCCATAGTAATTCTGCCCGAAGGCAGGTCCTTTACTGCAATCATAGCATTTTCATGCTATGCTTGCAGCTTTACTAGGGAATTGTAGGTGTGGTAGCTTCCCGTTGCTTTCCACACCAGTGAAGGATGATGATGATGATAATGATAAGGATGATGGTGATGATGATGGCCATATGATTTCGGGGACCGTTTGGGCCTTAAAGTTTTCCTGACATTTGTCTTACAGGTGAGGAAAAACCCCGATAAAAACCTCAGCCAGAAAAACTGCCCCAACCGGGGATCGAACCCGGGCCCGCTGCATGACAAGGCAGCACGCTACCTCGAGACCACAGCGGTGGACAACAATGTATATAAGAGAAAAAATTATGTTTAGATCGGAACTTGCTCGGATAGCTCAGTCGGTAGAACATTGGCCCGGAAAGCCAAAGGTCCCAGGTTCGAGCTCCGGTGTGAGCATAATTTTTTTTTTCAAATATATACCATATAATTTAATTAACCCTTAAACTGGCAATGTATACTATAAGGTACATTAGTTTAATTTATTTAATAAAGTAATGGAAAGAATAAAGCAGTAGAAATTATTTAAATGTATGACAAATTGTACAAGAATATGCAATATGTAATAACTGATGGTTATGTTTTCACTGAGGTTTGATACGTGAAAATAAATTAAGTAATTGAGTTTCTAAAATTTAAGGTTTGACATTACATTCAGTAAACAAGTAAAATCAGGCCGTGAATTCGACTTGATGAATTCGCTTATTCAGTTCTTGCATAATTGACTTTTTTGTTTGTTTTCATTGTGTAAGTTTTGGAACCAATTTTCAGCTATTTTTGGAATTTCCATGCCTAATTTAAAAAAAAAATGTAAAGTTTTACATAAGATAGGCACTGAAGAATGAATATAACCTCAACAGAATAATTAAAACTAACAAAAATGATAGAGTTGAAGAAGAAAACAAATCAGGAATTTACCAAATTAAATGCGAAGATTGTGACAAAATTTCCATCCATCCATAGTAATTCTGCCCGAGGGCAAGTCTTTCACTGCAATCATAGCATTTTCATGCTATGCTTTGCAGCTTTACTAGGGAATTGTAGGTGTGGTAGCTTCCCGTTGCTTTCCACACCGGTGAAGGATGATGATGATGATGATGGCCATATGATTTTGGGGACTGTTTGGCCCTTAAAGTTTTCCTGATATTTGTCTTACAGGTGAGGAAAAACCCCGATAAAAACCTCACCCAGAAAAACTGTCCCGACCGGGGATCGAACCCGGGCCCACTGCGTGACAAGGCAGCACGCTACCTCGAGACCACAGCGGTGGACAAAAATTTACATAGGGAAATCAAAAGGAAATTTGAAAACCAGAGTGAAGGAACACCTTATGAATGTCATAAATGGTGAAGTGGAAAAATCATGGTCTGAAAAATATATAATTGAAAGAGAGACTAGTTTAATAAAACAAATAGAAAAACCAAAAGAGCTCACGGTTTGGGAAAAAATTAAACATTAAAAAAATCAAGAAAGTAAAAGTAATGAATTCTGAAATTTCTGGAGAATTTTATTTGATTCGCTGGTTCATTGGTAAACCAACAGATGGAGTAAGAAGCAGTGTTCCTGAACAACAGAATATCGGTCGTGAAGTAACTGATGATGATTTAAAAATGGAATAGGAAGTAACATTATGAGGTTTTATTTAATAAATTATATTAATAGATTACCATATATCTAACTGAATTGCAAATTCCTTAATCAAATTACAAATTAAAATGTACTTTATTTTCTTTACTATATGAACACTTCTTGGCATTAAAAAAACAGGAATTACAAATAAGACCCTTCATATTCAAAAAAATTACAAATTACAAACAAAATCAAAATTTTTCTTTAAATTTCTTCTTCTTCTTCTTCACTTCACAGGCTAGGCAAAAATTGCCTGTTCTGCCTCACAGTTGTTCTGTCCATCTTTTCACTAGCCTTCCTACATTCTTGAACCTCTTGGCTTGTAGTTGAATGCTGCTCTTGGTAATCTTGTTACATTCATTCTTTCCACATGTGTAAAACCATCTCTCTCTATATTCTCTGATTTTCTCATTCAATGGATATATATTTAACTTTGTTCTTATATCTTCATTCTTTATCTGATCCAATCATGTGCAGCCTTTTGTTCTTCTAAGGAAGTTCATTTCTGCGCTTTGTATTCTACTTTGTAATTTTTTGGTCATTATCCAAGTTTTGCTCCCATAAAGTAATGCAGGAACTGCCAATGTTTTATAAAACTTCTTTAAATTTATAGTCATTAATAGGACATGAATTCCTGAGTGAAAATTAGGGCAAGGATCAATATATAGTCAGTCATCCTAGGCTATTTGCAGTCTCTAGATTAAAGAGGCAAATGTTTTAACTGCTGATTACATTATTTCAATACTATTGTTTCTCTTGTGTCACAATGGATCGAATTTTGAACACCTATCTTAGTCATTCCATTATTTCCATCCATTCAACTCCTGTTACTTGATATTCTTCCTAATTTGTCCTTCCCATTTATATCCAAGCCGACAACTTGGTATCTTCCCTCCTAATCTTTTTTTTTTGTCTCATGTCAACAGGTTGTCTTTTATGACATTTCTGGTTTACTCCCTGGCATTGGCAGAACTGTAATCCATTTCTTAGCTTGGGATGCCTGGAAGGCAGAGTTATGTTACCCCGATGATATGATGAGTGATAAATGATAATGAAGCACCAGGAGAGCTCTTAAGGGGGGTGATGGGTGAAATTTCTATTTTCTACATTTTTTAAGCTACATACTTGATTTTTTGTACACACATTCATGCCAAAATAGGTAATATTATACTGATGTTTCATCCTTCTACGCTTAAATGTTATTGAAGAAAATCCATTTAAAAATTTGCATATTAAAATTTTTAATTAGTCCCATAATTTTTTAGTAAAATTTTAAAATTTTTTCTACACGACCACTGCATTAAATGGCCGCAGTATACTGACCATGCAAAGGTAGCATAATCATTAGTCTTTTAATTAGAGGCTGGAATGAACAACACTATGCATTAACTTTTCTATCTCATTATAATAAAGGAAGAAAAATATATAAACATCCTCTGCATATGAAAATTTAATTTTTTTAAAATTACTACACATATTTTATTTTTTATTAAAAAAACTATCAACACTGTTTCAAAATCCATGCATAGAATTATTAGCCATAGTGTGTGGGACATGCAGTGAAAATTTTGTGCTTCTATCATTAAATTTCTCAATGCTATTTTGATTTGAATGTATTGAAATGCAATGAAAATATGGAAAAGCCAATTTGAAAGTTTGCATGCAGTTAAATTAGAATGTAGCATACATGCCCTCCTACAGTCATTAGGGAGACTTACAAGTGCCATAGGACACTGAAACTTCACCAACTTATACTTTAAGGAAAATAGTATTTTTAATACAAAAAACAAAAAATGCTAAATTTGACCGAAAATGTTGAAAATTTCACTTATCACCTCCCTTAACCTAAATTCAAGACCATAGGCAACCAGAGAAATAATTCCCTTTAAGGAAAAATTCCTGTGGTTTGATTGGGTATCGAACCAGGACCTCATGAACTGTAGTATCATATCGTAAGACCATGTTTCCCTTAACAGAGATTTAGGCACTCTCAACCTATAGCAGGGTCGCCCAAACTTTCTAATGGGCCGGACCAATAACTGATTGTGCAATTGATCGCAGGCCGGAATAACTTCTTGGCAACAGCAATCAGACACCTTTTCACAAATTCGCCATCAGAAAACAGTTTTCCGTTTTCAGCAATTAGTTTCGAAACTTCATAACTCGCTTCGGTAACATTTTTTTGTCTTACACCACCACCCTGAATTAATAACTGCTGTTGTGCCGTAACTTTAGAAAGGAGCTTGTTCGCTTTTTCAGTACGCTCATCTCCATCAAATTTATCAAAATGGCTATGCTTTATTTGGTAATGTCTTTTAATGTTATATGCAATAACATAATTACAAATAACACATTGTTTCCATGCTCCTTCACTAAGTACTTGCTGGTCCAGGATTAGTTAAACTCCCTACATTCGGAATCAGTTTTTTTGAAAGTATTTTCTCACTTTAACACTATTTTTACAACTAGTCCGTGCACGGGCTACTGTTTGATTGACAATATAACAAGCGAAACAATTAATGTTCAGTTTTTGGAGTGGGGAAAAAAACGGTAAATAAAGGATGAATCATCTCTATTACTTTGTCAAGAAAAGCGGTGACACCTCAAATCCACATTCCAGAGAGATGAATTTCACACAGGGATGTCCAAACTAGATGTTACATTTTAAAATCTAAATTAAAAATATAAAATTAATTTGTTCATTTCATTCCTTATGCAGGCCATACGAAAAGCCATGGTGGGCCGGATGTGGCCTGTGGGCCGTGGTTTGGACGGCTCTGCCCTATAGGAAAGAATTTGAACCATACTAATTTAGTTACACTTGTTTTCATATAGATGTCCTTTTGAGTGGTCCATAGTCAGCGTTCCGCCTCATGCTGACATCTAGGAAACCAAGGTAGAACCAGGACAGGAAAATTCGGTAAATTTTGCTTAGAGGCCTTTTGTTCAGGCTTAAGGATCTTTTACGAGCCTGAAAATCTTCAGACTCGGGACCCACGGCTTAAAGTCCCTCCCGGAGGACTTGCTCCTTGGATTTTTCCGTCCTAAAAAATTCATCGACGGGTTTGAACCCGTGACCAGAGGTAAGGAGCATAAGCACTAGTCCACCGCAATCGATATGAACTGTAGTCAGAAGTGCTAATCACTGGTCCTTGAGGCAGGTAAATCTTCCCTCCTAATCTTCAGTATTTACCTTTCTCTCTTTAAAGTATTCATTGTTTTAACATGGATATACCATCTTATTATATTATCTCTCATTTCATTTTGTATTTTATCAAATTTCAAAATGTCTCTGAACCGGGAATCGAACCCTGAACCTTTAGCTTTCTGTGCTCTTTACTTATTTCTATCATAGTAATAGCTTTAGCTTCTCAATATGAATTTAATAAATAATGCTATAGCTGTGTGGAGTCCCTTCATGTCTTCATCAGGTAGAAGCCATTCATTGTGTATTTGTGAATGATGATTCATTGCAATTGAATGTGGGACCAGTAAAAGGAAGGATTTCTGCTTGGATGGGAATGAAGCCTGAATTAGCTCAGTGGACAGACCATTAGCACGGAAAGCTAAAGGTTCGGGGTTCGATTCCCGGTTCAGGCAAAAATTTTTCTCTTTACCATTGATTTACAATAATTTAATTGTGTTCATTAATTTACTTATTTCTATCATAGTAATAGCTTTAGCTTCTCAATATTAATTTAATACATAGTGAATTCCCTAACCTCAACTGCTATGAGCCGTTACAATTTTTGTAAATGGCGGTTAGGGAATTAACTATGTATAAGAGAAAAATACGCGTTTAGATTGGAGGACTAGGTAGCTCACTTGGATAGAGCATTGACATAGAGAGTCAAAGGTCCTGGGTTCAAACCCCGCATATATTTTCCTTTTCAAATATAATGTGTCCATCATTAAGATGTTTAAAAACGAATAATATGTACATTAAAATGAGGAACACTACGGGCTTTATAAGTAATGTTTAAATTCCCAATAAAAAAAAAGTTTTCTTAAAGGAGCCGCCATTTGCAAAAATCGTAGCAACGGCTCGTAGCATTTGGGGTTAGGGAATTAACTATGTATAAAATAAAAATATGCATTTAGATTGGAGGCCTAGGTAGCTCACTTAGATAGAGCATTGACATAGAGAGTCAAAGGTCCTGGGTTCAAGCCCCAGTCTAGGCGTATATTTTTCTTTTCAAATATAATTTGTCCATCATTAAGATGTTTAAAAACGAATAATATGAACATTAAATTTATTGGGCTATTGAGATAAACTCTATCTTATTCCTGACCTACTTACTGGGCACTCTCCCTCTAGTTTTCCTACAAGAAATTTCCATGCTCCTCTTTCATTCCCCATTCTTGCTACATGCCCTATTCATTGCAGTCTCTAGACTTAACTGTTCTTATTACATCTGGTTACAATAATGATCATGTAATTATATTTGAAGAGAAAAATTTTCGCCTAGACCGGGACTCGAACCCGGGACCCTTGGCTTTCCGGGCCAAGTGCTCTACCAACTGAGCTACCGAGGCGAGTTACGATCTAGATGCAAATTTTTCTCTTATGTACGTTGTAATTCCCTCGCGCCAAATGCTTGAAACCATAGCTTCTATCTTTGCAAATGGCGGCTTCTTAGTTAAGAAGACATTTATTGAGAATTTAATACTACTTTATAGCCAGTAGGGCTTCTATTGATGATTTTTATTATTAATTTAACACTTCTCATAGAAGGATAATTATATTTGAAGAGAAAAATTTTCGCCTAGACCGAGACTCGAACCCGGGACCCTTGGCTTTCCGGGCCAAGTGCTCTACCAACTTTCTCTTCAAATATAATTATCCTTCTATGAGAAGTGTTAAATTAATAATAAAAATCGTCAATAGAAGCCCTACTGGCTATAAAGTAGTGTTAAATTCCCAATAAATGTCTTCTTAACTAAGAGCCGCCATTTGCAAAGTTAGAAGCTATGGTTTCAAGCATTTGGCGCGAGGGAATTACAACGTACATAAGAGAAAATTTTGCGTCTAGATCGTAACTCGCCTCGGTAGCTCAGTTGGTAGAGCACTTGGCCTGGAAAGTCAAGGGTCCCGGGTTCGAGTCCCGGTCTAGGCGAAAAATTTTTCTCTTCAAATATAATTATCCTTCTATGAGAAGTGTTAAATTAATAATAAAAATCGTCAATAGAAGCCCTGCTGGCTATAAAGTAGTGTTAAATTCCCAATAAATGTCTTCTTAACTAAGAAGCTGCCATTTGCAAAGTTAGAAGCTATGGTTTCAAGCATTTGGCGCGAGGGAATTACAACGTATATAAGAGAAAAATTTGCATCTAGATCGTAACTTGCCTTGGTAGCTCAGTTGGTAGAGCACTTGGCCCGGAAAGTCAAGGGTCCCGGGTTCGAGTCCCGGTCTAGGCGAAAATTTTTCTCTTCAAATATAATTATCCTTCTATGAGAAGTGTTAAATTAATAATAAAAATCGTCAATGATCATGTAATTGATAGTTATGTAGTCTTCTGCATTCACCCGTCTGTTTATATATCGTTGGTCCAAAAATTTTCCTAAGAACTTTATTCTCCAATTCTCGTAATCTTTTCACTTTCCTTAAAGTAGAGATCAAATTTCCGTTCCCATATAGGTGGACATATTTTTAGTTTAAATTTTTTGATAGAAGTTGGGATTTTATTATTGGAGTACAACATTTAAAACAGTAACAGGTTTCAATCACATAGCTCACAAAGAAGCAGTTTTCAATAGTTTGACACATAGATTAGAGAACATACCCATGAACAAACAAAATTATGAAAAAGAAAAAGAACACATAATCAACGTAGCCACGAAAAATTGTTTTGCAGAAGGAATGATACTCAAGAAAATAAACAAGTTCAAAAGACAAAAATTTATTGATCAAAGCACTCTTCTAAAAGTAAAAGAAGAAAATGTAAAATTCAGAAAATTCACATATCATCCATTAAAACAACACAAGTTAAATTTTTTTAAAAAGATTTCATAAGGTTTAGCACCCAAAAATGACTACAGCATCAGTAGATTGATTAGACCTAATAAAAATGAGAAAATAAAAGAAGAAAACAAATCAGGGATTTATCAGATTAAATGTGAAGAATGTGAGAAATTCTACATAGTAAAAACTAAGAGAAATTTGAAAACAAGAGTGAAAGAACATCTCAGGAATGTCAAGAAAGGGGAAGTATAAAAATCTGCAGTGACTGCTCATGCATGGTCTGAAAAACATCTTATCAAGAAAGAAGCTAAATTATTAAAACAAATAGAAAAACCAAAAGAACTTACTGTTTGGGAAAAGATCTACATTCAAAAGAGAAAAAAGAAGAAATTGATGAACTTTGAAATTCCCGATGAGAATGACCTGGTTTTGAGGTTTTTCAGTCTGCCAATGGAAGGAGCGAAGGACGGCTCTTCAAGATGACAGAACAATGGTCGTGACGAAACTGAGGATGGAACAGAAACTATGTTCCGAAACTAGTTTATGGTCAAATAAGAACAATATGAGGCGAGTGATAAAAAATTCTAACTAAATTAAAATAGTACATTTCTGAACATGAGTTCCTCAACAAAACTTTATTTACAGTGATAAGCATAGAAGGCACTATCAATCATTTCATTATACTGTCACTGGGCAGGATTTAGCAATTTTCCAAAACTCATAGAAGGATTATGCAGCTAGACTATATGACATTTTTTAATAATTGATTTCGTACATCTCATTGATGGATAAATCATATTTGAAGAGAAAAATTATACGCTCAGACCGGGACTTGAACCCGGGACCCTTGGTTCTCTAGACCAAGTGCTCTACCAACTGAGCTACCTGAGACAAGTACCGATCTAAACGCAAATCTTTCTCTTATACATTGTAATTCCCTTCCAACAAATGCTCTGAAGCCATGCTTCTATCTTGCAAATGTCGGCTCCTTTATTAAGAAGACATATTTGGGAATTATACATTACAGCCAGTACGGCTTTTTTCATGTTTTAATAATTGATTTCGTACATCTCATTGATGGATAAATCATATTTGAAGAGAAAAATTATACGCTCAGACCGGGACTTGAACCCGGGACCCTTGGTTCTCTAGACCAAGTGCTCTACCAACTGAGCTACCTGAGACAAGTACCGATCTAAACGCAAATCTTTCTCTTATACATTGTAATTCCCTTCCAACAATGCTCTGAAGCCATGCTTCTATCTTGCAAATGTCGGCTCCTTTATTAAGAAGACATATTTGGGAATTATACATTACAGCCAGTACGGCTTTTTTCATGTTTTAATAATTGATTTCGTACATCTCATTGATGGATAAATCATATTTGAAGAGAAAAATTATACGCTCAGACCGGGACTTGAACCCGGGACCCTTGGTTCTCTAGACCAAGTGCTCTACCAACTGAGCTACCTGAGACAAGTACCGATCTAAACGCAAATCTTTCTCTTATACATTGTAATTCCCTTCCAACAAATGCTCTGAAGCCATGCTTCTATCTTGCAAATGTCGGCTCCTTTATTAAAAGACATATTTGGGAATTATACATTACAGCCAGTACGGCTTTTTTCATGTTTTAATAATTGATTTCGTACATCTCATTGATGGATAAATCATATTTGAAGAGAAAAATTATACGCTCAGACCGGGACTTGAACCCGGGACCCTTGGTTCTCTAGACCAAGTGCTCTACCAACTGAGCTACCTGAGACAAGTACCGATCTAAACGCAAATCTTTCTCTTATACATTGTAATTCCCTTCCAACAAATGCTCTGAAGCCATGCTTCTATCTTGCAAATGTCGGCTCCTTTATTAAGAAGACATATTTGGGAATTATACATTACAGCCAGTACGGCTTTTTCATGTTTTAATAATTGATTTCGTACATCTCATTGATGGATAAATCATATTTGAAGAGAAAAATTATACGCTCAGACCGGGACTTGAACCCGGGACCCTTGGTTCTCTAGACCAAGTGCTCTACCAACTGAGCTACCTGAGACAAGTACCGATCTAAACGCAAATCTTTCTCTTATACATTGTAATTCCCTTCCAACAAATGCTCTGAAGCCATGCTTCTATCTTGCAAATGTCGGCTCCTTTATTAAGAAGACATATTTGGGAATTATACATTACAGCCAGTACGGCTTTTTTCATGTTTTAATAATTGATTTCGTACATCTCATTGATGGATAAATCATATTTGAAGAGAAAAATTATACGCTCAGACCGGGACTTGAACCCGGGACCCTTGGTTCTCTAGACCAAGTGCTCTACCAACTGAGCTACCTGAGCTACCTGAGACCAAATATGTCTTCTTAATAAAGGAGCCGACATTTGCAAGATAGAAGCATGGCTTCAGAGCATTTGTTGGAAGGGAATTACAATGTATAAGAGAAAGATTTGCGTTTAGATCGGTACTTGTCTCAGGTAGCTCAGTTGGTAGAGCACTTGGTCTAGAGAACCAAGGGTCCCGGGTTCAAGTCCCGGTCTGAGCGTATAATTTTTCTCTTCAAATATGATTTATCCATCAATGAGATGTACGAAATCAATTATTAAAACATGAAAAAAAGCCGTACTGGCTGTAATGTATAATTCCCAAATATGTCTTCTTAATAAAGGAGCCGACATTTGCAAGATAGAAGCATGGCTTCAGAGCATTTGTTGGAAGGGAATTACAATGTATAAGAGAAAGATTTGCGTTTAGATCGGTACTTGTCTCAGGTAGCTCAGTTGGTAGAGCACTTGGTCTAGAGAACCAAGGGTCCCGGGTTCAAGTCCCGGTCTGAGCGTATAATTTTTTCTCTTCAAATATGATTTATCCATCAATGAGATGTACGAAATCAATTATTAAAACATGAAAAAAAGCCGTACTGGCTGTAATGTATAATTCCCAAATATGTCTTCTTAATAAAGGAGCCGACATTTGCAAGATAGAAGCATGGCTTCAGAGCATTTGTTGGAAGGGAATTACAATGTATAAGAGAAAGATTTGCGTTTAGATCGGTACTTGTCTCAGGTAGCTCAGTTGGTAGAGCACTTGGTCTAGAGAACCAAGGGTCCCGGGTTCAAGTCCCGGTCTGAGCGTATAATTTTTCTCTTCAAATATGATTTATCCATCAATGAGATGTACGAAATCAATTATTAAAACATGAAAAAAAGCCGTACTGGCTGTAATGTATAATTCCCAAATATGTCTTCTTAATAAAGGAGCCGACATTTGCAAGATAGAAGCATGGCTTCAGAGCATTTGTTGGAGGGAATTACAATGTATAAGAGAAAGATTTGCGTTTAGATCGGTACTTGTCTCAGGTAGCTCAGTTGGTAGAGCACTTGGTCTAGAGAACCAAGGGTCCCGGGTTCAAGTCCCGGTCTGAGCGTATAATTTTTCTCTTCAAATATGATTTATCCATCAATGAGATGTACGAAATCAATTATTAAAACATGAAAAAAAGCCGTACTGGCTGTAATGTATAATTCCCAAATATGTCTTCTTAATAAAGGAGCCGACATTTGCAAGATAGAAGCATGGCTTCAGAGCATTTGTTGGAAGGGAATTACAATGTATAAGAGAAAGATTTGCGTTTAGATCGGTACTTGTCTCAGGTAGCTCAGTTGGTAGAGCACTTGGTCTAGAGAACCAAGGGTCCCGGGTTCAAGTCCCGGTCTGAGCGTATAATTTTTCTCTTCAAATATGATTTATCCATCAATGAGATGTACGAAATCAATTATTAAAACATGAAAAAAGCCGTACTGGCTGTAATGTATAATTCCCAAATATGTCTTCTTAATAAAGGAGCCGACATTTGCAAGATAGAAGCATGGCTTCAGAGCATTTGTTGGAAGGGAATTACAATGTATAAGAGAAAGATTTGCGTTTAGATCGGTACTTGTCTCAGGTAGCTCAGTTGGTAGAGCACTTGGTCTAGAGAACCAAGGGTCCCGGGTTCAAGTCCCGGTCTGAGCGTATAATTTTTCTCTTCAAATATGATATATGACATTTGTTTCAAGACCACCCTCCTGCATCTGTACCAAATGTTATCATAGGGAGTGATGCAGTTGCATTCTGAATACAATGAATATTTGATAGCATTTGGATGTTGCACTCTGAACTTGGACTCCTTTATAACACCCAAAATAATGTAATAGTAATTCTCAATTACCTTCAATGTTTTTATAATGTAATGTAAAATTCCCAAATAAATGTCTTCTTAATAAAGAAGCTGCCATTTGCAAGATAGAAGCAAATGTTTCATAGCATTTGGTGCACAGGAATTAACGGCGTATATAAGAGAAAAAATTGTGTTTAGATTGGAACTTGCTCAGGTAGCTCAGTCGGTAGAGTATTGGCCTAGAAAGCCAAAGGTCCTGGGTTCAAGCCCCAGTCTGAGCATAATAATTATCCTCAATTACCTTGTTTATTTTCAGTTTTTCAAATTAAATAAAAAAAATTAAAACTAATGACGTTAAGTGTAAGTAGGAAAAGTTATGTCTGTATAACCCAAAGAAGATTAATTCCAGATGGACCCAGATTAACTCGTCCTAGCATTCCATGTTCCTTTGTGTTGATCTGATGCAGGAACAGAAGTATAGTGTGCAGCAGATTGTTACGACCCTAGAAAGCAAACAAACAGTAAAATTATTATGAGTTAGTTATTTTGACTCACCTCATATTTAATAATAATAATAAATTATCATTCAATATCCATCCATAGTAAATTCTGCCTGAAGGCAGGTCCTTCACTGCAATCATAGCATTTTCATGCTATGCTTGCAGCTTTACTAGGAAATTGTACGTGTGGTAGCTTCCCAGTGCTTTCCACACCGGTGAAGGATCTTCTTCTTCTTCCTCTACGCATGAAAGCTGGCAACTTATTGCGTGTTCATTCACTACAGGTCCGGGATATGGTGACATCCTTCCATCGTAGTTGTGGTCTTCCTAATGGCCTTTTCTGCTGAGGTGTCCAGTCACGTACTTTCTTCACTGATCTACTGTTCTCCATTCTATTTATGTGATCGTTCCAATTTAGTCTTCTATCATTTATCCAAAGGTTTATAGGTTCAATTTCACATTCTTCTCTAATAACAGAGCTGCGAATTTTCTCTCACATTCATGGTGAAGGATGATGATGATGATTTCGGGGACTGTTTGGGCCTCAAAGTTTTCCTGACATTTGTCTTACAGGTGAGGAAAAACCCCGATAAGAACCTCACCCAGAAAAACTGCCCCAACCGGGGATCATATCTGGGCCCGCTGCGTGACAAGGCAGTATGATACCTCAAGACCACAGCGGTGGACATCATTCAATATAAGTGTATAAATTTACTTAAAATAATGCAATATGTTTATGTGTTAATATAGTGTGATGTATGTGGGATGATGATGAAGAAAAAGATGAAACTTTAGTGGCAGTGCATAATCTACTTATATCAAAAAGCACGAAGGGGACCACAATCTGATGGACGAACCCCTATCAATAGCATATGCCTTCTCATCATAAGTACTGTGGACGGACTTGCAATTTAATGCAGGAATCTGGTGCACAATCTTGCGATTAAATATTGTATACCATCATCTGTACTGGCCCTGAGATTTAAAATGTTACAATTAGATTAATTTAATTAATTTTACAATTAAAATTTTCAACCCTGCTGGGTTTTGAACCCAGGTACATTAGTGAGATAGCAAGCATGATTCCTACCTCAGCCAGAACGACAGAGTTTAAAATGAATGTAATTTATGTAATGTTCCACAACTTAACTCAGTAAGTAGTTGTCATAACTGCTAAGTATATTAATCAAAATTATGGCATTTCAAGGTGTAGATCCTGTCGGAAGTAAAATTATACTTCTCTATCTATCTTCGGGGTTTTACAGCTGCTGCTGTCTTTCCGTGCCAAACCTCCAAAGCCTACGGTCTTGGGCATTTTCGATGCATAGCCCTCTAGCTTGCATTACTGTCTTCATGTTTTCCTTCCATGTTAACTTTGGTTTCCCTCTTTTCTTCTTTCTGTTCGGATGCCATTCATATAGTTGCTTCAGCCATCGCTCATCTTCCATTCTTAAAACATGTCCTAACCACTTTAATTCCTTCTCCTCAATTCTTTCAATTATGTTTTCTTCTGCTTCCATTATATTTCTAATTTCCTTATTTGTGACATGTTCTAATTTAGACTTTCAGGCACTTCTGTGTAAATAATCCATTTCTAGAGCTATTAGTCTATTCTTGTAGTACTTATTGATTGTTCATACCTCACTTCCATATATTGCAACAGATTCCACCAATGTTTTACCAATATATTTTTTTGTGTCTTTCCAAATATGCTTATCCCACCATATGGAATTTAAAATTGTACTTGACAATAAAATTTTGAAGCAGGTGAATAATTTTACATATCTAGGATGCAATATCTCATATGAAGAAGAAAAGGATGTAAATGCAAAAATATCTAAATTTTAAAGAATTTTAGGGTTAATAAATTCTATCTTCAAGCCACAGTTAGTCCAAAAACATTCAAGACTAAAAGTGTATAAAACACTGGCTCTTCAAACTCTTTTGTATGGTAGTGAAGATGGACGTTGAAACAGAAGGATATATAGAGACTTAGATCTGGTGAAATGAGATACCTTCGGAGGACTGCAGGATACACACTACTAGATCACAAAAAAAAAAAAAAAGAAGACATCTTAGAATAATTACACATGGAACCTTTAGAAAACAAAATTTCTGATTATAAGTCAAGATGGAAGCAACATGTTCATCGAATGGAAGATCACAGGATACCCAAACAAATGTTAAGATATCAACCTGCAGGAAGAAGAAGAAGAAGACCAGGACGTCCACTCAAAAGACTTCTGGATGGTGTTTATCTTGAGGCCGAAACAGGTTAACAAATGGCCTAAATTCGTGAATGTACTATGATGATGATGACTCACTTTTAACATGGCATTACACCTAAAATCAATGTCACACAAATATTTTTATTCAAGGGTATTTCGGAAATGAAAGTTATACCTTGGGAACTTCCAATGTATCTTCTCCATTTAAAAGGATGTAATGAGCTGGACTGATCTGCACTTGATAGATAGTGAGTGTGTTTCTGTTTTGAACTGGTTTATCTGGAGTTTTAGCAAAATGTTGAGCTGTGAATGGACGGCCATCTGGGTTCTGTGGTAATGGAGGCAACTGCGAATCCAGATATGTAGCAAAAAGATGCATTACAATCTGAAAATAAAAATAAGTAAGTATTAATTCTATCAATAAATAAGGTGAATCTGATACATGTTAACCTAAAAAAATATTTGTATTTCATTTGACATGTTTCGATATGCTGTCCATAACCATCGTTAGCATGTTCAGACTGTTAAATTTTGTAATACATCATTTTGGCCTGTATTCTTCTTACCTCATATAGTTGTTTCTATTAAGACATATGTTTCTAAGCATGTTTGTTCCATCTTCAGTTGATACAGACTGACTTTTCCCAAGTTGTCGGCCCTGGATCTCAACTCCTGCTCCCTCTTTCTGTGGTCCAAAGAACTTACTAATTAGGTTCCTCTCACCAGGAATTTCAAAATTCATAATTCTCTATATTTAAATTAAGTAAACATTATTGGGAAGTAAACATTATGAGGTTATATCATTAATAGTGAGTGGAGAACATATTTTTATCGACTCACCTCATAGAATTTCAAATTTCTTTGATACCGGCGGTTTCAGACAATATCATGTCCCTCTTCAGTCTGAAGCCATGTACATGGGAAATTAAAAAAAATATTTGACAAATACAACATTACTTTGGCACCAATTAATAAATTTAGTCTGGAAAAACTTTTAAATACCAATAAAAAAATCAACATCCCAGACAGTAAGAAATCTGGAATTTATCAAATTAATTGTAATGATTGTAGCAAAGTATACATAGGAAAAACAAAAAGGAATTTGGAAACATGCACTATTAAAAATTGTGAAATTGAAAAATCAGCAATCGCTGCACATAGTTTACTAGAACATCATAAAATTGAAAAAGAAGCGAAACTTTTGAAATAATTGGATAAACCGTTGGAATTGACAATTTGGGAAATTATATTCATTCAGAAGAATAACTATCGATCTATGAATTTCGATATTCCAGTGGATAAAAATTTAATTACAAAGTTTATAATCCCAACGAAAGATGGCAGCACAAGAAGTGATGTCACTAAAGAAATCAACAATCACGGAATTTCATCAGTGGAAGCCATGACTGAAGAAGGACATGATATTGTCTGAAACCGTCGGTATCAAAGAAGTTTGAAAATGTATGAGGTGAGTTGATTAAAATATGTTTTCCACTCACTATTACGGTACTATTAAATTATTTCTGATATAATTTTATATTTCACTACACTTATGTCATTTTTATTTTTGTTTTTATTGTATACTAAAAAAATATAATTCAATAAATAAATTATTATTTAAACTTTTATATGGTAATCATTCAATGGCGTCTATCTTTTTTATGTTCTTGTAGCCATCTCTTCTTCTTCTCTGTTGAAAATTATAATGTTGTCAGTTTCTGATTGGTAATGACATCATCAAGAAAGAACACGATAAGCCCGTCTTTATTTCTTGATAACCAATCATATTTTTAATGTTCGGCTGACTTAAGACCACATTTGAACATTCTTTTGTTGTAAACTTCTGTCTGTGAATTCAGTATCTATTGTTTGTATAACAATATATCGTCGCTTAAGAAACAATACAGCGTAACTAACAAAATGAACATTTTACACGAGAAACAAAAAACTGTTTACTTTTCCCCTTAGTACCTATACATTGAAACCATTGTATCTATATGTTTAGCGAGGTCATGGTACAAAATTTCATCCCAATCTATGTTAGAACTGAGCGCACTTCTTCCGTGATGCTAACAGTATAAAAATGTCAATTTCACCAAAAGTGACAGTTGCGCGGTATTGTTTCTTAAGCGACAATATGTGATGTAATCATTGTTACATTTCACATCAACGTTACAAAAATTCATCTATTATATTTAACATTACAAAATAAATATTATTTAGTAATAAATTATTTAAATAATTTTTTTTAGATTAAAAGTTAAATAAAAAGAATCCCCAAATTATTATTATTACATAAGGATAACTTTTCCGGTTATAAAGTATAGCCTATATTTATAACAGTATTATTCTTCAGTCAGATAATAATCAGTTTTGCTGAATGGAGTGATAATACAAATAAATAAACCAACTAAGAAATACACGTGCTCTGCATCATACTTACAGCTGAATCTGTAGGCAAATGCTCCTCCCAATCCTTGTTATGAAAACTTCCACCAGAATTCCATCGAAATTCACTCATACAACCTCCTTTTGCCAACTCTAAAAAGGAACAACAAAAATTACCATTTTACTAAATTTTAAAAGAAAAAAATTAATGTATTTTTTTATATTATATGTGAGACAAGTTCACCGCTGTGGTCTTGAGGTAGCGTGCTGCCTTGTCACACAGCGGGTCCGGGTTCGATTCCCTGTCAGGACAGGCTCCTGGATGAGGTTTTTCCTCACCTGTAAGGCAAATGTCAGGAAGCCTAGGGCCCAACGGTCCCCAAAAATCATCTGGCCATCATCATCATTCTTATCATTATCATCATCATTCTTATCATTATCATCATCATCCTTCACCGATGTGGAAAGCAACGGGAAGCTACCACACCTATAATTCCCTAGTAAAGTTGCAAAGCATAGCATGAAAATGCTGTGATTGCAATGAAAGACCTGCCCTCGGGAAAAATTACTATGGATGGATGGATATGTGAGACCAGCCTCATGGGTTTTGTGGTCAGCATTTCTGACTACAGTTCATGAGGTCACGGGTACATATTTGTAGGTGAGTCATGCATATCTAACTCATTATTTAAAATAAACCTCATGGTGTTACTTCCTTTAACTATTAAAAGCAATTTTTAAATTTCTGTTTCAGATTAACTCCTATTACTGATGGTAAATATTGCTTGATAAAAAACTCAATCTTACTTTTCTTATTTGATTGTTATATACTGAGTTTGGTTACAAAAAGCTTGTAGCCACTAAAACATTAACACACACACACACATATATATATATACATATATATATTATATATAGTAAAAGCTCCTTATTTGCAGTTCCCTTATTCGCGGGTTAAAAGAATGTGACACAGTTCCTGTATTCGCAGCTAAAAATTTCTTTATTCGCAGGTCCAGTCGGTGTATTAGAAGGATTAGTATCCTTTATTAACCATTGGCAACTTTTTTTTACTGTAGACAAGTGCCAAGGCAGCTTTTCCAGGCAGCGATTTAAACCAAATGGACAAATCAATCAAAGTAAAACAAGCCTTACTGTCACTAAACTTAAAGTTTGTTGTTAAAAGTCACCGCCACCAAAATTCACATGCTGCTATGTCCATTGATAAATGCTGCGCTTGCCACAATTGGTGTTTCATTGTTTCAACTTGTCATTCGCTGCAATAATTTTGATTGAGTAACACGTGTCTCTTCTGCTTTGTTTCCAATTTATAATGTAGGATAAAAGAAAAGAAAATTAGCTTAGAAACAGAAAAAAATAGTGTTGCTGCTTAAAGTAAAAATAGAAATGTTTGACCATTTACATGTTGGCGAGTCGTTTGCATCTATATCACGCTGTTTCAATGTTAATGAATCAACTGTAAGATTCATCAAGAAATCTGAAGACAAATAAGGAATTCTATTGCTGAATTCACAGCTAAATATCAATCTGAATTGAAATACCTTATATAAGCGGCAAAACAGGAATAAATTACTAAGTTCTTTAAGCCCTTGCCTAAGCCTGACAGTAATAATAATTATTATTATATAAAACTTTCCTCATTAGAGGACTGCCACAAGGACAAAGTGATACAGACAATTGATTTTCAATAGAAATTGTTCAAAATCTCTCATTAATTGATTTCATTTTGATAATTTTTATTTTATTTTGGAACCTTGGAACATAACCCCCATATACTCATACAAATTACCATTCCATATTCGTGGTTTCTGTATTCATGGCATATTTACAGAACATATCCCCTGCAAATAATGAGCTTTTACTGTATACACTGCAAAGATGCTATCAAACATACAGTGCACTTGGCATGCAATCGCCTCACAGAGCATAGATAACTGAGCACAGATGGCAGAAGGGCAGAGTCACTCATAAATAACATGATCTAATCTCAAGTTCAGCATAATCCTTCAAAGAGTCTTGGCAAATGGCCATTACTTACCCAGTGATGGTTGAATGGAATGTTTGTTAAAACCTATGCAGCTTTGTATGTGTGTATATATATATTATGATGCAATGTTAGGTTGGTTTTTAAATTTCACAGGGGCGATGATGAGAGTCACATCTTGCCTTATATGGTAAAAGGTGATTCATGAGCTGGCAACTCATAATTCGGTGGACCCACATCTATACCTCCATTCTAGAAGAGTCAGTCTCTCGGACTTTCTATTCGAGGAGTCTATACTGGAATTCCAGATTGTTCCTACCCTCACGTTAAGAAAGTGCAGGTTCTGGCTGGTCAGTCATGTCCAGAATGTGGACACGTAAAAGTAACCCAAGTGCAGAGTCAAGTAGCGAGTATGAAAACTGGTTATAAAATAAATGGTGAAGATGAGGTTCTATTAGCAGAAAATTATTTGTGTGAATTAAGTGAAATATTGTAAAATAAATAAAGAAATTTATTAACTGAGTTTGTATTTTTTAAACATTGTTACCTCATGTGGTAGTTATGTCGGACATATGTTTCAAGGCTGTTGCCCCATCATCAGCGGTTTACAAACTGATTATTTTCTTTTCTTCATGTTGTCGGCCCTGGATCTGTGTTCCAAATAACTTGGTAATGAGGCTCCTTTCTCCAGGAATTTCAAAGTTCATAATTTTTTCCTTGTTCTTCTGTATATAGATCTTTTCCCATATCATGAGTTCATTGGTATTTTCTAACTGTTTTAATAATTTTGTATTTAGATCTATTTTGTGTTTTTCTGTCCAAATATGAGATGCTACTACAGATTTTTCTACTTCTTTTTTTGTACATTTCTTATGTGTTCTTCAGTTCTAATGTTCAAATTTCTCTTTGTTTTCACTATGTGTACTTTATCACAATTTGCACATTTTATTTGATATAATTCTGGTTTTTTATTTTCTTCAATTTTTTTCATTTCTGTTGGTTTTCATAAGTTCTTTTAGGCTATAATCATTCTTTGGTGCTAAACCGATGTTGAATTTTCCAAAAAGAAATTTAATGTTAATATTATTCAGTTTAAACATCTTAATGATGGACAAATTATATTTGAAAAGAAAAATATACGCCTAGAAAGGGGTTTGAACCCAGGACCTTTGACTCCCTATGTCAATGCTCTTCCATCTGAGCTACCTAGGCCTCCAATCAAAATGCGTATTTTTCCCTTATACATAGTTAATTCCCTAACCCCAAATGCTACGAGCCGTTGCTACGATTTTTGCAAATGGCAGCTTCTTTATTAAGAAGACTTTTTATTTTATTGTTCCTATAATATATGTGTAATTATTATAATATTTATAAAGGTTCCGGTTGGCCTCAAATTTCTTTAAAAGTTTTATACTTATAAAGCCAGTAGTGCTTCTTTCAATGTTAATATTATTCATTTTTAAACATCTTAATGATGGACAAATTATATTTGAAAAGAAAAATATATGCCTAGACTGGGGTTTGAACCCAGGACCTTTGACTCTCTATGTCAATGCTCTTCCATCTGAGCTACCTAGGCCTCCAATCTAAATGCGTATTTTTCTCTTATACATAGTTAATTCCCTAACCCCAAATGCTACGAGCCATTGCTATGATTTTTGCAAATGACGGCTGGGTTCAAACCCCAGTCTAGGCGTATATTTTTCTTTTCAAATATAAGACATTTAATATTTAAAGGAAGTGACACTATGAGGTTTATTTTAAATAACAGGAGTTAGATATGTACACATATTTGTGTATGAGGTGAGTAGTGTATTGGTACGAGGGTCATACTGAAAGTCATAAGCAACATTTTTTTTTAAACAATCATAATATTTTGAAGAAGATTTTCGGGCTGTAGGCCGTGGTCGTTAAGGAGCATGAAAGATACAGTCGTCTTAAACAAATGGATAAGTCGGCAGTAGCAGAACACTCTTTACTTGATGGCCACAGGGTACAATACCAGAATACAGACATATTATCTAACTGCACACACTATTTTACCCGTCTACAACGAGAAGCCATCGAAATATTCAAACATAAAAACAGTTTCAACAGAAAAGAAGAATCATTAAAAGTCAACAAAGTATGGATACCGGTTCTAAAAAACGCAAAATGTAAACCTCTACAAGCACAGTCAACTAGACTATCAAACAGCAATCTCAGTGGAACAATGGAAGCCCCTACCGCTGACCAATCAGAAGACAGATATAACGTACAGTCGACTAGACCATCAAACAGCAATCTCATTGGAGCAATGGAAGTCCCTACCGCTGACCAATCAGAAGTCAGATACAACTTACGAACACATCGCAGTGAACGTACAAATAAGACAGACAGCGGACAGAATAGCCAGTCTCAAGACAACCCTTGAGGATGCCAGACGCAGTCTCTGGCAAAACGTCGGGGAACTACAAGCCTCACGACCACGGCCTACAGCCCGAAAATCTTCTTCAAGATCATCATAGCAACTCCGGCCGTGAAAGTCTACGTGAATACATAAATCATAATATTTATTTTAGACAAACTAAGTACACCATGTTAATCTACAGACCTTTGTGCTACTTTTCAACATAGTCTCCATTTCTTTGCACACATTTTGTCCAGCGTTCTACAAGCTTGAAAATTCCCTTATGATAGAAGTCCGTTCCAGCTGCTCGAAGACACTGATGCACTGCTTTCCGAATATCCTCCAGCGTCTCTTAGCATTGGTCTCTCATCTGCTCCTTCACAGAACCGAAAAGATGGTAGTCGGAGGGTGCCAAATTGGGACTATAGGGAGGATGTGGAAGAGTTTCCCACCCAAATGTCCTGATCTCCTCCACAGTGGCACGAGCAGTGTGAGGACGCACGTTATCGTGTTGCAGAATGATCTTCCTTCCAGGGCGTTTGTCGTGTAATGCACGACGGAGCTTCACAAGTGTCTGGATATAGCGGGCAGCATTTATGGTTTGTCCAGGTTCAAGAAATTCAACCAGAATGCAACCTTGTGCATCCCAGAAGAAGCTGCCCATAACCTTCCCAACAGATTGCACTGTCTTCGCTTTTTTCTTTGATGGCGAATTCAAGTGGTGCCATTCCATACTCTGGTGTTTTGTTTCAGGCTCGTAGCGATGAAACCAGCTTTCGTCATCTGTCACAATACTCGTCAAAAAATCATCACCTTCATTTCGAAATCTCTGAAGAAGGTTATGGGTGATGGTTCTTCTCTGAAGTTTGTAGTCTTCACTCAATAAACGTGGAACCCAACAGGCACTAACTTTTTGGTAACCTAAGCTGTGAATCATTTCTTGCACTGCACTGTGTCCTACTGCAAGTTTTGTAGCAATTTCATTCACTGTGATACGCCTGTCGTCTCTAATGAGCGCATCAACTCTTTCCTTGTTGCAATCTGTGGAGGCAGAGCGTGGGTGACCGCTACAAGGCTCATCTTTGATACTCGTGTTCCCATCTTTAAAATGTTCCACCCATCTCCTAACACTGCTGGCGCCCATACAGGCATCTCCGTAAGCACATTGAAGTCTTTGGTGAATATCAACAGCAGATTGTTCCTCTTTAACAAGGAATTCAATGACAGTGCACTGTCGAAACGAAACATTGATGTCTGTCATTTTGGAAACACTGCGTGTGATCACATGACAGAAGCTATGATGCCACAAAACGGCAATGTTGTGGTATAAAGTCTGTAGATTACAATCCTGCAGTTGTTTTTGTTACATTGTTGAAATTTGAATTTTAACAATGGGTTGCTCACGACTTTCAGTCTGACCCTCGTAACTCCTATTATTTAAATAAAGAAAATTTGGAAATTATATATAAACATTTGTGAAGTTTAGGACTAAATGCAAAAAACAAGTACGATGGAAGGACGTCACCATACCCCAGACCTGTAGTAAATGAACACGCAACAGCTGTCAGCTTTCATGCGTAGAGGAAGAAGAAGAATTTGTGAAGTTTAATAAACTAGGTCTATACCTGAAACCGCTACTTGTGCAACATTACAAACATGTTAACATTCATGCCTAGTGAATAGGATCGAAAAAGATTTGAAAAATTTTTTCAAAGATCTTTCCATGTGTATGACTATAATTTCATTCCTTCGGAATAAAAAAATTACAAACAAATAAATAAAAAACCAGTTAAGATAATCTGCGATTACCTTACCTCTAATTCTTGTCACAAGATATTCTTGATTTGGTGAGAGTTCCAGGAACGGAATGAGACTTAGAAGTGTTGGAATGTTCTGTGCAACTTGTTGAATCTGTGCTGTTTTCTTCAGTCTTTCTAACCCAACCAATCCCACTCTGACATCTGTTAGGGCATGACGCTGCAATGCCTCATCAACAGCATCAAATTCTTTCACCAGACGATTCAATATGGTTTGTGATATCCACTGTTACAAAACAAATTCACATATCATGTATTTGGCTCAAAAAGCAAGTTGAAAGAACAATCATTTTCTACAAATTACTCAAAATTTTCCTGCACTCTAACTGAGCAATGTAAGGCAACATGCATAGACACAATGGCAACGAGCGATGACTATTGAGTAACTAGTGTTCCATTCCAAGATTCATAGATGATCATCATCACTAGTTAAGCCCTTTTGTCTAAGCCCATACGTCCACATGTGGAGCAAGGGTGTTCAGAGGGAGTTTCTTAATTCAAGCTAATTTTATTAACTGGATGATAGTTAGACAAGGGAGCATGTTATTGCCTATCATGTTCAATGCCATAATGAATGAAATTACAAATAAAGTTGTAGGGGAAGGCAAAAAATCAGACATGAAAACCTTTATCATGGACGATGTAACGATATGGGGAAATTAAAAAAAATACCATAGAACATAGACTTGAACATTGGAAAACAGTTTCAGAAGAATATGGTTTAAAAATAAATATCGAGAAAATGGCAGTCATGAAAATATGTAGAAACCAGAATGATGATTGGAATATTAAGTTATCAGGCATAAATCTACAAAAAGTGGAAAAAATTACATATGTAGGAACGGTGGTAAATGAAAATGGGAAAATACAGATTGAAATCAGTAGAAGAATAGAGAAAAGTTTAAAAGTCTATAATCTAACTAAACAAATAATCTGGAATAAAGATATACCCATCAAGAGTAAAACGGGAATGTATAAAACTTATTTCAAACCAGTTCTAACATATGCAGCTGAGACTTGGACATATACAAAGGATTTGAGCAGAATCCAAGCTACAGAAATTAAATTCTTACATGGAATCGTACATAAAACAAGGAGAGATAGAATAAGGAATGGCAAAATCAAGGAGACATTAAGTGTAGAAACATTAACAACAGACATAGAAAAAAGTAGACTAAAATGGTTCGGACATTTAAAAAGAATGGAAAAGGAAAGACTACTATAAAGTCTGTTAAATCTCAAGATACAAGGAATATGAACACGAGAAATTTTGATTAACCAAGTGAAGGAAAGTCTACAAGAGAGAGTATAAGCCTGAGAAGAACTAAAAAGAAGCAAAGCATGGGAAGATAGAGATGGCTGGAGGCATATTTGGAATTGACCTTCCGAAAGAAGGACATGATAAGAGGATGATGGTAATTTGGATGGTGTTATGCATCAACCAGCTATGTGCCAATATGTAAGTTTCGAGAAAAATATGTTTAAAGTTTAAATCAATTTTCACTATTTATTGTGACACCAAACTAACAATACTGGATATCGCAAGTTATTTTCCTTGTTTGACAGTTATGCATCAACAATCTAAGAGAGGGAACATTTGACACTTAGCTGCATAATACAAAATTTAGATTAGCATTTATGAAGATCTGGTTTCATAACCGTTTGTTGCATAGTATCTCTGATAGGACTGATGGCATTTATATTTTTCTTTAGTAACAAGGCTATATTTAAAGATTTGACATTAAAAGTGTGCATATACCTATTTCATGAGCCAATGCAACAGATGGCATCAAAATATCAATTTTTTAAAATGGTATTTAGCCAGTTAATGCATAACATCATCCAATTTAAATGTTAATTCTTGTTATAAGTTTTATGAAATAATTTAGTTATACTTTTTTTTTTACAAATGTAAGCATGTAATAAGTATTAGCTCATTGCCTCAAAGAGGTACGTATTATGCATGTAAGGTATTACTTGGATGAGAAAGGGAAATCAATTTTGCTTGAGGCTCTAATTTAGACCAAAGGTTGTTTTATGAATTCAAAAGTCTTCAGACTCGGGACCCATGACTTAAAAATCTCTCCTGGAGGACTTCTCCCTTGGATTTTTTCCATCCTAAAAATTCCATTGTCACTGACTGGGCTTGAACCTGTGATCTTTGGGATCAAGGCAAAGAATATAACCCCTAGACAACTGCAGTACATAACCCTTTACTTACCATACGTAAATTAGCATTCCACTGCGTGAGGACATTAGGGTTGACCTTAATTCGACGCCAGACATCTTGGCTCTGAAGAAAAGATGACGATGCAGATCCTGACTCATCTGTTGGCACCCCTGGACTTCCGGGAGTTGGCACTGAACAAAAGTAAATTATTTTAATATAATTACAGATCAGCCCTCCATGGTACCTTTACCTTGTCATGGTGGAGTGGCTTGTTTGCTTAAAAGACCCCGAGAGCTATGCCAGCAGTAGCATTACTGCCAAAAGTGTTACCATGCCGGATATTTCGCAGGCGATAAGTCAGGCAAAAAAAGTACCCTGATAGAAAGAATGACAACCTTTCACAGTAAAAAAAAAACAACCATCTAGAAACATGGACATGGGTATTATTTTAGGAATTCACACTATGAGGTATATTCATTTAGGTGAAATTTTTTATCACTCACCTCATATTGTTCTTATTTGACTATAAACTAGTTTCGGAACATAGTTTCTGTTCCATCCTCAGTATCGTCACGACCATTGTTCTGTCGTCTTGAAGAGCCATCCTTTGCTCCTACCATTGGCAGACTGAAAAACCTCGAAACCAGGTCATTCTACCTGGGAAAAGAAGAAATTGATGAACTTTGAAATTCCCGGGGAGAATGACCTGGTTTTGAGGTTTTTCAGTCTGCCATTGGAAAGAGTGAAGGATGGCTCTTCAAGACGACAGAACAACGGTCATGACGATACTGAGGATGGAACAGAAACTATGTTCCAAAACTAGTTTATAGTCAAATAAGAAGAACAATATGAGGTGAGTGAGAAAAAATTCTATCTAAATGGATATGGATACCACTAGAGTAAAATTTTCTGGAGGTCAAATAGTCTTCCATTTGGTTCTCTGGGCAGGGATTACTTCAGGGAATCCATGCCAAAGGCTCAAACACAGGGACATGTTCCTAGGAACATGGAATGTTGGGATATTATATACTGCAATAGGCAGGACATGTGGCATGAATGGGGAATAAAAGAAGGGCATGCAAGCTTCTTGTATGAAAATCATAGGGAAAATGCCCAGTCGGTAGGCCAAAAAATGAGGTGGGAGAATAACATTAACCATGATTTGAGGGAAGAAGATTATGCAGGGGATGATTGAGAAACATTAGTTCAGGATAGGGATGTGTGGAGACATTGTGTCTGCACGGCCATGAATCTAAGAGTTTGATAGTGCCAGTGAGTTAGTTAGTTATAATTACAAATCAGAACCAACACATCTCACCTCATAAAGTGAACTATCTGCTGCACTAGCTCAGTTGGTAGGTTTTCTGTCAATAGATCAGGGTGGGGTTGGAAACTTTAATTCTAAATTTTCAATCTTGGGGCTATAAGGGGTGGTGGTGTACAATTTCTAATTCCTGCATTAGATGTTTGGGTTAAATTCCAAACCCCTCCACGTTACATATCACAAAGCTAAAACCAGAGAGCTCTATTTTTTTTTACTTTTCTGTTTTCATATTAAACAGTTAAGAGCCATTTCTATAACTTACATTCATATTTTGTCTATAATGTTTATAGTATCTGAATATTGTGCAGTTCAATCACTATTATACACACCTTATCCTATTACTTATTTTAGGAATTCTCACTATGAGGTATATTCATTAAGGTAGAATATTTTTATCACTCACCTCATATTGTTCTTCTTATTTGATTATAAACTAGTTTTGGAACATAGTTTCTGTTCCATCCTCAGTATCGTCACAACCGTTGTTCTGTCGTCTTGAAGAGCTGTCCTTTCTCAGCCAATGGAAGGAGAGAAGGACAGCTCTTCAAGACGACAGAACAACGGTTGTGACGATACTGAGGATGGAACAGAAACTATGTTCCGAAACTAGTTTATAATCAAATAAGAACAACAATATGAGGTGAGTGATAAAAATATTCTACCTTATCCTATATTTAGTTCTGAACTATAAACCAATCTTCTCAAAAATTTAAAAAAGGCAGTTAGAATCCTATGGTTTTAACCTCAAAATATGTTGACAAAGCATGTGATACTGTTGACAGTGATTCATCTGTCAGATGGGATGTTAAGCCTGATTGTCCTCTTGGTGCTTTTCGACAGGAGTAAGCTATATCCTCACACCAGGTTTCAACTTCTCCCTTCTGCTCATTAAATAAAATATATAAAACAAACATATATATAAGTAATCAAATGGTAAAGAGAAAAATTTATGCCTGAACCGGGAATCGAACCCCGAACCTTCAGCTTTCCGTGCTGATGCTCTAACCATTGAGCTAATCCAGGCTTCCTTCCCATCCAAGCATAAATCCTTCCTTTACCTTACTGTCTTGGTCCCACATTCAAATGCTATGAATCATCATTCACAAATACACAATGAATGGCTTCTACCTGAAGAAGACATGAAGGGACTCCACATAGCTATAGCATTATTTATTAAATTAATATTAAGAAGCTAAAGCTGTTACTATGATTGAAATAAGTATATTAAAGTACACTACTAAATTATTGTAATCAAATGGTAAAGAGAAAAATTTATGCCTGAACCGGGAATCGAACCCCGAACCTTCAGCTTTCCGTGCTGATGCTCTAACCATTGAGCTAATCCAGGCTTCCTTCCCATCCAAGCATAAATCCTTCCTTTACCTTACTGTCTTGGTCCCACATTCAAATGCTATGAATCATCATTCACAAATACATTACAATAATTTAGTAGTGTACTTTAATATACTTATTTCAATCATAGTAACAGCTTTAGCTTCTTAATATTAATTTAATAAATAATGCTATAGCTATGTGGAGTCCCTTCATGTCTTCTTCAGGTAGAAGCCATTCATTGTGTATTTGTGAATGATGATTCATAGCATTTGAATGTGGGACCAAGACAGTAAGGTAAAGGAAGGATTTATGCTTGGATGGGAAGGAATCCTGGATTAGCTCAATGGTTAGAGCATCAGCACGGAAAGCTGAAGGTTCGGGGTTCGATTCCCGGTTCAGGCATAAATTTTTCTCTTTACCATTTGATTACAATAATTTAGTAGTGTACTTTAATATACTTATTTCAATCATAGTAACAGCTTTAGCTTCTTAATATTAATTTAATAAATAATGCTATAGCTATGTGGAGTCCCTTCATGTCTTCTTCAGGTAGAAGCCATTCATTGTGTATTTGTGAATGATGATTCATAGCATTTGAATGTGGGACCAAGACAGTAAGGTAAAGGAAGGATTTATGCTTGGATGGGAAGGAAGCCTGGATTAGCTCAATGGTTAGAGCATCAGCACAGAAAGCTGAAGGTTCGGGGTTCGATTCCCGGTTCAGGCATAAATTTTTCTCTTTACCATTTGATTACAATAATTTAGTAGTGTACTTTAATATACTTATTTCAATCATAGTAACAGCTTTAGCTTCTTAATATTAATTTAATAAATAATGCTATAGCTATGTGGAGTCCCTTCATGTCTTCTTCAGGTAGAAGCCATTCATTGTGTATTTGTGAATGATGATTCATAGCATTTGAATGTGGGACCAAGACAGTAAGGTAAAGGAAGGATTTATGCTTGGATGGGAAGGAAGCCTGGATTAGCTCAATGGTTAGAGCATCAGCACGGAAAGCTGAAGGTTCGGGGTTCGATTCCCGGTTCAGGCATAAATTTTTCTCTTTACCATTTGATTACAATAATTTAGTAGTGTACTTTATAATACTTATTTCAATCATAGTAACAGCTTTAGCTTCTTAATATTAATTTAATAAATAATGCTATAGCTATGTGGAGTCCCTTCATGTCTTCTTCAGGTAGAAGCCATTCATTGTGTATTTGTGAATGATGATTCATAGCATTTGAATGTGGGACCAAGACAGTAAGGTAAAGGAAGGATTTATGCTTGGATGGGAAGGAAGCCTGGATTAGCTCAATGGTTAGAGCATCAGCACGGAAAGCTGAAGGTTCGGGGTTCGATTCCCGGTTCAGGCATAAATTTTTCTCTTTACCATTTGATTACAATAATTTAGTAGTGTACTTTAATATACTTATTTCAATCATAGTAACAGCTTTAGCTTCTTAATATTAATTTAATATATATAAGTTTTAACTTTATTTTAGAAAGAAAAATTACATTCAAACTGGGAGTCGAACCCCGGACCTCTGATGCTGTACGTCAGCGTGGTAACCATTATGCCATTCGAACTTCCAATAGAAACGTCAAGCTTTCTACTTATACAATTAATTCTCCACTCATCAATTTTTCTTTCTAAAATAAAACTACGTCCAATTCTGGAACATGTTAATTTAAAATATAACATCAAAATAGTAATTCATCGGAGAACATATTGTTTAAACAACTCACCTCATAGGATTCATGCTTCCATGATATCGCGATTTCAAACAGTCATGTTCATCGTCAGCCATAACTCCGACTGACGAAATTCTTCGGCCGTCAACTATTCTATTGTCGCCATCTTCAGTGCTGCCATCTAAGGTTGAATTTATGAACTTCGAAATCAATGTAATTTCGTTATCAAAATTCATTGATCTATTTTTGTTTTTCTGAATGTATATTTTTTCCCAAACTGTCAATTCCAAAGGTTTCTCTACTTGTTTTAAAAGTTTAGCTTCTCTTTCAATTTTATGATGTTCTAATAAACTATGTGCAGCAATTGCAGATTTTTCAATTTCACAATTTTTAATATTTCTGAAATGTTCTTTTATCCGAATTTCCAAATTCCTTTTTGTTTTTCCTATGCTGCACATAGTTTATTAGAACATCATAAAATTGGAAGAGAAGCTAAACTTTTAAAACAAGTAGAGAAACCTTTGGAATTGACAGTTTGGGAAAAAATATACATTCAGAAAAACAAAAACAGATCAATGAATTTTGATATCCCTAACGAAATTACATTGATTTCGAAGTTCATAAATTCAACCATAGATGGCTACAATAGAATAGTTGACGGCCGAAGAATTTCGTCAGTCGGAGTTATGGCTGACGATGAACATGACTATGTTTGAAATCGCGATATCATGGAAGCATGAATCCTATGAGGTGAGTTGTTTAAACAATATGTTCTCCATATTTAAAGAGAAAAATTATACGCTCAGACCGGGACTTGAACCCGGGACCCTTGGTTTTCTAGTCCAAGTGCTCTACCATTTGAGCTACCTGAGCAAGTACCGATCTAAACGCAAATCTCTCTCTATATACGTTGTAATTCCCGCCCACCAAATGCTTTGAAGCCTTTGCTTCTATCTTTGCAAATGGCGGCTCCTATATTAAGAAGACATATTTGGGAATTATACATTACATTATAAATGCCAGTACGGCTATTTTCGATGTTCCGGGTCCAAGTCCCGGTCTGAGCGTATAATTTTTCTCTTTAAATATGATTTATCCATCATTGAGATGTATGAAATTAATAATAAAAACATCGAATATGTTCTCCGATGAATTTTAATGATTATACCTCATAATTTATTTAACTTTCACAGGGAAAGAACACTATGAGGTTTAATTTAATTATACCTCATAATGTTTACTTCCCAACATTAATTAAATATATCAAAATAGTAACTTTAACCGCTTAAAAATTAATGTTTAAATTTTCAATAAAAAATACTTCGAAAAGAAGTCGTCAGATGACGTTGACAGTGATGGTTATCAGCCTTTGGATGAGTCTGGGCAAAATGCTGATGATTATGATATAACCGAAACATGTTCAAGAACAAATCAACATTAATATTGAGGTAAGATGATCAGACTAAAAATAATTTAATTTAAATAAATGTCTAATTTAAACATTCCTGAGTATAAAAGAAAACTCTACTTATGTAACTGCCCAGCAGAGTCGCTGACATGAGCAGAGGCCTCTCCCCCTAGCCCCATCTGGGCACAGTTTTATACAGTATTCTCCTTAGGTATGACATAGTTAAAACTATCTTATAGTTTCTGGAAGATTCTATTGAGTTATTTTGAAAATTTCCTGTCTCTTGTCACAAGATAAAGATATTTAATATGCCAATTATTTGAATAAACAATATAAGATTAAATTTGTAAATTAATGAGTCATTTTTTCACATCTTACCTCATATTTCATGTTTTTTATACAAGGGAACTAGTTTTCAAGAGAAGGATCTCTCTCATTTTCAACCGACATTATGACTGTAAGATTAATCCGGTTAAAGCCGTGATTTATCAAGTTAAGCTCTATCACAACAAGGACCTTTTGGTTTTTATGTAAATGCTCTACTGACTGAGCTACCTGAGCACTCCAATCTAAACAAACATTTTTCTTAATATTTAATTTTAGGAAGTTATATTTTGAGGTTATTTTAATTATATTATTTTAATTATATATTTTAATTATATTACCTCAATATTAATGTTGATTTGTTGATTTTTTCTCTTATATTGTCTGAATTCTCTCATCAGCTCATCCCGATTCTATAAGTGACTCTCAATATTATTGAAATAAACCTCATAGTTTTATTTTCGAAAGAAAAATTAATGCTCAAACCCAAATCTCTGATTTTATGCATCAGTATGATACCACCATTCGAGCACAATATGAATGTCAACAATTGTTTAAACAAAATGTTCTCCGATGAATTTTAATAAATTCTTTCCACTTATACAATTCTCTTTCACCTGAAGGTTGACAGCCATCGCTACCAACAATGCCATCTGACAACTTCTATTCAAAGAATTTTTTAATGAGAATTTATACTTTTTAGCAGTAAAGCTTCATATTTTGATGTTTATTTTAAATTAACACTTTCCAGAATTGGACATAAGTTTTATTTTAAAAAGAAAAATTAACACTCAAACTGGGATTCAATCTCCAGATCTCTAATACCTTGAATAGAAGTCGTCAGATGGCATTATTGGTAGCGATGGCTATAGGCCTTCAGATGAAATATAATCCTATAAGTGCAAAGAATTATTGACGTTCATATTGTTGCTCGAATGGTGTAACTCGTATCATACTAACGCGTATAATCAGAAATCTGGGGTTCAAATCCCAGTTCGAGCATTAATTTTTCTATGTCCAATTCTGGAAAGTGATAATTGAAAACATAAACTAGAATTTCCCATATTTAACTATGCATAAAATAGAACCTCATAGTGTTAATTCCTATAAAGATATTGAATGGGTGAAAACCACAATGGTGTGACCTTTTGTGAAAATTTAGTTAAATGTAATTATCACATGTTATTCAATGCTACTTTCGAATGGCAGAGAAATACAAATGCTATCAACTACTGCTGTCTGGCAACAGATGATACAATTATTTTCAATGGTTCAAAACCTACCACAAATGTTTAAATTCATTTTTTACTGAATATTCTAAATGTATTAGTAATTTATAAAAGGCAGTTACATTATGAGGTTCTTATTAAATAAGGTGAGTCTGTCACATCTTACCTCATAAAAAGTTGAGTTCTTTTGGACAGGTTTCAATATGCAGACTGAAGATAGGAACAACTGTTCCAGAAACCATGGTCCTGTGCTTCGAAGAACAGGAGTCTATGAGGTGAGATAATTACGACTTAAATTATTTATTAATATTTTGGCTTTATTAAGAGATATTATAAAAGCCTAATTATCACAAATAGTTACATATTCTGCTGAGACATGGATATTAAACAAATTTGATGAGAATGCTCTAAGAATATATAAGAACAATATGACCCTATCTGTAAGGAAATCATCTAGAAAATAAGAACAAACTCCAAAATAAATGGAATATTATGTGGAGAAGACATTGTAAGATACAGTAAACCTCTCAGACTTAGTAACTAAATAGTGAGTTGTGAAATTTCACCTCATAAACACAGTGTTCTACAAGCACAGGACAGCAGTTACAAGAGGTATCCCTCCTATCTTCAGCCATCTTTATGACTGTTGAATTTTCATCTACACCTTCATCTTCAAAGCTGCCATCTGGTGTTGATTTGATGAGCTTTGAAATCAAATCTTATTCACCAGGAAATTTCTCAGACTTAGTTGGATTGGTCATGTTTTTTGGTTGGATGATGGGGGAATGCAAAAAAAATACTAAAGGGTGAGATTATTGGTGTTTGTCATAGAGGAAGACCCTGGAAAAGATAGTTTCAGGACATAGAAGAAGATATTAAAAAGACAAGGATAAACAAGTGGAGAGAAAAAATACAAGAACAAGATTATAGGCAGAAGTTTGTGAAGGAAGCCAAGGTCCAGCAAGGGTTGTAGTGCTGAATATGACGATATACTTACAAGCTGTCAGAGGTGCCATCTGATAAGTGCAGCGGCGCAGTGTAACAGGAACTTCTGAAGAAGTACGTGTGGCCGGATGGTTCCAAAATGAACTAAGTAAGTTTGTAGGCTGTTCCACGCTCTGACCTGAACATTCAGTAAAATTAATCATTATAAATAAGGGTGTCTCATTTATCTTGACACCTGAAATAACTTTGTATGTAAGTACAAAATGAAAAATTGTTTTCTACAAAATTTGTTCAACTAAAAGGGGGAAATAATACTAATGGACAGTGAACTTTGTAGCATTATTTATTAACAGATACAAATACTAACTTTGTTTCTTCAATGGCACTATGCATTTTTTTTATGCATTAATTAAGCACTCCAAAACCTGTTCAAAAATATATCACAATATGCCATTCTAATAAATAGAACATTATTAATGGAAAGATAAAATGGAATTATTTCAATACTAAGTTATGTAGATAGGAAATAACACTATGAGGTTCTTTAATATTGTTTATTTTTTATTATTTCACTCACCTCATACTTCATAAATCATAGCAGACCCTGGGTTTCTTCACGTAATTTGTGACATTGTCAATGCTGCGTCACGTTCACAACTGACGTCCAATGGCCTTCTATCCTGCAGACTGACCTCCGCGCCATCTGGTGGCCGACCGAAGAATTTCCAAATCAGTCCTCTTTCTTTATAACCGGGTATTTCAAAGTTCATAGTTGTATTTTCATTCTTGCATATGTAAATTTTTTCCCAAATTGTGAGTTCCTTCGGTTTTTCTTTTCCAATTGTTTAAGTAATTTTGTTTTGTTTTCAATTCTATGTTTTTCTGACCAGGCATGTGCAGCTATTGCAGATTTTTCGGTTTCTCCATTTTTAACATTTCTGAGGTGTTCTTTTAATCTTGTATTTAGATTCCTTTTTGTTTTTCCTATGTATATCTTTTCACAATCTTTACAATTAATTTGATAAATTCCCGATTTTTTACAGTCTTCAATTTTTTCATTTTTGTTGGTTTTTATTAAATTACCTAAGCTGTAATCATTTTTCGGTGCTAATTTAATGTTGAATTTGTTGAAAATTTTTTGAAACTTGTCAAATACGAAAGGATGGTATGTGAACTTCTTGAATTTTTTGCCTATATTTTTATCTGTCTGAAGAGTACTTTCATTGATGACTTTTTGTTCTTTGAATTTATTTATTTTCTTGTGTATCATTTTCTTGTGAAAATGATATTTATTTTCTTGTTCACATACCATCCTTTCGTATTTGACAAGTTTCAAAAAATTTTCAACAAATTCAACATTAAATTAGCACCGAAAAATGATTACAGCTTAGGTAATTTAATAAAAACCAACAAAAATGAAAAAAATTGAAGACTGTAAAAAATTGGGAATTTATCAAATTAATTGTAAAGATTGTGAAAAGATATACATAGGAAAAACAAAAAGGAATCTAAATACAAGATTAAAAGAACACCTCAGAAATGTTAAAAATGGAGAAACCGAAAAATCTGCAATAGCTGCACATGCCTGGTCAGAAAAACATAGAATTGAAAACAAAACAAAATTACTTAAACAATTGGAAAAACCGAAGGAACTCACAATTTGGGAAAAAATTTACATATGCAAGAATGAAAATACAACTATGAACTTTGAAATACCCGGTTATAAAGAAAGAGGACTGATTTGGAAATTCTTCGGTCGGCCACCAGATGGCGCGGGAGGTCAGTCTGCAGGATAGAAGGCCGTTGGACGTCAGTTGTGAACGTGACGCAGCATTGACAATGTCACAAATTACGTGAAGAAACCCAGGGTCTGCTATGATTTATGAAGTATGAGGTGAGTGAAATAATAAAAAATAAACAATATTTCAATACTACTCATATGAATTATAAACAGTAGAACATTCACATTAATCCCTCAGGGGTCCCCACCTAGGGGATATGTGGATGGCGACCACAAGGTGCCCAAGTTGATAAAAATTATTATTTCCACTTACTTGTGTTTTGCTCCTTCTTTCGTTTCTTATATCTAAATTGGTATTTATTCCTTTCCATGTACCAATTTCCTCTTTCAACTTTCCTATCCAGTCTCCCTTGACTGAACTCTTGTTTTCTTCAAACCCGATGGTATTAGAGTATTCGAAACCTAGGGGATCTCTTCATATCTTTTCTCCTAACATTTATAAAAAACGAGTGTAATGTATTAATTAAGAACCTCATAATGTGTTTCCCAATTTTAACTTTGAATGAGTGTAATATAGTTCACCTCCGCTGGTAATACTAGAAGGTGTACTCTGGGTCATGCAAAATGAACTACAAAAGATGTTCAATATGCTTCCCAAAGCAAATCAGAAAATAGTTGGAACACCATTCCAAATTGCTGAATATTATTGGGAAGCCCGCAAGTGAATGATGACAAATCAAGAGCTTCAGAACATTTGAATACTACTACTACTACTACTACAGTCACATTAAGTGCTCAAATTGGTGACCATTTTCGGTGACACATATATTCAATCGTCGAATGAATGAGGAGATTGATATCTCCATTTTTACTGTTGAATGGAATTACAAACATGCACAATACAGTTCTGCATATTCTCTGGAGTTTTGAAATATCTCAATAAACTATATCTTTAATAACTCCCCAGAGATAAAAGAACAATGGGGTAAGATCAGGAGATCGAGCAGACCAATGAACTGCCCCTCCACAACCACTTTATGCTTCCATTAATAAGGTTCTATTTATATTAATTAATGTTGGGAAGTAAACATTATGAGGTATAATCATTAAAATTCATCGGAGAACATATTGTTTAAACAACTCACCTCATAGCATTCATGGTTCAATGATATCGCGATTTCAAACATAGTCATGTTCATCTTCAGTCGGAGTTATATGTTCTCCGATGAATTTTAAGGTTCTATTTATTAGAATGGCACACTGTGATACATTTTTGAACAGGTCTTGGGGTGCTTAATTAATGCATCAAAGAAAAAATACTTAGTGCCATTGAAGAAAACAAAGTTAGTATTTGTATTTGAGAGAAAAATTATATGCTCAGATTGGGGTTTGAACCCAGGACCTTTAGCTTTCTAGGCCAATACTCTACCGACTGAGCTACCTGAGCAAGTTCCATTCTACATGCAAATTTTTCTCTTATATACGCTGTTTATTCCTGTGCACCAAATGCTATGAAACCTATGTTTCTATCTTGCAAATGGTTGGTTGGTTGGTTGGTATCTAATGTCGAGCACTTGATAATGAAATCATTCGCTCTCTTGCACTCCAATATTTAGCAGAAAGGCTGGTCTCTTCTACAAAAGCTGGACAACGGAGGAGATGGTTTCTTTCCATATCTTCATTTAAATTGCAAAAAGGGCATTTAGGTGAATCTGTTATGCCAATTCTGTGTAGGTGTTTATTCAAGCAGTCATGTCCCGTTAGCAGTCTGAATGTTGCTACTGCAGATTTTCTTTGTAATGTAGTAATGTCATAAGCTTGTAGATTTTCCCATTCCTTTCCAGATGTTTTGGTGGTGTATTCTTCTCTAAGTTTATTGATGTATTTATTTGAGATAATTCTTTTGATAGAGTGAAAGGAAACTGGAGCAGAAATTGGGTTTGAAACAATTTTGCTACCCTTCTTGGCTAGAAAATCGGCTATTTCATTGCCTGTCACTCCACAATGGGCCGGAATCCATTGAAGTACAACTTTTTTTTTTTTTCTTGCAAATGGTGGCTCCTTTATTAAGAACACATTTATTTGAGAATTTTACATTACATTATAAAGCCAGTACGGCTTCTTTTGATGTTTTTATTATTCATTTCATACATCTCAATGATGGATAAATCATATTTGAAGAGAAAAATTATACACTCAGACTGGGGTATTTGACTTAGTATTTATATCTTGTTAAAAAATAATGATATAAAGTTCACTAACCACTAATCAGTATTATTTCCCCCTTGTAGTTGGACAACTTCTGTAGAAAACAGTTTTTCATTTTGTACTTACATACAAAGTAGTAGTCAAGATAAATGGGACACCTTGTTTTGTTGAACACTGAAGTATTTAGGTGACAATTTGATTAGTTTTAAATATTAGTAGTTGGTCTTAAAAAGTAATACAAATCAAGCCAATCTTACATTTGTTAAATTTTGTCTAATATATTGAATTCGTCCACCGCTGTGGTCTCAATGTAGCATGCTACCTTGTCACGCAGTAGGCCTGGGTTCGATCCCCAGTCGGGGAGGTTTTTCTGGGTGAGGTTTTTATTGGGTTTTTTCCTCACCTGTAAGACAAATGTCAGAAAAACTTTAAGGCCCAAATGGTCCCCGAAATCATATGGCCATCATCATCATCCTTACCATTATCATCATCATCATCATCCATTGGTGTAGAAAGCAACGGGAAGCTACCACACCTACAATTCCCTAGTAAAGCTGCAAGCATAGCATGAAAATGCTATGATCGCAGTGAAGGACCTGCCTTCGGGCAGAATTACTATGGATGGATATTGAATTCTTCAATTATCAACAAACTTCTATTCACAATTACAATTCCCGAAATAATATTCTTTTAATTGTTACCTCAGTTAGAACACTTTTCCACTCACTGATAAATAAATTTGCCACAACTTATCGTCACACTGTTCACCACAAGACCCATGGTCGCAGACTAACTGCGGTCTCCTGCCTATATCCTTTTATAAGGTGGGAGGAAAGCTCTAGAAACAACTTCGAGTAACTTCAAAGCCCAGAAGCCTCTGGCTTCCGATCTTTCTCCAAGGAGAAGAGAGACCGGTAGAACCGTCTGGTAAGACACTCAAGATGATTCGGCTGTTGTGCAGGTAATCTAAATTGCATAGGCGACTCACCCGCGCAATTCAAATGTCACTATGCGACATGTAACAATATATTATTAGTTAGGTTGAATTCTGGCCAGTTAGCTTTAAAAATGTTTCATACTGGAAAAATGACAAATTTATGTTTGATAAAACTTTATGACGCTCATAACAATGGGTAAAGCACTAGAATAACTAAATTATTTTGCAAATGTTTGTAAAATGGTGTAGTAGTAGTAGTAGTAGTCTAATGCCCATCAGCTTGGATGTGTTCCATTTGCTTTCTTGCTTCCCAATAGAGTCCTGCCAGAGTTCTTGTAGGTGACACCTTCAGACCCTCACAGCTAGCAAGATGATCTTCGTTCATGGTAGTGTTATTGTCTTGGCACAGAATACAATTTGGAGAGTTGAAGATTCCAATTTTATGGAGGTGTGCTGCCAGGTAGTCATGGAATGTTAACAGTCTGAATGTTGCTACTGCTTCATGTCTTGGTTGTTCAGGTATTAAGTTTTTATTCTGCGAGATAGCTGCCCATGGTTTCTCATTACTTTGTGATTTGAAGTGCTCCGTCAGTTCTTTCTGGAAGTTTCTTTTAATTATAATTTTTGCAGAATGGTAGGGCAGGGATTGATTTGTTTTCTGCAAAATTTTGGTGTCCTTTTTTGTGTAAAATGGTGTTTGCAAAAACAATCTGTATTTGTAACTATAATTACCAATGATAGTAAGATGATGCATTTTGAGTTTAGGTGGCATTGATTTTCATGTATTTAAGGAAACTGCCTTTAGAGGTAGTGTGATTGGGCTACACGTAACGTAAGTTTTACTAATCTCAATATTTCATCCTTTTGAACAATTCAGATTGAACAAAATATTTACTAGGTACTATTCAGAGATATGTTATGGTAATTGAACAGTTGCCCCGAAAACAGATCTAACCCATAAACTGCTACTCATGACTTCACTAACTTATTTCGCCATTTTGTCACATATACATAACTTAATATAGATAACTATTCACTTGAATGCCAACTTTTAAAAATAAATAAAACAGATCTGGAAGAGAACAGGGGTAGTTTTACAGGCACCATGCCGTGACATTCTCCGGATATATCACTAATTCACTGAAAACTCAACTTTTGAATTTTTGTGGACTAGATCTCTTTTCAGGACAACTATTAAAGTAAGCCAAAAAATGCTGGGTGGATAGAAGTGTCTGGAGGAGACTAAGTTGATTGACCCATTCTTTTATTTTGCTTAATTTAAAAAAAAAAATTATGGCTGATGTTTCCATTAAGCGCAGTGAGAAATTTTTCTAAGTCCGAGGCAGACACCATGCGCATGCATCAACAGGATTTTATTTTCAAATTATTTCCCAACATTTACAACAAATTTTATATTTTTTCTAACGATTATTTTAACATATTTTTCTATGATATTTAACTATATACATAACATGAAGATGTGGCAGCCATATTGATTTTAAAGAATATTCTATACAACAGTGCAGCCAACATAGGTTATGTACTTCAGAATTTGAGAACTTACTATTAATTTTTGGGCATTGCATTCTTTCACAGGTTAGAGTGCTTAAATTGCATTAGGTTAGCTTTTAGGTTGGTCTTTCACAGGTTAGAGTACTTAAATTGTGTTAGGTTAGCTTTTAGGTTTGTTAAATAGAATGTATAATGTTGGCTGCATCACAATATTCCATAGAGTAAACTGCTTCGCGTTTGTTGGCGCATGGTGTCTGCCTGGCACTTAGAAAAAATTCTCACTGCACTTAATGGAAAGATTATCCAAAATTACCAACTGAAGCTGTTTTCTCAAAATGTTCATAATCTCTCAAGTATTGTGAAAGTGAAGTCTCGTTCTCGATAAACTCAACTGATGAAATGTTTGATATTTGTGACACAGCTGGAGACTGTTGACTTCTGTTGCGTACAGTGGACATGTTGCCTGCAGGTGACCCAGGGTAGTAACCCAAGATGGTGAAGACATTGTACAATTAGGAGACGTTAAACCTGCAAATAAAAAAATTAATTTATCAATCTAATACTATGTAACAATTATTTTCAGATGGTTGTGTAAAGAGAAATATCTCCAAAATTATGAAAAATAAGTTATTTAGATGATTGCCAGTAAGTGTAGAGTCCCCTGGTCGCGTTAGGGTGCTGCGCAGGCAGTAAAGGGGCTGACCAAGCTACTTTGTGTATGAACGCCTACAAAGAGGGTTGTTGTTTCCGCAAAAGGAAAGTAGAAGTAGCTGAAATGAAATTCTTACGTTCAGTAGCAGGCTATACATTGTTAGATAAATATAATGAAGAAATAAGAACCGAATTAAACATTTACAGTGTTATGGATAAAATTCAAGATCTAACTGGCTCCAACATATAGAAAAAATACCAACCCAAGAGACTCCCACAAATTTTGCTTCACTACCAACACAAAGGAAAAAAAGAAATGTTGGGCGCCCCATAACCAGATGTAGGGATACAGTCTCTTGATATGGAAATAAGTCTATGCCTAGCTCCATGACGCAAAAGAAGCTATTTAGATAAAAAGATATTTTTCTTTGGTCAAAGAAGATCTTTGATTGGAAAGCTAACGCAAGAAGTGGAAGAGGCAGATCTAAAGAATGTTGGATAGAGTGAGGAGAAGTATGGAAGCTAGAGATTTGAGGGAAGATGTATTAGACAGGAACCTCTGGCGACAAATCACTTTGGGTTGAAGGAGAAACACTGTATTGTAGAATATTCCTAATAAAAAAAAATTCTGCACCACAAAAAGAAAAAAATATTGATATAGTCGCAGATCTGTACAAATGCAGTTCCTTCTGAATGCTTCATGCAAAAGTCATAGAACTGTCTAGCTTGAAAAACACAAAGGCTCAGACTCAATACCTACTTCTGACTTTTTTAAAATAACCAGTTAATCTTGGTAACATTATTGTTGTAATGTGCATTAATTGGTAAAATTACATTCATATTTTTCTTTATGTATGTTTATACTATTTAAATAATTTTCCAAGTTGTGAGTGGAAAAGTAGCAGCATTGCAATCTCCAATGAATTTTGAAGATTGAGGGGTGTTCGAGTGTAAAAAGTATTAAAATATAAAATTATGGAATATTCACCTGAAAGGTCCGTCTCCTCAACTTAATTAATTATTTAACTGTAGTGCTTTCGGGACTTGTCCCATCATCGGCAGGATTCAAAACTGGTGCTTCACTGAAGATCTGGTAGAGGGGGTTACATGTATTGGGTTTGTTTATCAGATTGTCGTTGTTGTGAGCTGCTTTCATGATTTCCATCTCTTCGAGTACGTTTATCTTCGCTGGATTATTTTCTCTGTGCATTACTGTTAGGGTGTTTTCAATATTTAACATGCGCTGTCCTTCATGGATAATATTGCAAACACCCTAACAGTAATGCACAGAGAAAATAATCCAGCGAAGATAAACTTACTCGAAGAGATGGAAAACATGAAAGCAGCTCACAACAACGACGATCTGATAAACGAAAACGAACCCAATACATGTAACCCCCTCTACCAGATCTTCAGTGAAACACCAGTTTTGAATCCTGCCGATGATGGGACAAGTCCCGAAAGCGCTACAGTTAAATAATTAATTAAGTTGAGGAGACAGACCTTTCAGGTGAATATTCCATAATTTTATATTTTAATTTTGAATAATACCTCAACGGAACACATCATGAATCTTATAAAAGTTAAAAAAGTATATACACACATTTCATAATAGTCGCCTCCTGTAATGTATCAAAATAACAAACTGACAAATGAACAGCCAGATGTTAGCAAATAATACAAGCAAGTTCTACATATAAAATATCAATAATACTAATATGAAAGGGCCTTTATTTTTTAATGAAAATTTTACTTGTTGCTAGATATTCACTTTAACAGAGATCTGCACAATTTTAATAGAGAGATAAGGTGTGACTGCGAGTGTTACTTTTCTGCTTACAACTTTGAAAATTACTGAAATAATATAAACACAAAAAAAAAGAAAAAAATATTAATACAGTTTTTCAATTAATGCAATATCTATTTTATAATTTTTGAGTTTTTCCCATCCAAGCAATACCTTAGTTGCTTTCTAGATGTCTCTATGAATTGATGTGCTAACCACATGTCATTCACTGACATCTGTAGGGAAATAAGTGTAACTTAATTAGCTTGATTAAGAAACTCCCGATAGGGAACACCCTTAACCCCATGTGAGGATTTATGGATTTAGACTACTACTATATAAAGATCTGGACATTGTCACATATTCATATAATAAAGTTGGGAATTTTTACATTATGAGGTTTTCTTAATCAAAAATCAATTCTTACCTCATACATCTATGTTTTTTAACATAGAACTGCAGTATCGGGAATCATCATTCCCATCCTCAACTATTTTCACAACTGTCGGTTCTTCATTATGCCAGTAATTTTCTAAACTGCCATCTGGTGTTGATTTGAAAAACTTTCTAATCAAATTTGGTTTGTATGGAAACTCAAAATTAATGAAAATTTTCGCCTAGACCGGGACTCGAACCCGGGACCCTTGGCTTTCCGGGCCAAGTGCTCTACCAACTGAGCTACCGAGGCGAGTTACGATCTAGACGCAAATTTTTCTCTTATATACGTTGTAATTCCCTATCGCCAAATGCTTTTTTGAAACCATTGTTTCTATCTTTGCAAATGGCGGCTTCTTAGTTAAGAAGACATTTATTGGAAATTTAACATTACTTTAAAAGCCAGTAAGGCCTCTAATGATGTTTTTATTATTAATTTAACATTTCTCAATGAAAGATAAATTAAATTTGAAGAGAAAAATTTTCGCCTAGACCGGGACTCGAACCCGGGACCCTTGGCTTTCCGGGCCAAGTGCTCTACCAACTGAGCTACCGAGGCGAGTTACGATCTAGACGCAAATTTTTCTCTTATGTACGTTGTAATTCCCTCGCGCCAAATGCTTGAAACCATAGCTTCTATCTTTGCAAATGGCGCCTTCTTAGTTAAGAAGACATTTATTGGGAATTTAACACTACTTTATAGCCAGTAGGGCTTCTATTGATGATTTTTATTATTAATTTAACACTTCTCATAGAAGGATAAATTATATTTGAAGAGAAAAATTTTCGCCTAGACCAGGACTCGAACCCGGGACCCTTGGCTTTCCGGGCCAAGTGCTCTACCAACTGAGCTACCGAGGCGAGTTACGATCTAGACGCAAATTTTTCTCTTATATACGTTGTAATTCCCTATCTTCAAATTTAATTTATCTTTCATTGAGAAATGTTAAATTAATAATAAAAACATCATTAGAGGCCTTACTGGCTTTTAAAGTAATGTTAAATTTCCAATAAATGTCTTCTTAACTAAGAAGCCGCCATTTGCAAAGATAGAAACAATGGTTTCAAAAAAGCATTTGGCGATAGGGAATTACAACGTATATAAGAGAAAAATTTGCGTCTAGATCGTAACTCGCCTCGGTAGCTCAGTTGGTAGAGCACTTGGCCCGGAAAGCCAAGGGTCCCGGGTTCGAGTCCCGGTCTAGGCGAAAATTTTTCTCTTCAAATTTAATTTATCTTTCATTGAGAAATGTTAAATTAATAATAAAAACATCAAAATTAATGGTTCTAGTATAGTTTTTTTTAATGTATATCTTTACCCAAACTGTTAATTCCAAAGGTTTAGATAGATGTTTCAAAAGTTTAGCTTCTTTTTCAATTCTATGATTCTCTAATAAACTAAATGGTGAAATTGAAAAAAAAAAGCTAAACTTTTGAAACGTCTATCTAAACCCTTGGAATTAACAGTTTGGGAAAAGATATACATTAAAAAAAAAATACTAGAACCATGAATTTTGTGTTTCCAGATGAACCAAATTTGATTACAAAGTTTTTCAAATCAACACCAGATGGCAGCTTAGAAAATGACCAGCATAATGAAGAATCGACAGTCGTGAAAACAGCTGATGTGGGAATGATGATTCCCGATACTTCAGTTCTGTGTTAAAAAACATAGATGTATGAGGTAAGAAGAATTCACGATTCATTTGATTGTCACATATACCAAAATGCAAAGACAAATGGGCAAGGTATGTGATAAGATTTAATGATCACTTACCTTTATATAATATTTACTGCAACTGTGGAAGGGAAAAGACCCAAGGAAGAATGAAATGTAGATGGGAGATGGAATAACAAAGAGTGTAAAATTGTAGATAAAAGAAATTGCCAAATTCTATATCTAGATAGAGAAGCTTGGCAGGAACTTCAGAAGAAGACTATGGCCCAAAGAGGACTATTGTGCCAACTACGATGATAATAATTTTCTAGGGACCAATCTTAAGTGATATAGACTGCATACGTACTCTCATTTGGTGTAGACATGATAGAAGATCTCCAACTTAGAGCTGACAGATTCATTGGTGTTGAAGGCAGCACATCTGAATAGGGTGACATGCTTGAATTGGTCACATTTGCAGAAGGAGTTGCTACTTTAAAGTGTGGATCTGAAAAATAATTCACCAATAATTACAGTAAAACTCCAAATGATTGGTAGTAGTATTAGTAGCAGCAGTAACTTTATTAGAGTAAAGAATATATCCATCCATAGTAATTCTGCCCGAGGGCAGGTCCTACATTGCAATCATAGCATTTTCATGCTATGCTTGCAGCTTTACCAGGGAATTGTAGGTGTGGTAGCTTCCCGTTGCTTTCCACACTGGTGAAGGATGATGATGATGATAATGATAAGGGTGAGGATGAGGATGATGGCCATATGATTTCGGGGACCGTTTGGGCCTTAAAGTTTTCCTGACATTTGTCTTACAGGTGAGGAAAAACCCCGATAAAAACCTCAATCAGAAAAACTGCCCCGACTGGGGATCGAACCCGGGCCCGCTGCGTGACAAGGCAGCACGCTACCTCGAGACCACAGCGGTGGACAAAGAATATATACAGAACAGAATTGTTTACAAATAGAATACATGCTCTTGACAGCTGAATCAATACATTAATATCTAGTAATAACAGTTGGTCATGGTGGTCTAGTGGTTATGTTCCTTGCCTCTAGTCCTGAGGGTAGCAGGTTCTCTTCAATTAATTTTTAGGAATGAAAAATACAAGGAACAAATCCTCCGAGATGAACTTTAAGCCACAGGTCCCGAGACTGGATATTTTCATCCTCATAAGAGAATCTTAAGCCTGAAAAAGAGACCTCTCAGTAAAATTTATCGACCATCATCCACATAATACCTTAGTTCCTACTAGATGCCTCATTGGGTTGGTGTGCTAACCACATGGCATTCATGACATCTGTAGGGAAATAAGCTTAACTAAATTCATAGTTAAATATGGGAAATAAAATTGAGGTTTTTAATTCAATGAATGAATGAGTCACTTCTGATCTTACCTCATAGTTTATGTTATTTTAAACATGGGTACTGCAGTTTTTTAATAGAAGTCCTTCTTATCTTTAGCCGACATTATGGTGAAGATTCCAACAAAAATCCGATAGTCATAATGTCAGCTGAAGATAAGAGGGACTCCTTCTGAAAACTGCAGTTCTCGTGTTTAAAAAAACATAAACTATGAGGTAAGATATATTAATGAAATTGCCTATTAATATTTCATATACAATTAACTTTAATTGGTTTATTACATTAATTATTATTTCAGTTCTTGTAGGAATTTATAAATATTCCTTTGATATAGTTAGTAAGTTTATAAAATTTATTACGGATCCGTAGATTTTCGTTGTTTGAATTCATCCACTTCTTCAAAATTTCCCTCATTTGTCTTTAGTTCTCCATTTCCACTATATAATGTATTTTTAAGTTTGAATATACAGGGTGTAACAGGACCTCACCGACATGGAAACAAAGCTGCAAAGGTATGGGCATCCCAATAGGCAACAGACTTTTGCTGACATTACAATTTGCTGATGATCAACTGATTTTAGTGCAAAGCAATGAAAGAGAAAATTTAATATTGGAAGAAGGAATCCAAATAAAGCAAGTGAAACAAACTAAATATTTGGGAATAATTATGGATAACATTGAAGGTATAGGCAAAGAGAACATACAACATAGAATTGAATTGAGTAGCAAAGTAATATCATTGTTAAATTCCATATGGTGGGATAAGCATATTTGGAAAGACACAAAAAAATAATTGGTAAAACATTGGTGGAATCTGTTGCAGTGTATGGAAGTGAGGTATGGACAATCAATAAGTACTACAAGAATTAGACTAATAGATCTAGAAATGGGTTATTTACGCAGAAGTGCCAGAAAGTCAAAATTAGAACATGTCATAAATAAGGAAATTAGAAACATAATGGAAGCAGAAGAAAGCATTATTGAAAGAATTGAGGAGAAGGAATTAAAGTGGTTAGGACATATTTTAAGAATGGAAGATGAGCGAGGCCAAAGCAACTATATCAATTGCATCCGACCAGAAAGAAGATAAGAGGGAGACCAAAGTTAACATGGAAGGAAAACATGAAGACAGTAATGCAAGCAAGAGGGCTAAGAATTGAAGATGCCCAAGATCGTAGGCTTTGCAGGTTTGGCATGGGAAGACGGCAGCAGCTGTAAAAACCCAAAGATAGATAGATGAGGTAAGATAAGAAGTGACTCATTCATTTATTCATATAACTAAATTCATCTGGTTATGAAACTTCTCACTAAGAAAACCTCATAACTCCATCAGTCATTGAAAACCACATAACTCCAGTAGCCAGCACAGAAATATGTGATGCATAACCTGTTGAGAACACGGACTTCAATTTTATTAATAACTTGACTTGTATTCTGTAGTAAAATATGTCGGAACTATTGCTTATCAATTTTCACAATTATTTAAAACAGTTATTTGTTTCTCCTGTAAAATTGACCAAAATGGAGTTATGAGGTTTTCAGTGCCCACCATCGATATGTCCTTATAGTGGAACAAACGGAGATCAATCATCATCATAAAGTAATAATGTAAAACAAACTAAAACAATAGATAACATTACAATTACATTATAAATTAAACAATTAAGCTAAATAGTAAAATTATTTAAACTTATGTTGTAGTCATAATAATTACAATATTACATAACTGAATCTGACATTTTTACATCTCACCTCATAAAAATATGTATATCTCACCATCTAGTTTCATCATCGGCTAAATTCCAACTGCTGAATTGAGTTGTCAACACCAATATTCACCTGCCATCTGATATGGGTTGGATGAATTTTAAGATCAAATCTTGCTCACCAGGAATTTCAAAATTCATGGACATATATTTGTTCTCCTGAATGTATATCTTTTCTCTAACTGTTAGTTCCGTAGGTTTCTCTACAAATTTTAACAATTATGTGATTCTATATCAAAGTACGAGCTGCAAAAACCAATTTTATGAGGGAGGTGTAAAAATGTCCTGTTGTATTACGCAATATTGATAATTTGCCTCATAGTGTTACCTCCCATTAAAATTTTATTAAGAATGATAATTATTACACTTTGTTTATTTATTTATTCACCAAAGAGTATAGAAGATCACTTAAGTAATACATTCCAACACACAGGAATTGTGTAAACTAATCAAATTCTTCAACAAGTCAAATTTACGGTCCAATTTTGCTGGTTTATGGATTTTTAACTATTGACGTTTTCAAGATAAGATTTTTTTTTTTAGTTTTACAAATATTTATCGATCCTACTTAGTAGACACTGAAAATTACAACAAAAAAAAGTTTCTTAACTGAGGATGAAGGAGATTTTCCTTTGAAACTAGTCCAAGAAAGAAAGAGAACATGAGGTGATGTGTGAAGAACTGACTCTATTTAATTAATAAAATACCTCATAGTGTAAATTCCTATCAAATTTATACAGGTATTAAATATTGTTGCTTTCTTATCAATTAATTCCGCAAATATAATATTAATCATCACAATATTATTTGTTAATAAATGAAAATATGAACTTAAAACAGCGTTTGGATCAATATATATTATTGTTACTATTACAAACGTTCAATTAATTTTTGAAGCGAAAAAAATTATACCCAAACTGGAATTTGAACCCAAAGATCTCTAGTTCCACTACTAGTGCATTGACCATTATGCTGAAGCATGGACCCTTGGGTTTCTTGTGTTGGCTATACATATACGCTTACGTTTAAAGAAAGATCTATGGACCACGTAGTCAAATAATGTAACCTTGGCTGCAATAATGATAAGAAGGCCTAGGATTTTTATGTAATAAAAGATAAAAGGCAGTCACAAGTCTAACTTCTCATTATACTATGTTGCAATCTTAACTTTAGTTCATAAAAATCCTAGCCCTATGATGATAAAGCTAATGTTAAAGTTAAATGGCAATAGAGCAAGTTGGAGAAATAGTATTTGTTTTTTTCTTGTTTGCAAATGCCCCAGGTTGCCTTTCGACATTCCTGGTGTTCTCTCCTGGCATGGCGTACTTGTAACCCACTTCTGAGGTTGAGGCGCGTGGAAGGTGGGGTTACGTCGCCCCGATGATATGATGGGTGATGATGATGATAGTGGTGCGCCAGGAGAATCCCTAATCCTAAGCAAGATGAATATGAATGATGATTATGATTACGATGGCCATATGATTTCGGGGACCATTTGGGCCTTAAAGTTTTCCTGACATTTGTCTTACAGGTGAGGAAAAACCCCGATAAAAACCTCACCCAGAAAAACTGTCCCGACCGGGAATCGAACCGGGCCTGCTGCGTGACAAGGTAGCACGCTATCTCAAGACCACAGTGGTGGACAGAAATAGTATTTGTATAGACATTAAATATACTATAGTAAATAGCGTAACATACGATGGGAATGGTATTGGAAATTAAGCTAATGTCTGACAGGATTCCTACATGACCCAATACAAACATCACAATGTTTTAAATAAAAATAATTATAAATGATTAAACATAATGATATAAATAATATATCATTAAATGAAGTCGTTAGTTTGTTAAATAAAAACAAAATATAAAACAATCTAGAACTTTACAATAAGAAAATGCACCACTCACTCTTATCCATCCATAGCAATTCTGCCTGAAGGCAGGTCTTTCACTGCAATCATAGCCTTTTCATGCTGTGCTTTGCAGTTTTACTAGGGAACTGTTGGTGTGGTAGCTTCCCGTTGCTTTCCACACCGGTGAAGGATGATGATGATGGTAATGATAAGGATGATGATGGTCATATGATTTCGGGGACCGTTTGGGCCTTAAAGTTTTCCTGACATTTGTCTTACAGGTGAGGAAAAACCCCGATAACCTCAGCCAGGAAAACTGCCCCGACCTGGGATCAAACCTGGGCCCGCAAAGTGACAAGGCAGCACGCTACCTCGAGACCACAACGGTGGACATGATATAAATAATAACATTAAATGCAGTCGTTAGTTTTTTAAATAAAAACAAAATACAGAATAATCTATAACTTTACAATAAGAAAATAGAAAATGCATTACTCACTCTTATAAGACACTCATACTAACATATCTTCAATCTGCAACTGCTATAAAGAAAAAGGTACATAGCCCCCATGACCTGAACAAACTAAATAATGAAGCAGACTGTTGTTGTGGTGTTACCATTCTCTGAGTCCATGCAAACATGGCTGGCATATATATATATATATATATATATATATATATATATATAGCACAAACTTGTCTAGTGGCGCAAGCAGAGACGTGGGAATGACGTAAGGGAATGAGGTAATACCAAGGAAATTGGAAAACGGAATGGAGCTACTCGGGGGACTTAAAAGACAGATTTTCAGGATGCACACTTCAATGCTACCTGGGCAACAGAATGTTTTTCTGGCCAGGTAGCTTAATGGTCAATGCACTAGTCTGTAGAACTAGAAATCTTGATACAAATCCCAGTTTGGACAAACATTTTTCTCTTCAAAAATGAATTTATCATTCAGCATGAGTGTATAAATTTATTTAAAACATTGCAATAATAGTGTTATAGCTATAACAGTAGTGTTAAATCCTATGAATTTCTTCCTGAATTGGAAGCAACAAAGTTGCATTGTGAATGATGGTTCACTGCTGCTTGTGCAATGGGATTATTTATGACAGAAACATTTTCAATTAAAGTGTGATATCCAGGTAGCATAATTATCAATACACTAGTACATAGAACTAGAGAACTTTGGTTCAAATCCCAGTTTGGGCATAAAATTTTCTCTTCAAAAAATAATTTATTGTTCAGTGTGAGTGTATACATTTATGAGGGATAAAACTTTAGTGGAAAATTTGTTGTTATTATTATGAGTTAGTTATTTTGACTCACCTCATATTTTTTTTTATATTCTGCAGACTATAGTTTTGTCGCATCTATGCGACATTGTCGATGCATTCTAACTATTGCTTTTTGTGGTTGTCATTCTGTAGGTTGATTTCTACTTCCTCGGTAAGCTGACCGATGAACTTTCAAATATTTTTTTTTCTATGTTAATATTATTCGTTTTTAAACATCTTAATGATGGACAAATTATATTTGAAAAGAAAAATATACGCCTAGACTGGTGTTTGAACCCAGGACCTTTGATTCTCTATGTCAATGCTCTACCAAGTGAGCTACCTAGGCCTCCAATCTAAATGCGTATTTTTCTCTTATATATAGTTAATTCCCTAACCCCAAATGCTACGAGCCGTATACGAGAAAAATACACGTTTAGATTGGAGGCCTAGGTAGCTCACTTGGAAGAGCATTAACATTGAGAATCAAACGTCCTGGGTTCAAACCCCAGTCTAGGCATATATTTTTCTTTTAAATTTTTTTTTTTTCTCTTTTCCACTGCTAATGACTTTAATGTTAGATGTAGCACATTAGACAACAACAACAATCTCTTTATATTTGAAGAGAAAAATTTTTGCCTAGACCGAGACTCGAACCCGGGACCTTTGGCTTGCCGGGCCAAATGCTCTACCAACTGAGCTACCGAGAAATGTTAAATTAATAATAAAAAATCATTAGAAGCCATACTAGCTTTATAAAGTATAAATTCCCAATAAATGTCTTCTTAACTAAGAAGCCGCCATTTGCAAAGATAGAAGCAATGGTTTCAAAAGCATTTGATGAGAGGGAATTACAACGTATATAAGAGAAAAATTTGCGTCTAGATCGCAACTCGCCTCGGTAGCTCAGTTGGTAGAGCATTTGGCACGGCAAGCCAAAGGTCCCGGGTTCGAGTCTCGGTCTAGGCAAAAATTTTTCTCTTCAAATATACTTTATCTTTCAGTGAGAAATGTTAAATTAATAATAAAAACAATCTCTTTCCCCAGGAATTTCAAAATTTCATAGTTTTTTTTCCTTATTCTTGTGGATGTGAATTTTCTCCCAAATTGTGAGTTCCTTAGATTTATCTAACTGTTTCAGTAATTTGGCCTTTGCTTTAATTCCGTATTTTTCTGACCATGCATGTGCAGCTATTGCAGACTTTTCTATTTCTCTATTTTTAACATTTCTAAGGTGTTCTTTCAATCTTGTATTCAAGTTCCTTTTTTGTTTTTCCTATGTAATTTTTTTCACAGTCTTTACAATCAATCAACTCATATTTTGATAGAAAATTTACATCCACAAGAATAAGGAGAAAACTATGAATTTTGAAATTCCCGGGGAAAGAGAAAAAAAAATTGATTTGGAAGTTCATCGATCAGCCAACAGAGGGAGTAGAAATCAATCTACAGGATGACAACTGCAAAAAACAACAGTTAGAATGTATCAACAATGTCACATAGATGCGACAAAACTATAGTCTGCAGAATATCAGAAAAATATGAGGTGAGTCAAAATAACTAACTCATAATAATTAAAACAAATCTCATAGAGTTATTTCCTTCTTCTTCTTCTTCCTTCCAAGTATTAGGCCAAGGTCTGTTACGATCCTATAGAAAATTTTCCCTCCAGCGTTTCATAGGACAGCCCAGTGATCTTCGTCCTCTTGGTATATAATTATAAACAGCTTTGGGGATCCGATTTGAACTCATTCTTTCAAGATGGTGTTTCCAATTTAGTTGGTACTGTTTAATATATTCCAAAATTGGCATAGTCTTCAATTCTTTTAAGATATCAGTGTTTCTTTTCCGATCCCATCTGGTGTAACCCGCTGTTCTGCGCATGAATCTCATTTCACAAGCCGTTATTCTGTTTTCATGTTGTTTTTTTAGTGTCCATGCTTCACTACCATAGGTCAACACTGGTCTAGCCAAAGTTATTTCCTGCAAATATTAAATGGAAAATTTGTGCTTGAATGGGAGGGAAGTCTGAATTAGTTTGCAAGTAGAGCATCAGAGCATAAAGTTGAAGGTTCTCGGGGTTCAATTCCTGGAACAGGCATAATTTTTTCTCTTTACCTTGATTGATTGATCCCATTTGTCCCCCTTAAGGCACGGGTGCTCCACTAGTGCGAAGTTTCTTAACCAAACCAGTTTAGTTATGCTTATTTCCCTATAGATGTCAACAAATGATTAGTAAATTGTCTCAAGGAGACAACTAGTAAGAAACTAAGATATTACTTCGATGGAGAAAGAACAGTTAATTTTGTCCAGAGGCCTTTTTTCAAACTTGAGGTTCTTTTACAAGCTTGAAAATCTTTAGACTTGGGACCCATGGCTTAAAGTCTCTCCTGAAAGATTCTCTTTACCATTGATTAGACTTAATTTAGTTTAAGTTGAGACTTGTTTTCGTCTCCAGAGTGAATTGTGAGAATACGGCTCTTGATTTTCTAATTCTAGCCTTTAATATCTTCCTCTAACATCATGAAACTAGCTAAATAAATAAAAAAAATTATAATCAATTCATTTGTTATTAAGATGATATTAATACAGTTACAGCCGTAATTTGACTCATTATCAAAGAGAAATTTGACTCACAATATGGCGACAGGACCGAACTCCCTGCTTCACTAGATCCAGTGCTTCCAAATAGGACATTGCCAGTATATTTTTTATGACATTAGATGTTAAAGTGTTTATAAATAAGAATTAGATAAATCACCTGAATCTGAAACACCCATCAGTTTCTTCTGCTTTGGAGTTAGTTTAACTGGTTCCAAATAGAAAGTAACTCGAAGGTAGGAAACAAAATGATACAGAGCATTCAAGAATAACACCACAGCCAGGAACACCTCAAAATATATAACTGTCGATGAATAGAGATCACAAGGGTTCAATCTGAAAAATAAACAAACAATTTGATAAGTGAACTTTATAGGAAGTAACACTATGAGGTATATATATATATATATATTTTTTTTTTTTTTTGAGGAATTAAACCCAATGGGTACAACTTGGACAAGACACCCACACAGTCCCAAGGTTGAGATTTTAAAAGTTCCTTACCCCGCCAGGAATCAAACCCAGGTCGCCGGAATGGAAGGTAGGGACTCTACCGACTACACCACAGCGACTAGGAAGTATAAGAATTAAATTAATTGTGATTTCTTCTTACCTCATACTTCTATGTTTTTTTAAACACAGCACTGCAGTATCAGCGACCATTGTCACCATCTTCAGCTGTTTTCATGACTGTCAATTTTTTTCTTTTGCCGGTAATTATCCAAACTGCCATCTGGTGTTCTTTTGAAGGAATTATTTTCTAAACTGCCATCTGGTGTTCTTTTGAATGAATCATTTTCTAAACTGCCACCTGTTGTACTTTTTGAAGAACTTTGTAATCAAGCTCGGTTCGTCTGGAATCTCGAAGTTCATGGTTCTAGTATGGTTTTTTGAATATATATTTTTTTCCCAAACTGTTAAATCCAAAGGTTTGGATAGATGTTTCAAAAGTTTTACTTCTTTTTCAATTCTATGATGTTCTAATAAACTATGTGCTGCTATAGTTGATTTTTCAATTTCTCCATTCTTTATGTTTCTGAAGTGTTCTTTTTTACGAGTTTCCAAATTCCTTTTTGTTTTTCCTATATATATTTTTCCTATGTAAGTATATTTTAAATTTAAATTAAATTTATCAGTTCACCTCATATTCAGTCTTCTATTTAGATTGGTTTTGGAAAACACAATTTGTTCCATCTTCAGTATTTACACAACCATTGTTCTGTCGTATTGAAGTACTGCTTCCTCCTCCATCAGAAGGAGAAATTAATGAATTTTGAAATTCCCAGGAATTTGATTTGGAGATTCATTAGTCTACCAACAGATGGAGGAAGAAGCAGTACTTCAGTACAACAGAACAACGGTCATGAAAAGACTGAAGATGGAACAAATTGTGTTCCAAAACTGGTCTAAATAGAAGACTGAATATGATATGAGATGATAAATAATTAATTTTAAATTAAAATGTAATAAGTCATGACTTTAGTTATATATATATATATATATATATATATACTAGAAGTCCTGGCCACGCATTGTTGTGGCTAGGGTATACGTAAAAAATTTTAATTAAGTTGTTGTCTTTCAGCCAGATTACTTAAAACTAATACTTACACACGAAATTAATAATATTGAAAATAAAATAAACACTGAACACACTTAAATTATGAAATAATCAACATTTGTAATACAATTGAAATTCGCGGTTGCAACAAAAAGCACAGCCATCTGGATCTCCCTTTGTTAAATAATAAACCAATTACCTTACCAAATTATAGCTTGGGACCCAGCTCCGTGTGTCCGAAAGGAATTTGCTGACTCAGCTGTTAGTATTATGCAAAGCAGAGAAGTGTACCTCCTCCACTCCCTACACTTCCCCCCCGCAAACACACAGAGCTTGGACCCGAGCTGTACCTTACACTGCCATCTGTTAGAATCGTATGGAACTCACAGATATAAATACAAAATTATTAAAACAGTTAGAAAATACCAATGAACTCACAATATGGGAAAAAATCTATATACAGAAGAACAAGGAGAAAATTATGAACTTTGAAATTCCTGGAGAAAGGAGCCTCATTACCAAGTTCCTTGGAACACAGATCCAGGGCCGACAACTTGAAGAAAAGAAAAAACCAGTTTGTGGCAAGCTGAAGATGGAACAATAGCTTTGAAACGATTGTCCAACAAAATAAACATATGAGGTAAGAATGTACAAGGGAAACTCAATTAAAATTTTACAAAACAGTAGCCGTTCCAACGTTAACATACGGGTCTGAGACTTGGCCTTTAACGATCTCTGATAAAAATAAAATTGAGACAATAGAAATGAGATTTCTCAGATCAGTTGCAGGTGTATCTCTAAGAGATCAAAAGAGAAGTCAAGATATCAGAGATGAATTACAAATATATAATATAAACAAGAGAATACCCACAAATAAACGTAATTGGTTTGAACATATACAAAGAATGCCAAATAATCATTTATCAAAACAGCTGCTTCATTATAGGCCTCTAGGCTGAAGAAATGTAGGAAGACCAAAACGTCGTTGGAAAGATGACGTGCACCTGCAGCATTATAGTGCAGCGGGGAGCGGAACGGGCCACCTTGAAGATGATGATAAGAATGTTAAAGAATACAAACTCAAATATTAAATTAAACCTCATGATGTAACTTCCTAATGATTTTAAAATAAAAGAAATGTTAACATTTGTATCATGTCTTGAATAGTGTAATGGATAGCATTCTGGTGTGTAGAACCAGAGGTCCAGAGTTCAAGTATTAATTTTTCTTTTCAAAATAATATTGTTCAGTATTGGAAAGTATTAATAATTAAATATAACATCAAAATATTTGAAGTTAGTTTTATGTCAACTCCTCCTTCAATTTTAAAGCATTTATGGCATTTCTTTAAAAAAATAGCCACGTATGTATTCCTCAGGTAATCATTCACTCACACACACACTGCTACAATAATGTTTTGCTTTTTTTTTATTTTGCCCACTGTCAGCAAAATGTCAGAATTTGCATGCTAAAGAGACCACAGGTTGCAAACTATATAGCCACAGGTTTTACACTATCTCGAATGTTATCGATTAGATAACTTACTAGATTCCTCATATCAATTTATTTTTGTAGTGGGACATATAACGATATATATAATTACTATGTGTATCATGATTTTTTCATATTTTGCAAGTATACATGAGCAGAGTATTACTAAGTTAAGATGGAGTGTCCCTTTTGTGGAATTGTTTTGAAATAAATAAGTTTGTTCTGCCTTCATCTTATTGTAGCCTCACTATGATGGTTCTTTAGTGGCTCGCTTTGTTTCCATGCAGCTGTTATAAATAATTAAATACAAAGATGCCAACTACTGTCATTATAATAATTCCGCATGTTAATCACTGTCAAGTATTGTCGCGCGGTACTCGCTTTTGTATTAACAGACAACCATCACAGTGAGGTGATAGTACCTGATAATTCATTGCTTCTTGTGAGATGCGTTTCAAAGCTCCATCATCAGTTAGTACAGATTAATCTTCTTTAAGTTGTCGGCCCTGGATCTCAACTCCTGCTCCCACTTTTTGTGGTCCAAAGAACTTGCTTATTAAGTTCTGGATCTTGGCTCCTGCTCCCTCTTTTTGTGGTCCAAAGAACTTGCTTATTAAGTTCTGGATCTCGGCTCCTGCTCCCTCTTTTTGTGATCCAAAGAACTTGCTTATTAAGTTCTGGATCTCGGCTCCTGCTCCCTCTTTTTGTGGTCCAAAAAACTTGCTTATTAAGTTCTGGATCTCAGCTCCTACTCCCTCTTTTGGTGGTCCAAAGAACTTGCTTATTAAGTTCTTTGGACCATAAAAAGAGGGAGCAGGAGTCGAGTTCCAGGGCTGACATCTTAAATAAGATCAGTCTATAAACTGAAGATGAAGCTAAGAAGCTCTGAAAGGTGTATTACAAGAAACAACTAATTATGAGGTAAGATGAACATAGACCAAACTTATTAAGTAGAATCTCACAATGTTACTTCCTAATTGTTTAGAAAGTTAGACATTCTACTAAAGTAAGACTTTTAACATTTTTCAATGCCATAAGAAGGATAGTGGCCATGAAGCATATGAAAATTTCCATCGAACTGGAATGACTGATATTCTTATTTCCAAGAAGTGTATAGAAGTACATTCAGTTATAACATGTTAAATTTCCTTACATTTCGGTATATTTGGGTAGTTATATTATGATTAGGGTAGAATTGCTATTATATTTGAAGAGAAAAATTATACGCTAAGACTGGGGTTCGAACCCAGGACCTTTCATTATCTATGCAAATGCTCTACCAACTGAGCTACCTGAGAAACTCCAATCTAAAAGCAAATCTTTCTCTTATACACTGTTAACTCCTGAGCGCCAAATGCTACAAAACCGTTGCTTCGATCTTGCAAATGGAGACTTTTTTTATTAAGAAGACCTTTATTGGGAATTTTACATTACATTATAAAGCAGTATGGCCTCTTTTGATGTTTTCATAATTCATTTTTCTGTTCAAATATAATTTATCCATCATTGAGATATATGAAATGAATAATATAAGCATAGAATAGCTATAATCAGTTTATGTTACAAATTACTTCGTCATGAACATCTTTATACTGGTATCCTTTTGTTCTTAATTGAATCATAGCACCTTTATGAAGCTCTTCCATTTAATTCTACTTTCTGTCAAAGTCTTTATGCCCGTTTACAATTTTTGCCCATCGCACCCAACTTACTTTTCAAATGTCCTCTTCCAAGTCATCCTTGGTCTGCCAACCTTCATTGCACCTTGCATATTCCAGTCCAATGCACACCCTTCTATTGCATTTACGAATTCCTTACATAGTGTGAACTTTTTGGGAATTGTCATTGAAGCAATAGAATGCTACAACTAATAAAAACATCAAAAAATGGAAAAATTTCTATTGCAGAATTTTTACCAACTTGAGGTATATAGGCTATATTCAGGGTGTTTCAGACTTCTAGGGGTTGTAGAGGGGACATAGTAGATAAAGTTTTGATAAGGGACCTATGTCCGGAAACATACCATTTCGATGTAAAATAGGTTTGAAGATTGAGACACAATGGGCTAATATCATGTGTCTTGTGTTTCAGAATAAATATTACAGACTTCTAGGAGTTGTACTAAAAGTGTCGATCCACGTGACAACTCTGTTGTTTGTTGCACAAAGTGTACCTGTGACGCATGTTTTCATACACATGCCCTACAAGACCTGGTGTGTGCTCAATAATTTCTGCTGTCACCAGAATTCGTGCAAGAAGATCTTCCTCTGAGATGACAGGTGTAATACAACCCCTAGAAGTCTGTAATACTTATTCTGAAATATAAGACACATGATATCAGCCCAGTGTTTCGATCTTCAAACTTATTTTACATCAAACTGCTACGTTTCCGGACATGGGTTTCTTATCAAAACTTTATCTACCAAGTCCCCTCTACAACTCCTATAATGGTGTAATACTTATTCTGAAACACTCTGTGTATGTATGTATGTATGTATGTATGTATGTGTGTATATATATATATTTGTGGTTGGAGAGAAAAAAGTATGAGAAATAGGAAAAGAGTAAATTAGAACTTCATATAGATCTAACCTAAAAATTCTGGGGGAAAAAAAAATCCTACATTTTGGTACATTTGGGTAGGTCAAATTATATGTGGTTTACATTAAAAATTTCTTAAATTGTGTGAATTTCTGTGACATTACCGAGAGAGGCAATGTGACCAGTCAGTATGATAAATCCATTAGATTGGCAATTGGGTTTTCCCATGATTCCTAGCTAACTTTTGGTGCAGCCATGTTTTTTTTTTTCTCGATTTTTAAGTTAAGATTTATATTATATTCTAATCAATTCTTCCTCTATATGCCAGTATCACATTTTCTTTACACCAATAATATATATATATCCTCTGATCACTAACTAAACTCTACAACAGTAATTTATGTGTTTTTTGGTGTTTTATTTAAGTTAAACATGATATTCTGTTGTTTCGGTGACAATCCCGTTTATTTTAATTCATGTAGACTGATACCTGGTATAGAATCCCGAAAATCACAATATATACACTGCTGGGGTAATTATTCACATACTTCTAGTAATTTCTCTGCTTTTTTTGGTTTTTTATTGGAATTTATATAGATTGTCATCTCCCATAGAATCTTTTATCTGAATCGTTCAGCAAAACTATTCTGAATTAGGTGAGTGGGCCAGGTGGGAGAAGAGTGCCTTTTTATTTACGCACTTTAACAGTACATAATTGCAATACATATTAATCAAATACTATATTTAACATATTTCAATCTGGGAAAGTTATTATCATTTATTTTCTCGTAAATATGAAAATAAAGTGGGACTATTTCCTGTCATGACCACGAAGGTTACAAGAGTACTTACTTCTAACCAGCGATAAACCACCGATTATCATACCAATGACAACCGACGATCACAGATATACCACCGATGACCAGAAATACACTACCGATGAACAGCGATAAAACACATATGATCACAATGTGTAAACCACATTGTGTACATTTAATCATATCTGTGGCTTCAACAAATTATGTCCGAATTTGTCTTTTACATTTTTAACTGTGTAAAATAATAAAAAAGGACATTCCCTGGAATTCACTTACGTTAGAGTAATTGATTGTTTCCATTAAGTGATTTAGGTTTGGTTAGCTTTTAGTTTCCTTGCATTTTAAATCTGATTTAATACGTAACATAAATTACCTCTTCATAGGTTATTCTATGGAAAATTCAACATGTCTGATGGTTATAACGTAAAATCATATTTCCACTACTTCATTTCATGATACGTTTCAATATTTTGACGACGGTAAAATCCCACAGCTAAATGGTATCATTAACACTTCGTAATACTTTAAATTACATAAAAAATGGCAAAGTCGCATAAGTAAAAAGCTGGTGTTGTATAACCCCACCGGTGAATGATTTCCACATATATTAATAACAATAATAATAATAATTAATAATAATAATACAAACATAGGGGCTCAATTGCACTTTTACTGCTTTTTGATTTTTCAATTTATTGTTGTAAACTACAGCTCTTCTTCTATATTTACTAACAATTTTAGTATTTTAAACTTTTTCAAACAATTTTTATAACACTATTAGACAATTTTCAAGTATTCATTTAAATATGCAAATCACAATATTATGACACTGTTAGACAATATTGTGATGATAACTGCTATTTTCTCCACAGAGTATATTACTTAGTCTACGATTTTTTTATCGCTGTTTTGGGTTATCTCGGGTTGGATTAGCATTAGGGAGTGATAACGATAAGTAAGTGTACACCCATTTTTAATAAACATTTGGTAATTTTAATATTATTAATGTATTTTTTAACAGATTTGGGGATTTATTGCAAAGATTGGTCATTTAAATTTCATAGTGAGATGCTGCCATCTAGCATAAGATTTTTTAACTTTCGTATGATATCGATAGTAATTGAGGATGATGATCGATATGTGGTTTGATGGTGGGTTATCACTGGCTTTATAAACTCTGGCACATGCACACTGTTGTTCTATAGGACTTTGAAAATATTTGACATCGGTTTAAGTGCAGTTTTTCCAAACATAGGCTTCAGGCATCAGAATTAACATATGAGATACTTACAAATCATAGAGAATAATTGAGAACAGAATTGCATTAACAAATCCCCACATTAAGCTATTTCTCGTTCTATGTTCTTCTTGTGTTATATACAGAGTCTGATTCACTACAGGAGACTGGGATCTTAACCTGAAAATACAAATTACAATCTAACGAATTAAGACAGATCAAGCTCTTTATCATCCGAAATAAATGCAATGGGAAATAACAGTTTTTTATGATAAGCACTTAACCTATACAGTTGCAAAGTTGTAGACCTAATAACAAAATTATATGGAATAAATTTCAAATTCACTACTCCTGTTTTTCATATCTTACATACCTCATTTTGACGTAATTTGGAAATAAAATTAAACTACGAAGAAAAAAAAAATGATGCAATTGAAAATATAGGTATTATAGCCTAAAGGTTATACTCGCACATGAAATTCAAACAATATAAAAACATTAAGATAAATTATAGGATGAAGTAGATATGATAGTCGCTAATATTATTATAAAAATTACGCTGGAATAGTAAGCCAGAAAAGTATCAAAATCTACAGAAGACATAAAATATAAGACATTCAAACAAAAATTTCACACACACACGCCATATTTATTTTCCCGCTCGGGCGCTCAATTAGAATTTTTTTATGATTTTAACATAGGAGGCTGTGATGAAATTTCTAGTTTCGAACCAGCGATAACTTTCGAACGTTATAAAGTTATCTCTGGTTATAAAGCCGGTCCGTACTATATTTTATTTGCTTTATTATGATTTATAAATATTAATATATAAACAAAAACAATAAATTGCTCAATGATAATAGAACATCTACGTAGATGGTAAAAGATTTTCCCAACAAAGCAAATGCTTAATCACCATAGGAAACCTTAATCACTGCCATCACGATCTTCTGAATTATAGGTCCTCCCTTAGCAACTATAGACCATAGACTTACTCAGAGTTTTTAAATAAACTGTAATTTCCAAAGCTCCTCATCCAAATTTAGTAATTTTTTTATGTTTGGAATCATATGTTTATCACAGAAAGTTGTTCAGACACCTGTTTAAAATATTTAAGCATTGTTTGAAAGCAAACAATTTCTATAAAATTCTTCCATTCATTTTATTGCAAACCCCATATTACAAATGTCCAAACTAGCTAGATTATTAACTTACAGAAATAGCCAATGCCTTAGGCAAATCAAAAGTAGATAGATAAGCTTACTGGTAGCATGAACTTTGAAACACACACGCTAGACAGTGGGAAACTTCCTGGATCTGTGATAAGTGTGTGATTTGAAGTATGCCAGAGCCACCATATAAGACTACTTGAGGTCTGCCTGCAGGGAATAAAGCCCAGATTACCCAGTTGGAATGTAGGGACCCTATTCACCACACACACACAGTAACAGACTCAAAAATAAATTGTGACAATGGATTCTCAACGAAATGACATTAAAGAGGGTCACATGGTTAACACAAAACTTTCCCTGGAGAAAAACCGTACATGATGAAATTGCAGAGATAGGAATAACTTGGAATGAAGTAAAGAAGACAGTAGTACAGCAATAATCCACAAAAGAGAGTAGGAACTTTTGAAGTCACTTTGTGGATACTGTATGTTCCTGCTAGGAGAATATGATAATGGATTAAGGTTAAAGTTTGTTTTGGCATTCCTCTTCCTTTTTGTCCCTGAGGATTTTATTTTAAACCTGCTTTTCAACTGATTCATGATGTATGTCCTGGTCCACTGCTGTGGTCTCAAGGTAGCATTGCTGCCTTGTCACGCAGAGGGCCTGCGTTCAATTCCCAGTTGGGAAAGCTTCTGGGTGAGGTTTTTTTTCCCTTTATCTGTAAGACAAATGTCTGGTAGTTTTAAGGCCCAAAAGGTTTCCAAACATCATCTGGCCATCATTATCATCTTTTATCAGTGTGGAAAGCAAAGGAAGCTATCACTCTATAATTCCCTAGTAAATATGCAAAGCACAGCATGAAAATACTATGATTGCAGTGAAAGATCTGCCCTAGGGCAGAACACTATATAACAGAATAGAATGAATGTCCTATCAAGTTCTACTTTTGACTTTTCATTTCTTTTTTGCCTAATTTTTACTAATTCTTTATTTTTTATTCTAGGAATTTTATTTTTAATATTTTCCTTAAATATCTAATCATAAATACTTGCAATTTTTTTACAGTCTGTAACAAAACAGATATTACTACTGAAATTTAAATTTTTCTGTTTGGATATGAAACTAGATTTAGATTTCCAACAGTAGCAGCTATTCAGATGTAGCATCACTTTACCTGTTTTTATGATTTTTTAAAATTACTGATTTGTATTACATTAATCTTTACCCTGAGCATTTGTATTCCCCATACTGCCTGCCATTCACCTGAATTGCTGGTGGAGTTGGAGGATGTACCATACGAATGATAAAAGATGAAACTATAATTTTGTACCTTGAATATAGTTCCAATGTATACATCGGTTGCCGAGACAATGAAGAGGAAGCCAGGATTAACCAAGGTCTTTCTGGGAGGTTAGTAAGCTGCTCTCCAAAGCATGGAGTTCTGTACGATCAATCATGATTCAACACCTTTTTAGCCTCTTGAGTTGGTTCAAAGACATTTTTGAAAGAACAAACCATGATGTATAGGATGAAGGGATTATAACATCTTCAACAGCTTTTAGAAAATTATTTTTTTCATTCTTCACTTACAGTTTGTGAAATGAGGGGCTAACGTAAAAATTGGTAACTGAGATATTCAGCAAAAATGAAATAAACAGATATGATACAGTATCTTGTGTTCTAGTGTAATTTAATAGTTATGTTTTCAATATGTCAACAGATGGCAGAAGTGTTTTAGAGTTTTCTTTCTTGGTAACTGCAAACTACCACAGATATAACTTGGTATTTGAGACCATCATCATTATGAAGATTTTAGGTTTAGGCCCAGCTGAGCCATTTCCTGTATCTCAAGATGTTCTTTATCTCTCCAGTGTTGTTTAGGTCTCCCTCTGTATCTGCATCCTTTAGGTTGCTACTGGAATACTTTTTTATCAAAACTATATCTCAAGTTTCTCTAGTGTTGTTTAGGTCTTCCACTGTCTCTGTGTCCTTTAGGTTCATACTGGAATACTTTTTTGCCAACCGACTTGAATTCATTCGGTGGAGCTGATTTAACTAATTCTTTTGATACGTTTGGATATATTCTACTACTCGTAGGTTTTGAACTTTTCAATATTTCTCTTTTTATCCAATGTACTTATACCTAATGGAGCCACTCAAGCTCAGGGTACATAGGGGTCATATGCTGTAACTACAAACACCATCTGATGACTTCTATTCAGAAGTATTTTTATTGAAAATTTAAGATTATTTTTGAGCAGTAAAGCTTCGAACATCAAAAAATGTATGTATTCAGCTTTCTTTGGAAAAACAAATATGGTGGCATTTGGAGCAATTTTTAAATTTTTGATTCCAGATAAAATCCGCCTCTCCTAATAGTCTGATTTTGCTGACTTTTGGAGAACATCTCTCTCGTTTTCATTTCAATGGCATATATCAAATTTTGTTGCAAAAAATAATAAATTGTGGCCACTAGAGCAATTTTTAAATTTTAGCTTCTACTTAACCCACATTTCTAACGGTCCAATTTTTCTGGTTATTGAACTCGACCTTACTTTTCTTAACTGACTGTTATATATAGATTTTGGTTCCCAAAAAAAAAATGCAGCCATTAAACTGTTAACATAATATATATATCATCATCTTCATGGTAGGCTCTCAGCCTGTTCTGCTCTCAGAATTCATCTTCCCATCGTCTTCTAGGACATCCCACATCTCTATAGCCTTGAGGCTGGTACAACAGTGCTTGTTTTGTTAGCCTAGAAGAGTCCATTCTTAAAATATGTTCATGTCAATTTTGTTTACAGAGTGATTCAGAAATACGGCTATACGTTAGATCGCATTTTGTGACGAAGATATTATTAAAGGAAATATGATGTTATCATTGGAAAGGGAATCCATCAAATTACAATAATAGAACAAAACAAAACAAATCACTGCTCACGTGCAGCTTGGCGGGTTGATTTTTATGCGCTAGCATTGAACGCCTCCACAATTCTCTTCATTGTTTCTACATCCGTGTTAATGCGAGGCCTTCCAGAAGATTTGATTTTCTGCATCCTTCCTGTTTTCAGCAGTCGTTTTCTCCACTTCCTCACAGTCGACGACTGCAATGCTACGTTAAACTCACGTCTTGCCCGTCTTGCGGCCTCACGATCATTAAGCATACATTATTGCCCATGCAGCAATTGTAATTTGCTGTTGCATATTCAATGCCATTTTGACTAATGATGTGAGATCTACACTGTTTTGTTTTATTCCATTGTTGTAATTTGAATAATTGCTTTCCAATGGTAATTTCATATTTCCTGTAATGGTAATATTTTCATCACACAACGTGATCAAACATATAGCCATATTTATGATTCATCACATATAGCTTTGTATTTTTTTCATTTAGATGCCTTATTGTTTCATTAGGAATATAGTCTTTTAGAGTATATATATATATATATATATATATATATATTTTATATATATGTTATATTGTAGTTTTTGCGGATATAAGTATGATTAAGAATTGTTTCTTGGGGTTTACGTGTAATGGGTTCAAGGTTGACCTCTGGCCACTGATTCTGACATGATCCCACATGTCATTATCAAGGAATGTTAGGTTCAAGTTACTGGTATAGGTCTTACATATCATAGACATGCTATAGGACAGTGGCTAGTAATCCATGTGCCGTTAATAGTTAAATGTTAATCAATTGCTTTGTGTTTTCATTGTGGTCCGTTTCGGTACATGGATTACTAGTCACTGTCCAATAGCATGTCAGATATGCATTGTCTATGGTATATAAGACCTATACCAGTAACTCGACCCTATCATTCCTTGATAATGTTATGTGGGATCATGTTGAAATGACAGAATCAGTGGCCAGAGGCCAACCTTAAATCCATGACATGGAAACCTCAAGAAACATTTCTTAAACATGAATACATATATATATGTGTGTGTACCCTATATGTCCTACATGGGGACACAGGTGCTCCCTAGCGGGAGTTTCTTAACCAAACTAATTTAGTTATGCTTATTTACCTACAGGTATCAGTAAGTGACATGTGGTTAGCACATCACCTCAACGAGACATCTAGTAGGCAACTAAGGTATTTTGATGTTATATCGTTATTAATATTCCATTCCATTGTAATTCTGCCTGAGGGCAGGTCCTTCACTGCAATTATAGCACTTTCATGCTATGCTTGCAGCTTTACTAGGGAATTGTAGCTTCCCGTTGCTTTCCACACTGGTGAAGGATGATGATGGCCATATGATTTCGGGGACCCAAGACCTTTCACACACTAGTAATAAAAACATTATAAAGATTCTTGAAAAATAATATGGCAGAGTATGTTTCAGCAATAACTTTAATTAATAATAATAGATAGCTTTATTTTACCTGGCAGAGTTAAGGCCTTAAGGCCGTGTCTACCACTCAACCAGGATGGTAAGGATGATGGCCATATGATTTCGGGGGACCGTTTGGGCCTTAAAGTTTTCCTGACATTTGTCTTACAGGTGAGGAAAAAAACCCCGATAAAAACCTCACCAGGAAAAAAAACTGCCCCGCCCGCAGGATCGAACCCGGGGCCCGCTGCGTTGGGGGGGGACAAAGGCAGCACGCTACATCGAGACCACAGCGGTGGACTTTAATGATTTATCATTACCTACCAGGTATAGACCTTATTAATTCTAAGAATTTTTAAATAAATCAAAAATAGACACTGAAATATCCCTGGAATCTGGTTTGTAAGAAGTATTGTTTCCTGAAACTTATGTGGGAAGGTGGGGTGTCACCATTACTACCCCACATTAAACATTTTTTTTTCTTAGAAACGAATAGTATTCTTGTGGACATAATTATAAAATCATAAATTACAGACATTAATAAGAAGGTATTAAAAATACAAAACAAAAAATGATACAGTAAAACCTGTCTTAGCCGGAACCTTCATAAGAGGGAAACCCCAAGACGGAAAAAAAATCTCCAGAACGGTTCGTCCTGTATAAGCCAGAAACCTTTATAATGCGGAAACGGAATGGTTTTTAAAGTACCAATAGTTAATTTTTACCTCAGTTAGACAGAAAATTATTCTTAAGCATGTTCTAATCACTGTATTAATGACCATACGTGAAAATTCTGCATATGACGCTTCTGCATTATATCGTTTTACATTCTTCTGTTGCCATTGTATTGTGGGGAATCCCTCGCTTTTCCTTGTCTGCTTACGTACCTGCGAGGGAGTTGGGAAACCCTTCAATCCAGTTGAAGTCTTCCTAGTTGAGTTCCTTCTCGCTTTTGTGTAATAAAGTAGTTTTCTATTACCATGCAAACTGTGCTGTGTATGCTTGTAATTTGGAAACCCTTTATAAGGAGGAAAACTGCCAAGGCGGAAATATATTTAAAGAACCGTCATGTTCCTTCAGAGACAGGTTTTACTGTATATATATATTTTTAAATGGATGAAAGTTTCAGCTTAGAGTGATATAGACACTCCACCCCCTCACTTAAATGTTAACTAGCCTTAAAGTTGAATTTGAGATTAAAATAATGTACTACTATTAATAAGTCACAGAGAAATAATGGAAGAATATCTGGAGACTGATAGAAAATGATGGAATTAACAATGACATTTTTGGATCAGAATGTATCCTAGGAAACATATAATATAAAATTCATTTACAAAAACTCCTGATATCATTTCAGTATATATTTTAAAGTTATATCGCAAATGTCATGTTATGAATAGTTATTTATAAAAATAAATAGTGTGGATGAAAAAGATATACAAAGATCTTGTAGTTCACAGAAAGTTCCGTAGATTAAAAAAATGGATCGTGATAAAAAGAGCCATTTCAAAAAACGAAGTTCAGATGCAAAAAATATAAAAAAACCTTCTAGTTCACAAAAAAGTTCAGCAGATTTAAAATTTGTAGGAGGTAAGAAGGATCATTTCAAAAAACATGATTCACATGCTGAAACTAGTTCACAAAAAAGTTCAACAGATTCTAGAATCTATTCATATTTTAAAAAAAAAAATCATCTCCTAAATCTTCAGCAAAAGATGAAATAAGCATCTCATCACAACCATCAATATCACAAAGAAAACCGATTGTAACATCAAATAAACGAGTTGGAAGACCAGCTGAAGATAAAATAGTGGTAACACAGTGGGATAAAGAAATGAATGAAATCTCATCAGAAGAAGAATTAAATCTAATAAGAGAATTACCAAAAGAATATTCTGGAATATTAACAAAAGAAAAAAGTTTAGAAGACAGTAAGATGGATATTTACGATAGATTCAGACAACAATCGGTACCATTTGATAAAAGAATCAGTTTTGAACCGGGTGGAGAGAGACGATTTTCATCTACATCTAATCTTAGTTTCATATCATTAACTAAATCAGGTTCCATAGCATCACAAGATCTAAGAGGATCAATGTACATTCCTCCTGAAACATTACAAGCTCGTGGTTCAAAAGATTTTGGAAAAGAAGAAAGAAAATCTAAAGGTTTTAAAGGATTAATTTCCAAGCTACGTCAATCTCTTTCACAAAGTCATAAACAGACTGAAATGTACAGGCCTGTTAGCGATTCCACAAAAACTAAATTACCTGAGGAAAAGGAATCACCAAAAGTAAGTTGATAATGCAAACAGACAGTCAGGGATAGTAGGTGAAGTGCCACTTCACCTTATTTTTACCAGAATAATTTTTAAACTCTTCTTCTTCTTCCTTCCAAGTATTAGGCCAAGGCCTGTTACGATCCTATATAAAATTTTCCCTCCAGTGTTTCATAGGGCAGCCCAGAGAATTGGTCATCATAAATTTGATCCTTCCAGGAAATTCTCGTATGAGACTTGAAAGCATAATAATAGTCCCTTCGATTGGTTGCTGGCCAAAGGAAGGCAAGACCAGTGATGGGGCTGCCTCTTATAGCCTCTGGTCAGGCTTTTCTGGAGAAGAAAAGAAAATAAAGGAAAGAAGAAATGGAAGAAAGGAAAGACTCCCTAGCCCTCGGATGCCCTAATAGCATCAGGGTCAAAAAAAGCAAGAGTTAACCAAGAGAGGTTAGATAGTAAAGTTAAAATAGTCTGGTATAAGTAAGTGGAAGAAAGGAAGAAATACCAGATCGGTTAAAGATAAAAGTAAGGAGCAAAACACAAGTAAGTGGAAGCAATGTTTTGCTCAGCTTGGGCACCTTGTGGTTGTCATCCAGATATCCCCTAGATGGGGACCCCTGAGGGTATTTTTAAACTCAATTTTCTTTATCATGAATGTTGGTTTTAGTAGAAACATACTTCTTTATTATTGTATGAGGCAGGATTCATCGTTGTGACACAAAGCACGCATGCCATTTAGTGTTACTCCAGCATACGCCAGCACTGAAGTGTAGGATTTTTATGATGATCTTGAAGAAGATTTTCGGGCTGTAGGCCGTGGTCGTGAGACTTGTAGTTCCCCGACGTTTCGCCAGAGACTGCGTCTGACATCCTCAAGACAACCCTTGAGGATGCCAGATGCAGTCTCTGGCGAAACGTTGGGGAACTACAAGCCTCAAAACCATGGCCTCTGTGGACAGAATTGCCAGTCTCAAGACAACCCTTGAGGATGCCAGATGCAGTCTCTGGTGAAACTCGGGGAACTACAAGCCTCACGACCACGGCCTCTGTGGACAGAATTGCCAGTCTCAAGACAACCCTTGAGGATGCCAGATGCAGTCTCTGGCGAAATGTTGGGGAACTACAAGCCTCAAGACCATGGCCTCTGTGGACAGAATTGCTAGTCTCAAGACAACCCTTGAGGATGCCAGATGCAGTCTCTGGCTGGTGAAACTCGGGGAACTACAAGCCTCACGGCCTACAGCCCAAAAATCTTCTTCAAGATCATCATAGCAACTCCGGCCATGAAAGTCTACATGAATACATGTAGGATTTTTGTTCATATCTCTGGGGGCGGAGCTCGCTTTGCTGGTAGCCATGAGAACCATGACCTGCTGAGGTCTAGCATTACAAAATTCTACAGGTGAAGTAGCCGAGAGTGAATTAGCTTTCTGCTTCAAGACTTTGTGTATAAAATTCTTTTGTATCATGCTATTCGGCTATTGTTGTGGTTTTTAAATATGAATCCTGTTTATGATGTAGTGTGTGTTTTATTGGAAACACCTTTTTCACGTTGGAAAGATGAAGATAAAAAAAGGGAGTTTGAGATTGTGGGCGATCTACTGAATCTCTACAAATATCTTCTTCTTCTTCTTCCTTCCAAGTATTTGGCCAAGGCCTGTTATGATCCTATAGAAAATTTTCCCTCCAGCATTTCATAGGACGGCCCAGAGATCTTCATCCTCTTGGTATATAATTATAAACAGCTTTGGGGATCTGATTTGAACTCATTCTTTCAAGATGGTGTTTCCAATTTAGTTGGTACTGTTTAATATATTCCAAAATTGGCGTAGTCTTCAATTCTTTTAAGATATCGGTGTTCCTTTTCCGATCCCATCTGGTGTAACCCGCTGTTCTGCGCATGAATCTCATTTCACAAGCTGTTATTCTGCTTTAATGTTGTCCTTTTAGTGTCCATGCTTCACTACCATAGGTCAACACTGGTCTAGCCAAAGTGTTATAATGAATATAATCTGGTGTTTTTTTGTACAAGGGATGGTTTCATAATTTGATTAATAATTCCCAAACTTTTATTATAACTAGTAATTTTTTCAGGGATATCCTTTTCGACCCAGATAGAGAGATAATATCCAAGGTATTTAAATTTTATTCTGGAGAAGATTTTACTATGTGGTAGAAAATAAGTTAAAAGTGTATAAAAATATGCCTGAGGAATGCAATTTCAGAAAAGAGGCTTTCTTCTCGCAGGAATACTACAATTCAGAAAGAACTTCTACTGCTGTTAATGAAGACACATCCATTCCATTAAGGAATAACCGACATGTTAACCTTAAAGGACCAAAGGATTGATTTGATATACAAGAAATTATTTTTTTTTGTTCAATGTCTCAGGTTGTCACTTCAATATTTCTGGTGTTCTCTCCTGGCATTGGCATAATTGTAACCCACTTCTGAGGTTGGGGCACCTGGAAGGTGGGGTTACGCTGCGCTGATAATGTAATGAGTGATGATTATAATGATAGTTGTGTGCCAGGAGAGTCCTTAATCCTTAACTTAACCTAAGGTGTATATGAATGATGATGATTGAGTGACAGCGGACAAAATGAGAATTATAGATTTGTATATGTGGAAAGAATTGTTAATGTTTGTGCCAGGTCTAGAATGGTGTAGTGGGCAAACTACACTGGAGAACTAGAGGTCCACGGTTCGATTTCTGGTTCAGACATTAATTTTTCTTTTCACAATATCATTATGATTGAGTGAGTTTAATAATAATAATTATGATAAGCATTTGTGTAAATATTTTTTTTTTACTAGCTGTTCACCTAACTTCAAATCCACGAGACACCACTGGACAGAATTTAATTTATGGGGCTTCTATCGTCAATTCACCATCTGTTGGTAAAGGAAGAATCAGAATGCATATGACAGCCTGTCCTTTCCTTGGTAAAGAGCACTAAATATATTTCCATGCATAGTTCACATGGTTTCCTACGTTCAACAGTAATGCTTTATAATTGTGTTTAATTTATGAAAGTCCATCATACAAGAAATGCGTAAACTAAGCCAATTCCTCAGAAGTCGAATTTATGATCCAATTTTGCAGGTTTATGGAATATATCTTCCTTTTGTTAATTAGATTATATGATAGACCTATTGGATAACACTAGAAACTGGAAGTAAATATTAATAAAACTAAATATATGGTCACACATATAAATACATTATATAATGGAAATGGACAGCTAATGACAAATGAGGGAAATTTTGAGGAAGTGGCTGAATTCAAATACCTAGGAACAATAATCACAAACAGGAATGAGATGCACAAGGAAATTAACATAGGCTCAATTCTCGAAATGCGTATTATTATGCATTACAGAGACTCTTGACTTCCCAACTCCTTTAAAAAAATGTTAAACTGAAAATACATAAAACTATTATTCTACCAGTTATATTATATGGATGCGAAACATGGACTCTTACTTTAAGGGAGGAAAGGAGATTACAAGTATTTGAGAATAAAGTTCTTAGGAAAATTTTTGGACCAAAGAGAGATGAACAGACAGGTGAATGGAGAAGACTGCAAACAATGAATAACATGGTCTTTATAGGAAGCCAGATATATTGAGAACATTTAAGTCTCATAGACTGCAATGGGCAGGACATATGGCACAAATGGGGACTGAAAGATGTGCATAGAAGCTTCTTGTAGGAAAACCAGAGGGAGAACCCCCAGTTGGTAGACCAACAATGAGGTGGGAGAATAATATTAACTATGATTTGAGGGAAGTATATTATACAGGGGATGATTGGAAAACATTGGCTCAGGATAGGGATGTATGGAGAGCTAATGTCCGCGCGGCCATGAACCTACAGGTTTGATAGTGCCAGTGAGTTAGTTATTCTTAATGGTCGGATTTTGCTGATTTTTTTAAGAATACCTTCCTCACTTTAACCCAATAGCACACACTGAGTTTTGTTGGGAATAATAGAAAAATTTGCTGATATAACTGTTTTAATATTTTTATTGAGGTTAACCCGCATTCCTAATGATCTCATTTCACTGGTTAATAAAACAGACCTTATTATTGCCAGTACTTGATTTCTATGTGCCGAGTTTGGTTCCTAAATAACAAATATTGTGGCTGCTAGATCACTAATAGATATGTAAGGTAAATGTAAAGTGATCAGGCACTGCGGTACAAGCAGGAAGATCGAGGGTTCAAGTCCCGGTGGGGTCAGGATTTTTAAACTGACCCAAACCTTCTGGCGGCACCATGGCCCTGGGGTCGACTCAGCCTCTAACGGAAATGAGTACCAGACGTTTGTTCTGGGGTAAAGGCAGCCGTCACGCAGGGCTGACATCAAGTGCCAATTGTCTAGAAATAGTGGGAGCCTTAACCTCCCACTACCCCAAGGGCCTCCTGAGGCCTGTAGTGAGAATACTTTACTTACTTACTTACTTTAAATGTAAAGTGATCCCATTACAAACCTTGGGATAGTAGGAGGTTAAAGCTTCCACTTTTTCAAGACAATCAGCACTTGATGTCAACTGAGTTGTCAACCCTGCATGACTGCCACTTTTACCCCCATAACAGCGTCTGGTACTCATTTCAATTATAGGCTGAGTAGATCCCAGGGCCATAGTGCTGCTGGAAGGTTTGAGTTAGTTTCAAAATCCTGACCCCACCTTTAAAAATTAATAATTTCTGTTTTATTTCTTTTAGGACCCAAGTTTCACTAGCATATGTAACTACTGGTCTAATGAGTGTTTTGTATAACCTTATTTTTGCTGTCTTTTATATTAATTTACTTTTAAATAAGGTTCTATTTGCAAAATATGCTTTATTCCCGTTTACCAATTTTTCCTTAATTTTCTCTTCCAATGCATTATGTCCATTTACTAGGTATTTAAATAATTCTACAGTGTTAATTTGCATGTCAGGATATACCAAATGGGATCACAAACATAATGATGATATCTTGAAGGAACTATGTTTAGAACCGGTCATTCAATACATACATAGATACTAGAACAACTGGATGAATCATTTGCAATGAATGAGTTCAGGTAGATGTTTTGTTATTTCCAACAGCAAAGAGATCTCTGGGCCATCCAAGGAAACACTGGATAAAAAATTCATCAGTGAGATCGTAACAGGCCTATAGGCCTAAGACTTTGTTGGATGAAGAAGTTTATACAGGCACAGTCAAGCTGTGCTTGCTGCTTGCAATGGAATAATTACTGTTATGTTAAATTATATTTCAGAGCACCAAGGTGAAGTTCTCATCAGACAAAGGAGGAAGGATAGCACTTGATTCATTCGGTTTCATCAAAAAAACACCAACAGTAGGAGAAGAAGAAGAAGTAGAAGGAGAGGAAGGAGAAGAATTTCAATATGGTATAGATCCTGGAGAAATCATGAACTGTCTGCGACAAGTAGCTCGTCCAGATGGCTTGTCAGTTTCTGGTGAAGTATGCTCTCCTAGTCACTGTTCGATTTCAGAGTCATTATCTGTTTTCTAGGACTATTTAACTCATGCCCCAATTGGGAGTCAATGACCAATCACATTTCAATGAGTTTTGATTTACAACAACCAATCACAGTCATGTTTCGCCTTGAATTTATCAACTAAAGTTTATCATAAGTAATGCCACGAGTGATTTCCAAATTATCGATAAATTCAGGACTCACGAAGTGAGGAGTGAATTTATCTAGAGAATTTGGAAATCAAGAGTGGCATTTGTTAGGGCTATTTAACGAATAAAATTAAGCTGTTTACTTACAAATCATTGTTTAATTATAGTTATTTTTAAATATTTATATATTTAATTTAAACGGCGATGTTTGAAAACAAATCAGAAATGTGAGGTTATGTTCATTCACTGCTGCTTGATCATAATATTTATTGCCAAATAAGATTGCAATATTGTAAGAGTGCACCCAAGTGGAGAAATAATGAAACACATCAAACTATATATCATAATCAACATTACGGGTTATTCATTTATTTTTTTTAGTAAACAACTCAGTAAAATCAAGGAATCTTTTCATTATTTGCTATATTCAATGTATATGTTGGAGAAAAATAATGGTCTAACCTGTTCAGAATATTAAAAAAAGGAGGAGCTTTCTTTATCACAAAAGCAGGAGCTGATAAAGAGCGAGGTGAAACATGACTGTCATTGGTGTAAAACACAATTCATTGAAATGTGATTGGTCATTGACTACCATTTGCGACATGAGTTAAATAGTCGTAAGTAATGCCACGAGTGATTTCCAAATTATCAATTCACTCCTCACTTCGTGAGACGTGAATTTATCTAGAGAATTTGGCAATCAAGAGTGGCATTTGTTAGGACTATTTAACGAATAAAATTAAGCTGTTTACTCACAACTCATTATTTAACTATAGTTATTTTTAAATATTTATATATTTAATGTAAACGGCGATGTTTGAAAACAAATAAGAAATGATTGATATGCTTCATTTGTTCATCACTGCAACCAGATCATAATATTATTTATTGCCAAACGATCGCAATATTGTAAGAATGCACCCTAGTGAAGACATTTATAACCAACGATATAGGTATTAATTAATTTCTGATGTCCTATGATGTAAAAATGTCAATTATATTTTTCTGCAACATCATTTTCTGGAAAATAATTCGTTTAAGAAAGTGTAAAAGTGGTTTCTTTTTTTTTGTGGTATAATCAATTGTTACAAATGTTTTTATATTATCTATCGCATGTGCTTTCTGCTGACATTCATGCACTATATATACAATCTGGTAGCCATATTTCTTAGAGAGTCAGTCACTGCAAAATAATGCTATGACCTATTCAGAATGTTAAAAAGAAGGTGCTTTCTTTATTATGATAAACTTTAGTTGGTAAATTCTTGGCGAAACACGACTGTGATTGGTTGTAAATAAAAAATCATTGAAATGTGATTGGTCACTGACTTCCATTTGGGGCATGAGTTAAATAGTCATAATAAATTCTGAATAGGTCATAGCATTATTTTGCAGTGACTGACTCCACAAGAAATACGGCTACCAGATTGTATATATAGTGCATGAATGTCAACAGATAGAGTGTGCAGGAGATAATATAAAAACATTTGTAGCAATTTATTATACCATAAAAAAAAGAAACCACTGTTTGCACTTTCTTAAACAAATTATTTTCCAGGAAATGACATTGCAGAAAAATATATTTGACATATTTACATCAAAGAATATCAAAAATTAATTAATACCTATAAGTAGTAGTAGTATTCAAGTGTTCTGAAGCTCTTGTTTGTCATCATTCACTTGTTAATACCTATAATGTTGGTTATAAATTTCTCCACTAGGATGCATTCTTACAATATTGCTATCCTTTGGCAACAAGTAATATGATCTGGTTGCAATGATGAACAAAAGAAGCAAATGAAGCGTACCAATTATTTCTCATTTGTTTTCAAACATCGCTGTTTACATTAAATATATAAATATTTAAAATAACTATAGTTAAATAATGATTTGTGAGTAAACAACTTAATTTTATTCGTTAAATAGTCCTAACAAATGCCACTCTTGATTTCCAAATTCTCTAGATAAATTTGGAAATCACTCGTGGCATTACTTATGAAAATTTAACTCATGCCCCAAATGGGAGTCAAAGACCAATCACGTTTCAATTAATTTTGTTCTACAACCAATGACAGTCGTGTTTCACCTCGCTCTTTATCAATTTATCTTTACCAGCTCCTGCTTTTGTGATAAAGAAAGCTCCTCCTTTTTTAATATTTTGAACAGGTCAGAGCATTATTTTTCTCCAACAAATACATTGAATATAGCAAATAATGAACAGATTCTGTGATTTTAGTGAGTTATTCACTAAAAACATAAATGAATAACCTATAATGTTGATTATAATATACAGTTTGATGTGTTTCATTATTTCTCCACTAGGGTACATTCTTACAATATTGCGATCCTATTTGTCAATAAATAATATGATCAAGTTGCAGTGAATAAACATAACCTCACATTTCTGATTTGTTTTCAAATATCGCCATTTACATCATCATCATCATCATGAACAAATTCGTTTTAGGCCATGTGGCCTGTACGGTAAACCTAGCGAAGATGGTCTTGATCTTTCCACCGATGTTTTGGTCTTCCTTGGTCCCTATGTCCAGTTGGGGTATATTGGAATGCCAATTTTGGAAGTCTATTTCTTGCCATTCTTCTCAGATGATTTTTCCATTCTTGTTGGTATTTTTGGATATCTTCATTTAAACTTGCTACTCCAAGTTTTCCTCTGATAGTAGTGTTCCTTTGGTGATCCAGTCTATTAACTCCTAACAATGATCGTAAGAAGCGCATTTGGCTTACTTGAAGTTTATGAGAGTTTCTTTTATTTAAAATCCAAATTTCACTTCCGTATTTTAGAGCAGCTTTTGATGTGACGTTATGTAATCTTAGTTTTGTCTCTGTCCTCATCTGTTACCAAAATGTCTTCGTATTACCCCATTCATTTATTATATTTTTGTAATTTTGAATCAATGTCACTCTTATACTCTGCAAATACACTTCCTAAGTAAGAGAAATCTGACACTTGTTCTATAATTTTCCATCAATCTCAATTTTCACCCGTTGTATGTTTTTCCACACATTGCCATTGTTTTGGATTTTGATGTGGAAATTTTCATATTATATTTGCTGGCAATTTTGAATAATTGATATGCTGCTATTTGTAAGCTATCTTCGGAATCTGATAATATTATTTGATCATCAGCATAATATTGTTTGAATTATTTTATTCCTAGTTATTGAAATTCCACTGTTTACTGTTTGTTTCCATTCTTGCACTATTCTGTTAATATATATATTAAATAAGAGTGGAGATAGTCCACATCCTTGTCGAACACCTTTGCCTGTGTTTATGTGTTCTGTAATTTCTCCATCTGGTAATTTAATTTTGATTTTAGAATTTTGATATAAGCTTTGTATGGCTCGTATTACATGTGAGTGTATATGTTCTTCATGCAGTATCTGCCAAAGTTTATCTCGGTTTACATTATCATATGCCTTTTCATAATCTATAAATAGTATGTACAGTGGGAGATTAAATTCTCTCCTTTTTTCCATAATTTGTTGCAGGGTAAATATTGCATCTATAGTGCTCCTCCCTTTTCTAAATCCACATTGTTCTTCTTCCAAAAATGTTTCAGTACTTACTGATACTTATTTTTAATTATGTTGGCATATAATTTAGATGCAGTTGGGAGTAAGGTAATGCCTCGGTAGTTATCACATTTGTTTTTCTGACCTTTTTTATGTATATTAATTACTAGACCCGTTTCCCAATCCGTTGGAATATTAAGACAATGCCAAATATTGTTAAAAAGTTCTAATAGTTTCTCTTTCAAGGCAGTTCCTCCATACTTAAAAAGTTCTAAATTTAAATCATCTAAACCTGGACTTTTCCTGTTCTTGGCCTTCTTTAAAACTTCTTCTAGTTCGTCCATTGTTATGTCTGGTTTTTCTATTTCATTTTCACAAGTCAAATTCGAAGTAATTTTTTCAGTGTGAGTGTTCGGTTCTGACCAAAGATTTTTGTAGTAAGTAATCCAGTCTTGTTTTGGTATCAGATTAACATTAATTTGTCTTTTGTTTCCATCTGTAATTTTTTGAATATTTTAAATCCCTGTCTTTGTGCTCCTGTAATATCACGTTCTAAGGATTTTACAAATTTATCCCAATCATCCCTTCTGTATTTTCTAGACAATTTACGAACCTTAGCTCTGAGTTTTTTATATTCTGTATAATGTTCCTCTTGTTTAGTTGTAAATACACTTTATAGGCTTTTTTCTTTGTTCAATATTTTCTTTTAATTCGGGATTCCAAGTTCGTAATCTCTTTTTGTTTTTGATTTGTTTATATCCGAGACTCTCATAAGCTGCTTCCATGATTGCTTGTTTTAGATTTATCCAGTCCTCTTCAATATCGCCCGTGCTTGTTTTAAGTTTATTCTTTATTCTAGTTTGATATAATATTTGTGTACTTTGGTCTTCCAATAAGTGAATTTTAAACTTTTTTGGTGTCTTATTTGTACTGTCTGCTTGTATTTTCTTGTGCTGATGTGTTTGTGATATAATTTTATTTTGCTTTCAACAAGAAAATGGTCACTATCAATTTCACTTCCTCTGTATATTCTAGTGTCATTTACAGACTTTTAAATTTATTATTAATTAGTACATAATCTATTATAGACTTTGATCCCCTTGCTGCCCATGTATATTTGTGTATTTTCTTGTGTCTAAAGAAGGAGTTTGTGATTCTTAAATTATTGAATATGCAAAAATCTATTAGCAGTTTACCATTATTGTTGCAAGTTGGTTCTCCTTCTGATCCAATGCATTCTCTTATCGGTTGATTTCCGACTCTTGCATTAAAATAAATAATGATTTCTGAGTAAACAGCTTAATTTTATTCATTAAATAGTCCTAACGAATGCCACTCCTGATTTTCAAATCTTCTAGATAAATTCACTCGTGACATTACTTATGAAAATGTATCAGCCAGGAGAGAAAATTGCTATGGAGAAATTTCAAATTGTTAACAAAATAAACATCTAGAAACTCTTTTAACCAATAAAAATTATTTAAAATTTTAAATAAATAGAAGACTTTAAGTTGCAAATAAGCACTATGGTCTTCCCCATATTAAAAAGCAATTCTGTTCTTAAAAGTAAACTCTCAACCATTGCATGCCGAAACCTACCTTGAAATTTCTCCCAAGGTTATGTCCAAAATAAATCTGCCACTTTTAACTGCAAGGCACTAAAATCCAGCACCAAATCTTTCATTTAAACTGTAAGGAAATAATACAACTCCTGAATTGATAGATTGGATAACCCTCATGCTGTCCATGCTGCATCCTACCTCACTCCACTCGACTCATGCAGGGATGTCCATCTCCATACAGTGGGTTGCTATTACTGGATTAAGGTTTCGATTTCTGTGCCTTGCAGTAAAAAGCAGCAGATAACACTGAGCAACAAAAAAATAAACTTTCTTTTTGTCTCAGAAAGAAAAATATGTTATTCTGATAGTATTTTTTCTCCATCACGCAAGTTTCCGAGAGACAGGCATTTATAATTTCAAACACTTTAATATTTTCTACATTCGTAACTATACAATATTCGAACCTTTGGACTCAGGTAGAAAGTAAGAAATGATGATTTTCTGCTGTATTTCACCCGTGGAGCATCCCTCTTGATGGTCCAACAATAATCGGCCAGCATATTAGGATTCCATTTGATTGATATCTCTTTTCCATAGCTGAAATCTCCTGATGAAAGTGTTCCCCGTGCTCATTGCGCCATGATTTTCCGGGAAGAAATCTAGGTTTATTAAAAAGAATAATTATTCAAATCCATTAATTGAAATTGAAATAAAAAAAAACTGTGAGTGATGGAGAAAATTCTGAATACATATTTGAAAACACGATAAAAACTGCATTAAGTACAACTATTGGTACTCATGAGACAAAAATCATGTTGATCAGTGTAATTTTTTGGACATGGTCTTGATACATCACAACGCTTCTCTGAGAGGAATTTGAAGGTAGGTTTTGGCATGCAATGGTTGATAGTTAGATGTACTAAAATCAAAATATATAAAACATTGTTACTTATCATTCTGAAACTTGGGTACTTGATTCTTATATTAATAATTAAAAGACATTGAATTTATTTGTGACAGATCTGTATTGGCAGAAATCCAAACATTTGTAGTGTTGAAGGGAAAGAAACAATTCCAATAAAAGACACAGATGATCCTGCAGCTTTTCTGTATCGACTTGGAATAAATATAGATAAAGCAGAAGCCATGTTTGTAAAGAATACTTTCCTTAATGGACGTCTGCATGCAGCCATTACAGAGGTAAACTAATCTTAATTCAATTGTTTTCTTGAAAGAACTAATGTAAGATTATAACAATGCAATAATAAATGAGATTCCAACATCCTATATTCATTTTCTTTAGGCTGCTTGTTCGTTTTCTGTAAATCCATTGTTTCCGAGGCTTAACATTCAGTTTTTTAGCATTTTATACTTTTTTACGATGGCCCACACATTAACCTCTAACCTGAAGGATCGAGTGATTTTTGATCAAGGTTGTCTTCCTCTAGCCTTTGATTAACCAACATCAAACTACGAGACAGTAGTACATGTAACTCTAGACAGGGGCTCTCACAGGGTACTATCAGCCGAGCGTACTGAACCCTGGTTTTTTAACAAGATTGTTGCTCCTCCCCCTCACCCTTTTTCAACCTGGCTTGGGACAGGCTTTGACAACCTGGAAAAACAACATTCTAAATTCAATGAGGAAATTTGGTGTAACAGATGAAGACACAGAGGACAGAGAACAATGGAGAACTTTAATTAAGGGAAATTTGTGAATGTTTGTTGCAAACTGATAGTCTATAAGTCCATAGTCATTTACATTTATTTATTTATTTTTAATTCATGTTAATTACTAAGACTGGTTGGAGAAAACCCTCAATGATGAGGTAAATTCTCAAAATGAATGAATGAATAAATGAGATTATAAAAAAATAATATATAAAATATTTAACTATTTAACAGAAAGCTTTTGATTATATATCATATACACTCAAGTTTGCATGGCCAAGAATCTTCAGGTTCGGTAGTGCCAGTGAGATAGTTAACCCAATGGACTCTTATTTAAATGCCTGCTAACTTTCCCCTCCACTCAGATTTAAATGGCCACAGAAGACAGGAGGTGTCATGCTCTTTATATACAAACACAAAAATGTTCATAAAATGGAATTTAATAAATATTTTTCTTTAGAAATTTTAGTGAAGGCTTCTGAATAATTGTATTTGCCTAAAGTGATATTTTGATGTGGTAAATCTCGAAACATTCCAGGACATGAAGTAGAACTTCACACTTTTTTCACTGAAATGTATTTTCACTTCTTTTGTTCTGTTTTGAACACACGTTTGTAGGGTTTCTTTTTATTGTCTGTGCAGGAGATATACAATGGAAAGTGAGCCCAGTTCCTTGCCTGTAACCTGACAGGGGTTGTACTTGATGATGGCGGACCTCTCACATTGTAGGATGGCAACTGAATTGTTTCCAATAACTGCTTGGCGACAGCTATTCTGAAGGTCGAATATGCTAAATTGCTATCTATGAAATTATTGTAGACCACAAAAGAGTTAAACATAAATATGTCCAGCAAATAGAAAAATAATTTTCTGTATCCGTTTACAGTGCAATGCATTATAGGGAAAAGGGCAGTGATCTGCTCTTGCAAGTCAACGCCTTGCATCCTGGTACTTCAGGCAGAGTCTTGGTTTTTTTATTTCTTCCCTAGGTCTTTACCCTTTTACCCTCCTCAGTTTTCCTGTCGGTGTTCTGTCTAATATTTCAAGGACAAAACTCTCTAATAAACTCAGAATCCCGTCACAATCACCACCACACACCCTCTTAGACGCCATTTCAAAGACTTAGCACTACAAATTTCTTCTATATACTTCCAACAAACAGACAGCTTCTAATTTCATGAATTCTTACACAAAAAAGCAGATCGTCCAACATGCTTTCTCTCAGGAACCTAGCAAAGGTAACACATTAGACATCTATGGAGTAGTTTGGATGTTATTGCAAAATATATGACCTCATGCGCTTGACGTGAATGTCACATCATTTGAAGACTGAGCCTCACTAGAGCGCGTGTGAACGTCACGTCATATGAGTTGAATGGGTTAATTAGTCAAGTATACCAGTGTCCAAAATTGAAGTGTAATTCATAAAACAAATAAATGGAAGAGAAAATAATGAGCAATTATCATAAAACTTCATCACATGGTTTACCTCACCTTACTTGTCTCTTTATGTAGAGAGGGGGAACTTCCCCTTTGAAAAGACACCAAACCAATGGTGAGGCATCAATGAAAGTGCTGGAAGTGGTGCTTCCCTATAATTTTTGCAAAAATAAATTATTTAAAATTTTCTATTCTTATGTAATGAAGTATAGTCCACCACTGTGGTCTCGATGTAGCGTGCTGCCTTGTCAAGCAGCAGGCCCAGGTTCGATCTCTGGTCGGGGCAGTTTTTCTGGGTGAGGTTTTTATAGGGGTTTTTCCTCACCTGTAAGACAAATGTCAGGAAACCTTTAAGGCCCAAACGGTCCCCGAAATCAAATGGCCATCATTCACCGGTGTGGAAAGCAACAGGAAGCTACCACACCTACAATTCCCTAGTAGAGTTGCAAGCATAGCATGAAAATGCTATGATTGCAGTGAAGGACCTGCCTTCAGGCAGAATTACTATGGATGGATGGATGGAATGAAGTATAATTCATTATAATTTTACTTGAAATAATTTATAAGTTAAATCTGTATGCTAGTGTCACCTAAATTACATCTTCCATTCCCAGTGGCTTTGGAAGCATCTCATCTTAGAGCTTGACAGTCTAGCCGGTGTGGTAGAAAGAATATATAAAGTTCATTGACCTCAGTATTGAAATAGCAAAGTTTTACTTACTTACTTACTCACTCACTGGCACTATCGAACCCGTAGGTTCATGGCCGCGCGGACATAAGCTCTCCATACATCCCTATCCCGAGCTAATGCTTGCCAATCATTCCCTGTATAATCTACTTCCCTCAAATCATAGTTAATGTTGTTCTCCCACCTCATTCTTGGTCTACCAACTGGCCGTTTTCCCTCTGGCTTTCCTACAAGAAGCTTCCATGCACGTCTTTCATTCCCCATACGCGCAACATGTCCTGCCCATCGCAGTCTACGAGACTTAACTGTTCTTATTATATCTGGCTTCCTATAAAGACCATGTAGTTCATTGTTATGTAGTCTTCTCCATTCACCTGTCTGTTCATCTCTCTTTGGTCCAAAAATTTTCCTAAGTACTTTATTCTCAAATACTCGTAATCTCCTTTCCTCCCTTAAAGTAAGAGTCCATGTTTCGCACCCATACAATATAACTGGTAGAATAATAGTTTTATATATTTTCAGCTTAACGTTTTTTGAAAGGAGTTGGGACATCAGAAGTCTCTGCAATGCATAATAGCATGCATTTCCAGAATTGAGCCTATGTTTAATTTCTTTGTGCGTCTCATTCCTATTTGTGATTATTGTTCCTAGGTATTTGAATTCAGCCACTTCCTCAAAATTTCCCTCATTTGTCATTAGCTGTCCATTTCCATTATATACTGAATTTCTACCTGTGACCATATGTTTAGTTTTACTGATATTTACTTCCAGTCCTAATTTCTTAGTGTTACTCAATAGTGTGTGCATGTTGGTCTTTAGTATCTCCTCGCTATCGGCCAGTAGTACTACATCATCAGCATAAGCTAACAGCTTATTAATACCATTCAGTTGTAAGCCTTCCTCATTCTCTAAAGATTTAATGGCATGCTCTAGTACAAAATTAAATAGTAGAGGAGAAAGTGCATCTCCTTGCTTCAACCCATTCTGGATTACAAAAGTGTCTGAAAACTGTTTGCCTACTCGCACCCTACTCTTTGAGCCATTTAGACACATTCGTATAAGTCTAACTAACTTTTTAGGAATTCCGAACTCCAGCAGGATACTATATAACTTCTCCCTCTTAATTGAATCATATGCTTTTTTGAAGTCTACGTATAGTTGATGTACAGTACCATTATATTCCCATTTCTTTTCTAAAATCTGTCTTATACTAAAAATCTGATCTGTTGTAGACCTGTTTCTTCTAAATGCACATTGATGATCTCCTACAATGTCATCAATATAGGGAGTAAGTCTGCTTACTAATATATTTGTTAGAATTTTGTACGAAGTTGAAAGTAATGAGATGCCCCTGTAGTTGTTGCAATCAGTTTTATCTCCTTTCTTATAGATTGGTACGATAATTGATTCCTTCCATTCATCTGGAAGAGCTTCTTTTTCCCAAATCTTACTAAGCAACCAGCGTATCTTGTCCATCAATTTTTCTCCCCCTGATTTTATCAGTTCTGCTGGGATCTCATCTGAACCTGATGCTTTATACATCTTCAATTTTTCAATCGCCATTTCAACCTCTAATGCACTTGGCTCTGTGACTAGCATTTCTGCTGTCTGTAACTTATCCTCCTCAATGTCCTGTTCTGTATGTACATTTAATAGCTGATTAAAGTAACTTTTCCATCTATTTAATATACTCCTAGAATCTGCAATCATATCCCCATTTTCATTCCGAATTATGTTTGTTCTAGCCTGAAACCCTTTCTTCTCTATACTAATTCCCTGATATAATTCTCTAATGTTCCTATTTTTTGCATTCATTTCAAGATCATTAATCTTCTCTTTCAAATATTCCCTCTTTTTACTCTTTAGTAACTTGGTGGTTTCCCGTCTAATACTACCCAATTGCTCTAAATTTACCTCATTTGGCTCGTGTAACCATTTCATTTTTGCTAGCTTTCTTTTCTTTACAATGTCGGCACATTCCTCATCAAACCATTTCTTGTTTTGCCTCTTTTTTAAACAGCCAATGCTTTCTGATGCTGACAATTTAATAGTATCTCTTATAGCCTCCCATTCTTTATTTATATCAGTTTCTTCTTCATTTGCCACATTGCCATCTGAAGATTCTAATACTTCAAATCTATTAGCAATTTTGATTTGGTATTCTTGCCGCATTTCATCATTTTTCAAGTTTTTTAGTTCAAATTTTTCAGAATCATCTTTAGCATTTGTTCCTCTCATAAGCGATAGCCGTTGTCTGATCTTCACTCTGACCAGATGATGATCCGAATTGCAGTCTGTCCCTCTAACTGATCTAACATCAATGATGCTACTGTGCCAGCGTTTATCCACTAATACATGATCTATCTGGTTCCGAGTTTCTCCATCTGGGGACGTCCAGGTATATTTATGAATATCCTTATGCTGAAATGTTGTGCTCTTAACAATGAGATTCTTTGATGTGGCAAATGTGACTAATCTAACCCCGTTGTCGTTACTATCTTCATGAAGACTGAATTTGCCTATTGTTGGTTTGAATATATCTTCCCGTCCCACTTTTGCATTAAAATCTCCTAAGACAATTTTCATATGATATCGTGAAAGGCTATCAAATAAGCATTCTAATTCTTCATAGAACTCATCCTTGATCTTGTCATCTTTATCTTCTGGGGGGCATGTACATTTACAATTATAAAATCATGTCGTTTACCCTTTAGAACTATGTATGATATCCTATCACTAACAAACTTAATATCTCGGATAGCGGATAGGATCCTCCTTCTGACTAAAAAACCCGTTCCAAAAGAAGGTCTTTCTGCACCCCCATAGTATAATGCAAATCTTCCTGATTCCTGACTACCTTCTCCTGGCCACCTAACTTCCTGTAAAGCGACTATATCCAAGGGCGATCCATCCAATTCCCGCGTTAATATCTCTAGTGCCCCGCTATTGTATAAAGTCCTAACATTCCATGTTCCTAGGAACATGTCCCTGTGTTTGAGCCTTTGGCATGGGTTCCCTGAAGTAGTCCCCGCCCGGAGAACCGAATGGGGGACTATTTGACCTCCGGAAAATTTTACCCCAGATGAACCCATGTCCGCATTTCTTGACAGTTGTATTTTTACAGTGAAAGATCGTCACTCTTTCGCCCAAGGTACTTTTTTCGTCTGGCTTATCACCTTCGACCAGTCCGGCATGGGTAACCCTATCGGCAGCAATGCTACCGCCGGCATAGCTCTCAGGATCATTTAAGCACGCAAGCCACTCCACCACGACAAGGTAAAGATACCATGGAGGGAATAGCAAAGTTTTATTCAATTTAATTTAGTTTAATTGTTTATATTATGTAGTTTGTATATTTTATTGTGACCTTGTCATTAGACAATTAGTGAGAATGTAAATAATGAACTTTCAATAGTGTTTTTGTCTTCTTCTTCTTCTTCCGTTTGCAGTATTGGGTGATGATGCCCGTTCTGCGACTACAAAAACTGATCATTCCATCGGTTGAAGGTCTCTTTTGCTCTTGTAGTCTTTCGAGTATTTAAAGTTGTCCCCATTATAGGTTACCAGCCTATAGTTTGGGTAAGTCCAGTGGTGCGGTTGCCACCTCAATGCCTCTTGGACAGGCATGCTTTTCTGTAGGGGATGCTCCCTTAGCCTTTGAAGTTTCTCCTTCTCTGCAAGGCAGCGGTTCCTCTCTCTTTCCCTGAGTGAGGGTAGGGTGCCTCTTCCGCCAAATCTGCCGTATTAAGGGTATCCCTCTCCGCCTTCATTGCCATTGAGGTCTTCACCGTTCCCTGGCAAGGGGCCCTCACATGGTACTATCAGCCGGGCCAGCTGAACCAAGGTTTTTTTTACGAGGTGTTACTCCTCCCCCTCCTCCTTTCTCATCCGGGCTTGGGACCGGCAATGGCGGAGTGTTTTTTATAACTAACTTATTCTGCGTTTTATAATGAGTGAATCAAGTACAGTAGAAGCGAACTAACGAGGCGTTTACGGTCCTCTCATCCCAGTAGTTCTACCGCGAATGTTCAAAATGAGTTGGAGCAGCATTATGAAGCTGTAATATGCGACTATTCTATTGAAAATTTTTATTACAAGTTTTACCCGTTTAATTCACTTCCATTCAAAGACAAAATAAAATTAATAAAAACTGATAGACCTACACAGCCTCTCACTGAATTAAATTCTCAATCTAAAGGCTGTATAGTTTTCACACAACATTTCAATCCAAATTCATATCAACCTATCCCCCTTAGTTACATGGTTGCAATAATCTCAAAAAAAAAAAAAAGGTTATTGTGAGTTATCCATAAGAGATAAACATATGCTGTCATGGACTTTTTTGTAGAGCTTTTTGAGATATTCAATTCTGTGTACATTAAAGTTGTGTATTTGTTATGGTTTAGGCAGCGTAAGTTATTTAAGTGTCCAAAGAGGTATTTTTTCACGTTTTCCACTATAAAGGGTGATTTTTAAGGGTGTAGGAGTTGAGTATCACAACTCTTTTATAGCTTATGTTCACCCTGGGAATCTCTTGAACATTTTGCAAAAAGCCCCATCACAATCGGATCAATGGTATGGCCTCGCATAAAGTACGAACGAACAAACAAACAATTTTTATATATTAGATAACACTATGAGATTTATTTTAAATAATATGCATATCTAACTCATATTATTTAATCAAAATTTTAATCTTTACTGCTTATTCAGCTATTCTTTACAACACGTGATGCAACTTTTTAAAATCTTTCATAAACTCCTGTCAAATTTTAATTTTAGAGTTACATTTTTCAAATTATTTCCCACCATTTACAATGATTTTTACATTTTTTTCCAATGATTATTTCAATATCTTTTTCATGATACTTAACTACATATGTAGCATGAAGATGTGGCAGCTGTATTGACTTTAACAAATATTCTAAGCAAAAACAAAGTCGTGTTCCAGTGCAGCCAATAGAGTATGTACTAATTAACTGTACAGATATACTTCAGAATTTCAGAACTTAAAATTTAATTTTGGGCATTGCATTCTTTCACAGGATAGAGTGCTTAAATTGCATTAGGTTAGCTTTAAGGTTAGTCTTTCACATGTTAGAATACTTAAATTGTGTTAGGTTAGCTTTTAGGATCGTTAAATATCATGTATGGATATACTTCAGAATTTCAGAACTTAAAATTTAATTTTGGGCGTTGCATTCTTTCACAGGATAGAGTGCTTAAATTGCGTTAGGTTAGCTTTAAGGTTAGTCTTTCACATGTTAGAATACTTAAATTGTGTTAGGTTAGCTTTTAGGATCATTAAATATCATGTATAGATATACTTCAGAATTTCAGAACTTAAAATTTAATTTTGGGCGTTGCATTCTTTCACAGGATAGAGTGCTTAAATTGCATTAGGTTAGCTAAGGTTAGAATACTTAAATTGTGTTAGGTTAGCTTTTAGGATCGTTAAATATCATGTATAGATATACTTCAGAATTTCAGAACTTAAAATTTAATTTTGGGCGTTGCATTCTTTCACAGGATAGAGTGCTTAAATTGCATTAGGTTAGCTTTAAGGTTAGTCTTTCACATGTTAGAATACTTAAATTGTGTTAGGTTAGCTTTTAGGATCGTTAAATATCATGTATAGATATACTTCAGAATTTCAGAACTTAAAATTTAATTTTGGGCGTTGCATTCTTTCACAGGATAGAGTGCTTAAATTGCGTTAGGTTAGCTTTAAGGTTAGTCTTTCACATGTTAGAATACTTAAATTGTGTTAGGTTAGCTTTTAGGATCGTTAAATATCATGTATAGATATACTTCAGAATTTCAGAACTTAAAATTTAATTTTGGGCGTTGCATTCTTTCACAGGATAGAGTGCTTAAATTGCGTTATTAAGGTTAGTCTTTCACATGTTAGAATACTTAAATTGTGTTAGGTTAGCTTTTAGGATCGTTAAATATCATGTATATGTTGGCTGCATCCCGTGATTCCATAGTGTAAACCGCTTTGCATTTGTTGGCGCATGCACATGGTGTATGATTGGAACTTCGCATCACATGTTGTAATTAAAAATACTTTGAATAGAAGTTGTCTAATGGCATTGTTAATAGCTCTAGCTATCTGCCTTTGGACGTAAGAGAATTGTATAAGTTTAAAGAAATGTTAGCATCTGTACTGTGTCTCGAATAGTATAATGGAATGCACACCAATGTACAGAGTCGGCAGTCAGGGTTGGTATCCTGATTGACGTTAATTTTTCTTTTTAATGTTTATACTTAGAATGTGCTTATGAAAATAGTGTTTTCCTTGTATATTTAGGCCAGTATTTGGACTCGTGAGCTGACAAAAAGTCAAGCAGTTCTTCTACTTCATCTTGCGGAGAAAGTGACTGGAATAGTTATTGGTTGGTATCCACATTTAGTAGAAGCCATAGTGAACTGCAGGATCACCAACTGCATGCAGATAAATGGTAAGCAAGTCCTATAATAAAAAATCATAATAAGCAGAAGGTCAGTTTACTTCACATAGTTTTAGCAATGCAAGGCAATACTGCTTATTATACGGTGTGAATCATAAATATGGCTATACGTTTGATCGCGTTGTGTGATGAAAATATTACCATTACAGGAAATATGAAATTACCATTGGAAAGACAATTATTCAAATTACAACAACGGAATAAAACAAAACAGTGTAGAACTTACATCATTTGTCAAAATGGCAATATGCAACAGCAAATTACAATTGATGCATGGGCAATAATGTATGCTAATGATCGTGAGGCCGCAAGACGGGCAAGATGTGAGTTTAACGTTGCATTGCAGCTGTTGACTGTGGGGAAGTGGAGAAAATGACTGCTGGAAATGGGAAGGATGCAGAAAATCAAACTTCCTGGAAGGCCTTGCATTAGCATGGATGCAAAAACAACGAAGAGAATTGTGGAGGCGTTCGACGCTAGCCCACAAAAATCAACCCGCCAAGCTGCACGTGAGCAGTGATTTGTTTTGTTCTATTGTTGTAATTTGAAGGATTTCCTTTCCAATGATAACACCATATTTCCTTTAATAATAATATTTTCGTCACAAAATGCGATCAAACGTATAGCCATATTTCTGAAACATTCTGTGGTATTGCTATGTCAAGTCATATGGTACAGGCACTTCTCGACCAATACCTACTCATGAAAGATTTGTGTTAGGTGCTTTCAGAATGTTGTTGTTAAATGGTGATGAGGCTTTTAATTGACTTGCATCATTTTTAGCAAAATCCAAAGAAAGCTATTGAGATGTTTTTATTATTCATTTCATACATCTCAATGTGATGGATAAATTATATTTGAAGAGATTTAAAATTGTAATATTGTGACGACGTTTTACAGCAGAAGGTAATATAGTTGGGGACGACTATTTTATCAAGTATGAATTTTAAAATGTATAGAATTAAATAAAATTATTACGGAGTTTTACACAATCATTTGTGTTGCTTTATTACGAGAAAACTGTGGAAATGATCCCATGACAGCTTGGGATAATACTAAATGTAAATTTATCTTCTTCTTCTTCTTCCTTCCAAGTATTAGGCCAAGGCCTGTTACGATCCTATAGAAAATTTTCCCTCCAGCGTTTCATAGGACGGCCCAGTAATCTTCATCCTCTTGGTATATAATTATAAACAGCTTTGGGGATCCGATTTGAACTCATTCTTTCAAGATGGTGTTTCCAATTTAGTTGATACTGTTTAATATATTTCAAAATTGGCGTAGTCTTCAATTCTTTTAAGATATCGGTGTTCCTTTTTCCGATCCCATCTGGTGTAACCCGCTGTTCTGCGCATGAATCTCATTTCACAAGCCGTTATTCTGCTTTCATGTTGTCTTTTTAGTGTCCATGCTTCACTACCATAGGTCAACACTGGTCTAGCCAAAGTGTGCAAAATATAAATTGATGTAAATATAAATTTATACCATTTAAAATATCCATCCATAGTAATTCTGCCCGAGAGCAGGTCTTTCACTGCTTTGCAGCTTTACTAGGGAATTATAGGTGTGTTACCTTCCCGTTACTTTCCACACCGGTGAAGGATGGTGAAGATGGCCGGATGATTTTCGGGGACCATTGGGTTCTAAGCTTCCTGACATTTGTCTTACAGGTGATGAAAAACCCCAAAAAAACCTCACCCAGGAGCCTGTCCCAACCAGGAATCAAATCCAGGCCCACTGCGTGACAAGGCAGCATGCTACCTCGAGACCACAGTGGTGGACAATACAAATGTAAATTTACATATAACATCATAATAATAGCTTTACAGCTGTAACAGTAGTGTTAATAATCCCATCATAAATTCTACTTGAATAAGAAGCAGCCCGATTGCTTTGTGAACAAAGGCTACTGGGAAACAGGATTATATAAGAAGGAAATTGTGTTTGAACAGGAAAGCCCAGATAACACAATAGTTATTGTGCTTGTTATTGAGGTTAAAGGACATATAAGTGGTCCAATATTCACCGATGGTAAATTCCTTCTTCTTATTATTATTATTCATAATTTGTAGAATTTTCATCCTGTATATTTCCAAAATCACTCCTCGGAGGAAGACATTTTGGATGTGCATTCACTGTCTATCCATATCTTGGCTGGTCTTCCATTTGTTCTTCTCCCGTCCATTGGTCTATCTTCTTAAGCTCTATATTTAATTAATGTTGGGAAGTAAACATTATGAGGTATAATCATTAAAATTCATCGGAGAACATATTGTTTAAACAACTCACCTCATAGGATTCATGAAATTCATCAGTCGGAGTTATGGCTGACGATGAACATGATTATGTTTGAAATCGCGATATCATGGAAGCATGAATCCTATGAGGTGAGTTGTTTAAACAATATGTTCTCCGATGAATTTCTTAAGCTCTATTTGCAAGTCGGTTGTCTTCCATTCTTTCTATATGACCTTTCCAATATTTTCGTCTATCTATAATACATTTGGTTAGCAAATGCCTTGAATATGACATTTGTCCCTAATTTCTGTATTGTGTATCCTATCAAATAATGTTTTCCCCTGAATAGTTCTTAAGATCTTCATTTCACATGTGCTTATTATTTGTTTAGTTTTTGTTACATCAGCCCTAGTTTCTGCTCCATATAAGATAACTGGTCAAACTATCGTTTTGTATATGCGGGTTCTGCTTTCTATTGACATATGTTTGTTGTGCCAAATTAAATTTTTCTTATATTCTGATATTTATGCTGCCTTATCAGCTTTTTTCTTTACTTCTTTTATTAAATTTTTAGTGTTTGTCATTAATACACCTAAATAATTAAATTCTGATACTTGTTCTATAATTTTTCTTTCCACTTCTAATTTGCATCTTACTGGTTCTTTTGATATTGTTAATCATTTAGTTTTATTCGTATTAATCTCCATATTCTATTTTCTGGCGTTTATGTCATTATCATCATCCAGGGAGTAAGTCTATTGGCTCATTCTGATTTCATGAAAACTAGAATTGTTAAAATTGTTCAGACCATCTTCTGTGTGGGTGTCCAACATTTCTCCTTCCGTGCGGTTGATAATTTAGCAATAATTTTGGAAATCTTTCTTCTGGCATTCTATCAATATGGTCTTTCCAGGCGTTCCTATTCTTAAATTATTCGGTCTGTAAGTTTGAAAATATTAAGTTCCTTTCTTATATCTTCATTTCTTTTCTTATCCAGCAGAGTATACCCTGTTATATTTCTTAAAAATCTCATCTCAGCTGCTTCCAATCTTTGTTCTTGTCTTTTAGTGATCGTCCAACATTCTGATCCATACATCAATACAGGAACAGGGATTACTTTATAAAATTTCATTTTTATAATTATTATATTAAATGACATGAAAGTCAGATGATAAGCCAGTTTCCCTGCAGAGTTGCTTTGACATCATATGAGTATGACTGTCTATAGATCCATTGAGTTGAAGGGCGGGTCACTGTTTATGTAGTGGGAGATACAGAGATTAACCTTGATAACTTTTGGTGAATAGGAAGCACTATAGTGCAGTGGTATGTAAAAACAGGCAGAAAATTTCTTATATCTTAATAAATATGAAAATCAAATAAAACTAAGTTTTATTTTTATTTAATTAAGAAATTTTCTCTTAAAAATTAGTTTATTGATCAATATGCACGTACAATTACATGTATAAAACTAAGTTTTATTTTTATTTAATTAATATAATTACTTTCTTTAGGAATTAACACTATGAGGATTTATTTATTTATATACAATTTTATCACTCACCTCATATTTTTCTTCTTCTTAAACTAGTTTCGGAACTATCTTCTGTTCCATCGTCAGTATTTCATGATTGTTGTTTTGTCATTTTGAAGAGCTGCCTTTTGCTTCCTCTGTTGGTAGACTGAAAAACCTTGAAATCAAATCATTTTCTGTGGAGTTTTTCAGTCTACCAACAAAGGGAGTAAAAGTTGGCTCTTCAAGATGACAAAACAACAGTCATGAAATACTGATGATGGAACAGAAGATAGTACCGAAACAAATTTAGGAGGAAGAAAAATATGAGGTGAATGATAAAACTGTTCATAAATAAATGTGTGTAAAAATTTATTTTTAACATCAAGTTAACAAGTCTCGATTATATCTGGTATGCATTTGATTTCAGGCTATATACAAACATTGGAAAGAATGGCACAAGAGAAGATTACGGTAAGTTTAACTGAAATCATAAATAAAGAACAATAAAAATGAGAATCTCTAATTCAGCTGCCAGTCTTGGTGGAAGAATAGTTGCCATGCTTGCTTCTAGTTCTGAAATTTGCAAGGTTCAAATCTGACCAGGGTCGATAGAATTTTTCAGGATATAAAAATTCTGAATCCCATACCATAGCCAAATAATCTGAGGCACCATTCCTCAGCAATAATAATGGTATATTAATATAAATGAAAAAAAAAATGAATAAGTCAATAGTTTAGTATAAAACATAAAGGAATTAAAAAAATAATAAACAACTATTAACATTGCAGCATTCTGTAAGAATTAAAAAAAAATCATTACCATAACTTCGAATTATAGAAACTAAAATTGATAAACCTAAAGCGCTTTCACATACATAAAAAAGCCTAAAATACAATTCATAATTAAAATAAATTATATAAGGATGTAAAATTAAGCATAGTGAAAGTACAATAAATTCTAATTTCAATAGTGCCTTGGTGCAAAGCTAAAAGATTTGAGCTAGTTCATGTCTTCACATGGAATTTTTTTTTCATGAAATTTTGGACAGTATAAGACTGGGTCCATTCCAAGCATTAATAGGAATGTGGTTTCCATGCCTTGGTGCAGAGCTACAGGACCGAGGTGGTTCAAGTCCTCATGGTGAAAAAAAATTTCTCATGGAATTTCAACCAGTATGGGACCAGTGCCCAACCAGCATCGTAGGAATTTGGGTAGCTACAATATGTAGTGGATATAAAAATTCTGAATCCAATGCCATAGCCCCAAATAATTTGAGACACCATGCCTTGCTGCAGAGCTAAAGGATTTGAGCTAGTTCAAGTCTCCACGGGAGAAAATTTTTCTCATGAAATTTCGGACACTATGAGACTGAGTCCATTCCAAGCATATTAGGGAAGTGGTTTCCATCCTCAGTGCAGAGTTACAGGATTTATGGTGGTTCAAGTCCACATGATGGAAGAAATTTTCACATGGAATTTTGGTCAGTGAGAGACTGATATAATCCTGCGCCATAGCTGAGTGGTCAAGGCAAGAAGCTTTGGCGCGCAGAGCTACGGGACTTGTGTTGGTTCGAGTCTCCATGGGGGAAGAAATTTTCTCATGGAATTTTGACCAGTATAGGACTGTTGCCCATTTAGCATTGTGAGGCATTTGGGTAGCTACAATAAGTAGTGACTCCAGGTTGAGAAGACCAGCTATAATGGCTGGGGGACCCAACATGCTGACTACATACCACCCTTACAATGGCTCAATGTTCATCTACCCCTGTGATTAGCACGTGTGGATGTGAGGTCAGCAGCCGGCTGGTAGACCAAGGACCTTCTAGGTCTGTCGCTCTTGGAGAGAGACTGATGTTTGTCCCGCATCATAGCTAATTAATATAAAATTATGGAATATTCACCTGAAAGGTCCGTCTCCTCAACTTAATTAATCACTTAACTATTGAAAACACCCTAACAATAATGCACAGAGAAAATAATCCAGCGAAGATAAACGTACTCGAAGAGATGGAAATCATGAAAGCAGCTCACAACGACAGCCTGATAAACGAAAACGAACCCAATACATGCAACCCCCTCTACCAGATCTTCAGTGAAACACCAGTTTTGAATCCTGCCGATGATGGGACAAGTCCCGAAAGCGCTACAGTTAAATGATTAATTAAGTTGAGGAGACGGACCTTTCAGTTGAATATTCCATAATTTTATATTAATTTTGAATAAACCTCAACGGAACACATCATGAATCTTATAAAAGTTGATCATAGCTAATGGTTTAAAGCATGATACCTTGGTGCAGAGATGGTTCGAGTCTCCATGAGGAAAGACCAATTCCCAACTAGTATCATAGGAATTTGGGTAGCTACAATAAGTAGTGGCTCCAGATTGAGAAAACCAGGTATAACAGCTGGTAGCTCAACATGCTGGCTAGAGGACTATCCACCTCATGATTAACATATGTAGCAGCCAACTGTCTTCTTCTTCTTCTTCCTTCCAAGTATTAGGCCAAGGCCTGTTACGATCCTATAGAAAATTTTCCCTCCAGCGTTTCATAGGATGGCCCAGAGATCTTCGTCCTCTTGGTATATAATTATAAACAGCTTTGGGGATCCGATTTGAACTCATTCTTTCTAGATGGTGTTTCCAATTTAGTTGGTACTGTTTAATATATTCCAAAATTGGCGTAGTCTTCAATTCTTTTAAGATATCGGTATTCCTTTTCCAATCCGATCTGGTGTAACCTGCTGTTCTGCACATGAATCTCATTTCACAAGCCGTTATTCTGCTTTCATGTTGTCTTTCTAGTGTCCATGCTTCACTACCATAGGTCAACACTGGTCTAGCCAAAGTGTTATATAAACGTAATCTGGTGTTTTTTTGTACAAGGGATGGTTTCATAACTTGATTAATAATTCCCAAACTTTTATTATAACTAGTAATTTTTTCAGGGATATCCTTTTCATCCCAGATAGAGATATAATATCCAAGATATTTAAATTGATTAGATCTCTCTAAAATTTTATTCTGGAGACAGATTTTACTTTGTATGGGGTCCTTCCCAACTGTTGGACCAAGAACTTTGTAGGCCGATCATGCTATGGAAATTAGAGATGAGGGTTCCACCCAGAAATGTCAAGTATATTTGTGTGGCTACAATAAGTAGCAGCTCCAGGTTGAGAAACTAACCAAATTCCTCAGTAAGTCAAATTTATGGTCTCATTTTGCTGGTTACAGAGTATATGTTTCTTTTGTTAAATGGGAGAAACTCAATTTCTGATACCAGCTTATTTAAAAGTATTGGACCACAGTGAAAACAAATCATGCATAACCATAAATTATTACCTATTTGCCAATTGTCCTTGGAACAATTATTGTGGCTTTGTCCATTCCATATCCCTTCTCTGTAAAATACTTCACACAACATCGCCTAATTATTTATCATGCTGCTTCATTAGACTATCCGACACACACAACCTTGACACTTGATCCCATCAGCACATTGACCTTTATATCCCTCCTCATCACACTGTGTAATATTCATTATCTTTTACGGTCTCACTTGCCAAAACATGGAATTTCCTTCCGCCCTATGTTAGAGTCTGTCAAACTATAACATTGGTAAAAAAACAAACTAAAGAATTATTTAATAACAAACTAACTTATACACCTCACTGATTATATTCTTTAACAATTAATAAATCTAATTATTTATAAAAATAATATTAAGATTAACAAATATTTTCATTTGTTTGTCTTAATATTGTATAATTGTAAAATTAGTTTTCTATATCTCATTATTTTTCTTCTTTTTTTATGTACATTAGACAGGGACAGTCTACCAAACAATTTTATTTATCTTGCTTGTATACATTTTATTATTAGTTTTAATCTTAACTGTAATTAACATTAATTATTAAATTAATATTAAGAGGCTAAAGCTGTTACTATGATTGAAATAAGTATAAGTACACAACTAAATTATTGTAATCAAATGGTAAAGAGAAAAATTTATGCCTGAACCGGGAATCGAACCCCAAACCTTCAGCTTTCCGTGCTGATGCTCTTAACCATTGAGCTAATTCAGGCTTCCTTCCCATCCAAGCATAAATCCTTCCTTTACCTTGTGAATGATGATTCATTGCATTTGAATGTGGGACCAAGACAGTAAGGTAAAGGAAGGATTTATGCTTGGATGGGAAGGAAGCCTGAATTGGCTCAATGGTTAAGAGCATCTGCACGGAAAGCTGAAGCTTCGGGGTTCGATTCCCGGTTCAGGCATAAATTTTTCTCTTTACCATTTGATTACTGTAATTAACATGGTTGTATTATAGATCGTAATCTAATAGATATTATCTTATTGATCAAATCTTCATTTAGTATTTAATATTAGAGTTATTGTGATTATATTCTGATGTAACATATGTTTGTTCTGGTGAGTGGAGGAGAAGGTCACATGGCCTTAACTCCACCAGACTAAATAAATAAAAAAATTGACCACCAATTTAAATAATATCTACCGATATATTTTTCCATTACTTTTTTTACAATATTTAAAACAATTAAACTAATGTATCTTATAGGATACATTGCCAATTTAAAGTTATTTAAATTGAATGGTATATATCTCAATGAACCAAACATAGTAGTTCCTAGGGTTAATTTTTAATTTCGGGTTTCAGATAAACCTCCACTTCTAATGATCAGATTTTTGGAGAATATCCTCCTAGGTTTATTTTAATAGTATATACTGAGTTTCATTGTGAAACAATAAAAATTATAATTTCTGAATTATTATATTTAAATTGGTGTCAAATTTTATATTTATTTAGACTGGTGGAGTTAAGGCCATGTGGCCTTCTCTCACTTATAATGACCAGATTTTGCTGATTTTTGGCAAATATCTTCCTAGGTTTATTATAATAATATATACTGAATTTTGTTGTGAAACATTAAAAATTACGACTGCTAGAGCAATTTCTAAATTTTTGCTTCAAGTAAACTCCTATACCTCTTGGTCCAATTTTGCTAGTTAATGTTATATTAATTGCTATATGCCAAGTTTGGTCTCAATGAAATAAAAATTGCAGCCTCTAGAACATGAATGGGCCACACACACAAATATACAAGGGTCATTTCATAAGTAATGGCAAGTATTTTGTATCAGCCAATAAAGCTGCTGGAAACAAAATTCAGTATATACAAGTGAGAGTCACTGGAATGTTCCTTCACAATGGTGGTACAAAACTGGGATCCAGATACAGGAGAATGTGGGTAAGGGACATTGAAAGATGCATATATAGAAATCACTGTTTTACTTGTATTACATGTGAAGAAAAATAATAATATTTGAAGAGAAAAATTTTCGCCTAGACCGGGACTCGAACCCGGGACCCTTGGCTTTCCGGGCCAAGTGCTCTACCAACTGAGCTACCGAGGCGAGTTACGATCTAGACGCAAATTTTTCTCTTATGTACGTTGATAATTCCCTCGCGCCAAATGCTTGAAACCATAGCTTCTATCTTTGCAAATGGCGGCTTCTTAGTTAAGAAGACATTTATTGGGAATTTAACACTACTTTATAGCCAGTAGGGCTTCTATTGACGATTTTATTATTAATTTAACACTTCTCATAGAAGGATAAATTATATTTGAAGAGAAAAATTTTTTTCGCCTAGACCGGGACTCGAACCCGGGACCCTTGGCTTTCCGGGCCAAGTGCTCTACCAACTGAGCTACCGAGGCGAGTTACGATCTAGACGCAAATTTTTCTCTTATGTACGTTGATAATTCCCTCGCGCCAAATGCTTGAAACCATAGCTTCTATCTTTGCAAATGGCGGCTTCTTAGTTAAGAAGACATTTATTGGGAATTTAACACTACTTTATAGCCAGTAGGGCTTCTATTGACGATTTTATTATTAATTTAACACTTCTCATAGAAGGATAAATTATATTTGAAGAGAAAAATTTTCGCCTAGACCGGGACTCGAACCCGGGACCCTTGGCTTTCCGGGCCAAGTGCTCTACCAACTGAGCTACCGAGGCGAGTTACGATCTAGACGCAAATTTTTCTCTTATGTAGGTCGAGGCGAAAATTTTTCTCTTCAAATATAATTTATCCTTCTATGAGAAGTGTTAAATTAATAATAAAATCGTCAATAGAAGCCCTACTGGCTATAAAGTAGTGTTAAATTCCCAATAAATGTCTTCTTAACTAAGAAGCCGCCATTTGCAAAGATAGAAGCTATGGTTTCAAGCATTTGGCGCGAGGGAATTATCAACGTACATAAGAGAAAAATTTGCGTCTAGATCGTAACTCGCCTCGGTAGCTCAGTTGGTAGAGCACTTGGCCCGGAAAGCCAAGGGTCCCGGGTTCGAGTCCCGGTCTAGGCGAAAATTTTTCTCTTCAAATATAATTTATCCTTCTATGAGAAGTGTTAAATTAATAATAAAATCGTCAAAAATAATAATATTCATATAACCCACTGCTAACACACTTCAAAATATTAATTGAAGATGCTACTGCATGTAAAGCAGTTTACAAACAGGGAGGATATCTTAACAGTGTTTCAATGAAAAATGGTGCAGGTACACACATCACAAACAGCTAATGGTATTCAGCACCTTCCTCATCTTTGGCAAAAATGTGTGTAAGCCTTTGGGGGATTATTTTGAAAGATGTTACTTGTGGGTTTATTATAAACCCAGCTGGATTTCTTAGGCTTAAAGGACCTTCGGGACTTGGAAAATCTGGTAGCGTGTTTATCTAGCCGAGCGTTAGTATGAGGATGTACAGTATACATGTTTTGAAATAAACAAATGGAGTCTTATTTTAAACTATTTTATTACTAAAGTATAAATAATTAGAATCCCTAAGTGTTCTAGCCCTAAATAACTAATCTAAGCCTATATTAAAAACTACAGTACTTTCTGGGGTTTGAGAGAGTGGGAGTTGTGGAAGTTATAAATCTACTCTAATCTACATGCTTTAAAAATGTTATATACCCTTTTTGAAAAATTTAATATCAAAATTAGTTAGTAAGTACTTAGATTCACATCCTAAATTCCAGAAGACATATTAAGAAAACATAGGTCAGTGACTTACCCTTCAGCATTTTTACTCAAAAAAGACACGAGGACCTCACTTACCAAGTATTATTTATATACTACAATTTTTACTCTAAGTCTACCCTAACTGTACTCACTAACATTCCAATAAACTAAAAGAGGGATGTTTACAGTTAGCTAAGCAAAACTTTGCCTCACTGAACCTATATCATATGTACTAAACTCTATTTCAACAGAATTCTAGCAGCACTTAAACTCTATTTCAAAAGACTTTTCTTGAAATAATTAAAATAATCTATAAAACAATTAAAAATCTATGCTTTAAAAGACTATGTATTCATAAACCAGGGGTATATGAATATTTTTTTCTTCACGATGTAATAGACGTAAAAAAATGAATTTCTACTCATGCATCTTTCAATGTCCCTTACCCATATCCTACTGTATCTGAATTTCCAGTTCTAGCCTACCACCATTGTCTTGAAGGATTATTTCAGTGAATCTCACTTTGTATATATACTGAAATTTGTTTCCAGACAGCTTTATTGGACTGCAAAAAAATAGTTGCCATGACTTATGAACCCCCCTGTATAAATTTTAGTCATCCATTTTGATTCTACTATATAGGATCCAGTAAGGATCTGTGAAAATTAATCAAAATATTTTCATGAGAACTACCTCAATAGCTTCATTCCTTAAGACTTTGCTGAAAGTGTACGAAATAAGCAAGTAAACATGGAACTTTCAAATTTCAACAATTTATTAAAATTGAGCTTTCTGTCTACCATGTCAGACAAACAAAATTACAAATGCGCTAACAAAAATAACTCATTGTAACCTTAAAATATTTCACCCAATGGAGTCACTCAACTCACATCATACTGACAGCATGAGATTAATTAAAGGTGATCAAAAACAATTTAAATATTTTGTGACTTGTGGCCCATTCCAACATATCCAGATATGCCAAAAGTTGTAACAGATGAAAGCAATAAATAATTGCCATATTTTCCAGTGCATAAGATGCTCCTGTTTATAAGATGCACCCTACATATTTAAAAACAATTTTCTAGAAAAAAATCTAAATTTGCATTTCATGATAAAACTAACACCATGACCTTAAAAATCTTTGATGTTATGCTTAGAGCCTATTTTGACTGCTTGTGTACGAATAAAAATTATTTATTTTTTAAATTCATAATAATAATTATTGAAATGGCAATGTTATTTTGTCAATTTTCTCATTTCAAAACTTTTGTCTTTAGTTGTGGCCACTTTGCACTTTTTCCATGTTCTGCACACTTTTCTTTAAACAGATTATACAATTATATTTGAAGAGAAAAATATACGCTCAGACTGGGGTTTGAACCCAGGACCTTTGGCTTTCCATGTCAATGCTCTACCAACTGAGCTACCTAAGCATTCTAATTTAAACACAAATTTTTCTCTTATACATTGTTAATTCCATTGGAGTGCTCAGGTAGCTCAGACGGTAAAGCATTGGCATGGGAAGCCAAAGGTCCTGGGTTCAAACCACAGTCTGAGTGTATATTTTTCTCTTCAAATATAATATGTCCTTCAGTGAGGAGTATTCAATTAATAATAAGAACATCAAAATTAAACAATATCTCCTCCTGACTATGCAAAATTTTAATAATTTTTTTCATTGGCAAAGGTCCAAAATATCTTCCAGCTTCTCTATTTCTATACTCTTCTGCATATTTTACAACATGCAATTTGTAACTTCAAATATATGAATGTTGTCTAATTTTTTCATCACTAAATGTTATACTACACTAAGGGCCTAAATGCAATAATAATAATAATATTCTATAAAAAGCCGATAAAGAATAGACACATATACATGTGTATTATACCAAAAAATAGGGCATAAAGATTCACCCTTTAAATGCGGATTGAAATCTTAATCCAAATATACATAAGTGTTTTATAGATAAAAAACTAAGGAAAAATTATTATAAAATGACTATTTCAATTCAATATATTTGTCAAACAATGAAGACACACTTACGAAATCTTATATAATATCAAAAACAACTTATTAGTTTCAACCTAATACGAAATTCTTACGAAACCTTATGTAACCCAAACACATTAGGGAAGAAGTTAAACACCTTATATAATTTGGCCATGAAGATACTAGGAATATTACTACAGATGGGGCAAGAAATAGGGCTTCCATTAGCTTTAGGGGATGGTGAAAGGTGAAGATAATCATATAAAAGCCGGGATTTTTTGAGTGTAAATGGCAGAACGGCAGCGGGACCGATGGCGGTCCCCCCCAGCGGGCCGGTGGCAACTACATGGGTAATATGAAAACTTTCTTTCATTTTTGGTCATTTTCAGACTTAGACTTTAAATAAGGGACCAAATGGTCCTAGAAACTTAAGATAACGAACAAAGTTGAATATTTTTACGTTTGACAATGTGGCGATTTCAGCTGTTTTAAATAACCTTTTTATATGTTATGGTTTCAATATCTCTTTATGTTTGAATATATTCTAATAAATTATGTTAATTTTTCGTTTACTGTGATTTAATATGTTTAATTGTAGAACTCTTCCTCCAAAACCAAGGCCAACCGCTCGGGCCTAAGACCACTTAAACAATAGGGAACTTAACGCTATCATTATGCAGGGGCTTAACAGACGCGCCCGCATAACACTAAAAATGTGGGAAAATATCAAACTCAACATTAAATATGAAATAATAAATGAGGTGAATCTGGTCATTTTACCTCATAAATATTTGATGTTTCATTCGACATGTTTCGAGATGTTGTCCATATCATCATCAGCTTCTCTAGACTGGTTGATGATGGTATGGACAGCATATTGCAACATGTAAAAGGAAACATCGAGTATTTATGAGGTAAAAATGACCAGATTCACCTTATGTATTAAGTCAGCAGATGTGTTACTTCTTATTGTAATTTATTAATAAGATCAGTATGAAACATGAATAGGAAACTCCATTCTTAACCTTTACACTGCTACAAACGAGTATATGCATTGGCAAAGAACATGCTTGCCGTGCTATGGGCGTGTATATCCGTTCTCAACTTCAAACGCCTGCTAGTTATATAATATTTATTGCATTGCTTTCAAAATAAGCAGCATATACTGCCATCTCTTAGGAACCTAAATAAACTTATTCCATATTTCTCCCTGCATTGAGTCGCCTATCTCTATCTATCTATCTATCTTCGGGTTTTTACAGCTGCTGCCGTCTTCCCATGCCAAACCTCCAAAGCCTACGGTGTTGGGCATCTTCGATGCTTAGCCCTCTAGCTTACATTACTGTCTTCATGTTTTCCTTCCATGTTAACCTTGGTCTCCCTCTTTTCTTCTTACTGTTCGGATGCCATTCATATAGTTGCTTCGGCCATCACTCTTCTTCCATTCTTAAGACATGTCCTAACCACTTTAATTCCTTCTCCTCAATTCTTTCAATTATGCTTTCTTCTGCTTCCATTATGTTTCTAATTTCCTTATTTGTGACATGTTAAATCTAGACTTTCTGGCACTTCTGCGTAAATAATCAATTTCTAGAGCTATTAGTCTATTCTTGGAGTCGCCCCCTATTAAAAAAATCCAGACCACATGCACAAAGAAGTAATTTTCAACGCGCTAGTTGTTTGCTGGCGGTCACGTGATTACGAATTCCAGGGATGACAAAAATGGCCTCTTCAAGTCGTGTTTTTCTTTCCGATGCGGAGTTGGTTCAAGTTTTAGAAACATTAGATTCTGATATGTCGGATATTAGTGATTGTGATGATGCAGTATATATTCCTGAAGATGGTGGTGATAGTGATATTGAAGTAAATGATTCCATGCCGGTACTGCAGTCGCCAATAAGAAATCGTGGTTCAAGTGATTTATTCCAATGGCATAGCGGAAATTTTAAGCCTACTGTTCACAATTTCAACAGTGAAAATTCAGAAATTTCGGTGAATGCAGGCTTAAGTGATGATTCTAAAGTGTTCAGTTATTTTGAATTATTTTTCCTCTAAGTATTATGCAGCTTATTTCAGAAGAAACTAATAAATATTATTTATTTTTAAGTCAGAAAATACGATTTAGAAAATTACTTTCATTATATATTTGTACATCCCTAATTAAAAATTAACACTAGTAAATAATTTTATTATAAAATAATTTTAAATGTGCTAAGAAAAACGTGTTGAGGTATGATTAGTTTAAGAAGAAAATAGTTACAAATTTATAAAACTTGAATGGGTAGATTATTTTGTGGCCAGTTGTGGACAACCCTTTATGATGTATTGCATGTGGTATTTTCCCCTGCAATTTAAAATTGATATTTCTGTGTTTCTGGAAAATATATAACAATCTACATCATGTAAGGTGAGTCTTCTAAAAATATTTATTACTTTCAGCATGGTAGGATAATATTTAAAAATATTTTAATAATTGTAAAAATAACTCAGCAAGGAGGGTTTGAAAGGCTGGAAATATCTCAGCAGTGAAAAGGTTAAAAAATGACATTCTAGAAGTCATGTGAAGGTCAGGTTTCCACTCAATTACATCAATAACTGCCTATAAAATTTTTGAAGATAAAAGGGAATGTGTATGACTTTGAAAAGAGGACCACAAACTTTACCTTCACTATATAAGACATATCCCAATTTTAAGATGCAGTTTTTAGGTAAAAAAGTGTTTATATGCCAGAAAATATGGTAAAATAAATAGATAAATTATAAATAAATTTCATATTAATCTTCTGAAATGCAATAATTTTTTTAACAGCCAAAGAAAGAAGAATCTCCTTATGTTTCTTTTCTTCGTCCAAGAAGCATTGACTTAAGAAAAAGTGGAGTTGTACTTCCTGATGATCTGGCATCGATGGTATCTACCCAGGAAAAAGAAGAGAAATCTGAAAAGAAAAAAATGAAAAGTAAAAAGAGGTCAAAAAAGAGTACTAAAGTAGAGATGGAAGATTCTGAAAAGGATGAAGATGGAAGTGTAAAAACGGCTGATCTATCAGAAACATCTAAATCTAAAGTAAAGAGGAAAGATTCTGGGTCTGTTTATTCAAGGAGTGAAGATCAAAGTGTGAAGTCGGCAGATATATCAGAAACATCTAAATCTAAAGTAAAGAGGAAAGGTTCCGGGTCTGTTTATTCAAGGGGTGAAGATCAAAGTGTAAAATCGGCAGATATATCAGAAACATCTAAATCTAAAGTAAAGACGAAAGGTTCCGGGCCTGTTTATTCAAGGGGTGAACATCAAAGTGTAAAGTTGGCAGATATATCAGAAACATCTAAATCTAAAGTAAAGAGGAAAGGTTCTGGGTCTGTTTATACAAGGGGCGAAGATCAAAGTGTAAAGTCAGCAGATGTATCAGAAACATCTAAATCTAAAGTAAAGACGAAAGGTTCTGGGTCTGTTTATACAAGGGGTGAAGATCAAAGTGTAAAGTCAGCAGATGTATCAGAAACATCTAAATCTAAAGTAAAGACGAAAGGTTCTGGGTCTGTTTATACAAGGGGTGAAGATCAAAGTGTAAAGTCAGCAGATGTATCAGAAACATCTAAATCTAAAGTAAAGAGGAAAGGTTCCGGGTCCATTTATTCGAGGGGTGAAGATCGAAGTGTAAAGTCAGCAGATGTATCAGAAACATCTAAATCTAAAGTAAAGACGAAAGGTTCTGGGTCTGTTTATTCAAGGGGTGAAGATCAAAGTGTAAAGTCGGCAGATATATCAGAAACATCTAAATCTAAAGTAAAGAGGAAAGGTTCCGGGTCCATTTATTCGAGGGGTGAAGATCAAAGTGTAAAGTCAGCAGATGTATCAGAAACAGCTAAAACTAAAGTAAAGAGGAAAGGTTCCGGGTCCGTTTATTCAAGGGGTGAAGATCAAAGTGTAAAGTCAGCAGATGTATCAGAAACATCTAAAGTAAAGAGGAAAGGTTCTGGGTCTGTTTATTCAAGGGGTGAAGATCAAAGTGTAAAGTCAGCAGATGTATCAGAAACAGCTAAAACTAAAGTAAAGAGGAAAGGTTCCGGGTCCGTTTATTCAAGGGGTGAAGATCAAAGTGTAAAGTCAGCAGATGTATCAGAAACATCTAAAGTAAAGAGGAAAGGTTCTGGGTCTGTTTATTCAAGGGGTGAAGATCAAAGTGTAAAGTCAGCAGATGTATCAGAAACATCTAAATCTAAAGTAAAGAGGAAAGGTTCCGGGTCCGTTTATTCAAGGGGTGAAGATCAAAGTGTAAAGTCAGCAGATGTATCAGAAACATCTAAATCTAAAGTAAAGAGGAAAGGTTCTGGGTCTGTTTATTCAAGGGGTGAAGATCAAAGTGTAAAGTCAGCAGATGTATCAGAAACATCTAAATCTAAAGTAAAGACGAAAGGTTCCGGGTCCGTTTATTCAAGGGGTGAAGATCAAAGTGTAAAGTCAGCAGGTATATCAGAAACATCTAAATCTAAAGTAAAGAGGAAAGGTTCTGGGTCTGTTTATTCAAGGGGTGAAGATCGAAGTGTAAAGTCGGTAGATATATCAGAAACATCTAAATCTAAAGTAAAGACAAAAGGTTCTGGGTCTGTTTATACAAGGAGTGAAGATCAAAGTGTAAAGTCAGCAGATGTATCAGAAACATCTAAATCTAAAGTAAAGAGGAAAGGTTCCGGGTCTGTTTATTCAAGGGGTGAAGATCGAAGCATAAAGTCAGCAGATATATCAGAAACATCTAAATCTAAAGTAAAGAGGAAAGGTTCCGGGTCTGTTTATTCAAGGGGTGAAGATCGAAGCTTAAAGTCAGCAGATATATCAGAAACATCTAAATCTAAAGTATAGAGGAAAGGTTCTGGGTCTGTTTATACAAGGAGTGAAAATCAAATTGTAAAGTCAGCAGATGTGTCAGAAACATCTAAATCTAAAGAGTAAACATTCTAGGTCTGTTTATTCAAGGGTAAAGATCAAAGTGTAAAGTTGGCAGATATATCAGAAACATCTAAATCTAAAGTATAGAGGAAAGGTTCCAGATCTGTTTATACAAGAAGTGAAGATCAAAGTGTAAAGTCAGCAAATATATCAGAAATATCTAAATCTAAAGTAAAGTGGAAAAGTTCTGGGATAAGTTACCTGAAAAGGATGAAAATTGAAGTGAAAAGTTGACTGATCTACCAGGAACATCTAAATCAACATAATAATATATCAAAATCATATTTAACAGATATCTAAATTGTACTAATAAAAAATAACTTAATTTTAAAAAGATTTAGTAGATTATTTTCATTGATTGTTCTTGTATCTATGTATTTATCTATTTACCAAGGTTATAAGAGAGAGAACAATTTTTGACTAAATAAGGATGCCTGGGTACCATAAGTGGTTTAGTGCACCAATACATTAAACTGTAAATTTTGGGTCCAAATCCTAGTTTAACCAAAAATGTTTCTCTTAAAAAATTATTTCAAAACTAAAACTTGTCCAAATACCAAATTAAAAGGAAAAACAGGTAAGGGTGAACATTTCTTTCTTACATTTTTCATGGTGAGATAGCTTTTTGCCACCACCAATTGTGTTCAGAATTATGTCATCAGACTTGAACTATGGCTCTGCAATGCAATTTCCATTGAACAAGACTGCATCACAGAACAGAAAGTCAGATGTTAGCACATTTTCCTCTGGCAGACTTTCCAGTCACTTTCAATCGAGCTAACAAGTGCAATATGCATCACTGCATCAATATGAATCTAGAGATACTGCTGGTATTTAATATTTCAAAGATATTATGAGTTAGATATGCCCATGCATGGTCTGAAAAACATCTTATCGAGAAAGAAGCTAAATTATTAAAACAAATAGAAAAACCAAAAGAACTTACTGTTTGGGAAAAGATCTACATTCAAAAGACCGAAAACAAGAAATTGATGAACTTTGAAATTCCCGGTGAGAATGACCTGGTTTCGAGGTTTTTCAGTCAGCTAATGGAAGGAGCGAAGGACAGCTCTTCAAGACGACAGAACAACGGTCATGACGATACTGAGGATGGAACAGAAATTATGTTCTGAAACTAGTTTATAGTCAAATAAGAAGAACAATATGAGGCGAGTGATAAAAAATTCTACCTTAATGAATATACCTCATAGTGAGAATTCCTAAAATAAGTAATAGAAATCCTAATGCATTCTTCATTGCACATGCATAAGAATACACTGTGTCCACGAATATAGTATCATACTTTAAACTACTACTATGTCACTTTGGATAATCGTATCTAAATGAAATTGGTGACAATTGAAAGAGAAACTCAACAAAATTTTGCTATACCTCATAGACATTGAATGTGGCCCCCATGAGTGACACAGCAGACATTGAGGCGATATTCCCATTCACGCCACACACCCTCCAACATATGTGAAGAAATGGACTGGATGGCAGCAATGAAACAAAACTGGACTTCTTGCAAGTTTTGAGACAATGGGGGTACATAGACACGATCCTTTATGTAACCCCATAAAAAAGAAATCACAGACCGTGAAGTCAGGTGACCTCGGCGGCCACTTGTAGAAGACATCATCACATGTCCAATCCATCTTCCTGGAAGCCAGTCATTCAGATGCTCCCGAACATGTAAATGCCAACGAGGAGATGCTCCATCTTGCTGGAAAATATATTCATTGCCTTCTTCTTGTTCCAATTCAGTGAGCATATCAAGATAATTTGCACCATTGACAGTGGCCTCTAGAAAGAAAAATGGGCCATAGACTTTATGTTTTCATACGACACAAAAGACATTCACTTTAGGGGAGTCTCTTTCAACTTCCACAATGGTGTTTGGATTCTCACTTCCTCAAATCCTAATATTATGCCTGTTCACTTTTCCACTAACGTGGATAGTTGCCTCACCACTGAAAATTATTTTTTCTGACAATTCTTCATTATCCTCCATTAGTGCCATGAAATGCTCAGAGAAATCTAATCGCTTTGCATGGTCATCCTATTTCAAGTTATGCACTAATTGGAGTTTGTAGGGGTGGAACTTCAGTTGTGTACGTAGGACCATAGATACGGTGGATTTAGGGAAGTTTAACTGTTGACTAGCTCTACGGACAGACTTCTTGGGACCATGCGCAAATGCATCCCGCACTTGATCCACAATTCCTGCATCGACAGATGGTCTGCCTGAATAGCCTTTCCTTTGAATACATATGCAGCCGATTCCGATTGAGGGTCTTTCCACTTTTCAGCGGTTGCCCTTTTACCAGCCGGCTGCTGGCCCTTCACATCCACATGTGTCAATCACAGAGGTAGATGATCAACAGCCAGTGTAGGGGTGACATGTGGTTAGCATGTCGAGTCCCCCAGCTGTTATAGCTGGTTCCTCAACCTGGAGCCGCTACTTATTGTAGCTACCCAATTGCCTCACGATGCTGGGTGGGCACCGGTCCCATACTGGCCGAAATACCATGAGAAAATTTCTTCCCCCATGGAGACCCGAACCAGCGCAAGTCCCGTAGCTCTGCGCCAAGGCTTCCTACCTTAACCGCTCGGCTATGGCGCAGGACCATATGCAGCCACAATCCACAAAATCATGGTACCACTTCAAAATTGACTTGTGTGTAGGAGCCTGATGTTGAAAACTTTGCCTAAAAGCACACTCGACCAGCACCGGACTCTATGTGGTATGATATTCCAAAACACACCAACTATGTTCTTGGGGATTCACCATAACTCCTTAAAACTTATTTCATAACTTCTTTAATAAGAACACAATTTCAAAAGCACAGCAAACATTCACCTATCTGCTAAATATCCAACAATGAACCCATATTGACCACAAAAAACATGATTAAATTTAGTTTAGTTTCTGTATTGTCCATTATTCTCCATTGTTGACATTGTTAACATGCACAAAACTTTTTGAGTTTCTCTTTTGATTGTCACCAATTTCATTTAGATATGATTATCCAAAGTGACGTAGTAGTAGTTTAAAGTAAGATACTATATTTGTGGACACGGTGCATAACAAAGTTTATTTAATCTATTAAAATTGTAATTATCGGCCACAGTGGACTAGTTGTTATGCTCCTTGTCTCTGATCTTGAGGGTTGCAGGTTCAAACCCAGCCAGGGTCGATGGATTTTTTAGGATGGAAAAATCCAAGGAGCAAGTTCTCCGGGAGGGACTTTAAGCCATGGGTCTCGAGCCCGAAGAATTTTAGGCTTGTAAAAGATCCTCAAGCCTGAATGAAAAGGCCTCTAAGCAAAATTTACCAAATTTTCCCGTCCTAGTACTACCGGTACCTTGGTTTCCTACATGTCAGTATGAGGCAGAATGCTGACCACGGACAACTCAAGTGACATCTATATAAAAACAAGTGTAACTAAAATTAGTATGGTTCAAATTCTTCCCTGTAGGGGGAGAGCACCTAAATCTCTGTTAAGGGAAACATGGGCTTACAAGAAGAAGAAAATTGTAATTATACATTTTGAGATTCTCCCATATAACTTATATAGACATGTGCTAAATACAGGGTGGACCGCTCGAATGGACCTAATTTCAATTGCTTGTTACTGGCAAACGGTTGAAGATAGAAACTTAAAACAACGTTCATAGTACAGAAAAACTCACCAAGTTTCGAATCCTGTCGGTAGATGGCACAAAGATACGTTTCTCGTTCTTAGATTTAATTGTTTGTGAAAATGGCGACTCCGCAGATGAAAGCGCAAGCTGTTTTGTGGTATGCGGAGTTTAAATCAATCATTAGAGTTCAAAGGGAGTTCCGGCGTGTGTTTAACCGTGATGCTCCAACTGCTAGAAGCATAAAGAAGTGGCGTGATACATTATTAGCTACAGGATCTGTGTTGAAGAAGCATGGTGGTGGTCGCAGAGCATCCGATGAAATGGTAGCAAATGTTCAAGCCGCATTTGAGCGAAGCCCCCGGAAGTCATTAAGAAGAGCTTCGCGGGAACTTCAAATACCAAAATCGACATTACAACGGATTGTCCACAAACGCCTCAAACTGCACGCATATAAAGTGCAGTTAGTGCAACGTCTGGAGCCGAATGACATGCCGAAACGAGTGGAATTCGCCAATACGATGCTGGACCGTCTCGGCGCTGATCCTGACTTCATGACCAAGATTTTCTTCTCGGACGAAGCCACTTTCCATTTGTCAGGCAAGGTAAACCGGCATAATGTGCGGATCTGGGGATCGGAGAATCCTCACGCTATTCAAGAGCATGTTCGTGATAGTCCGAAGATGAATGTTTGGTGCAGTTTGTCACATAATAAGGTCATTGGACCGTTTTTCTTCGCCGAGAAAACTGTTCGTGGTACCACATATCTTGACATGCTGGAGCAGTTCTTCTTTCCACAAATTGAACAACTGCAGCCTAACATCGTTTTCCAGCAAGATGGTGCTCCTCCCCACTGGTCCAATGAAGTTCGTACGACTTTGGACAACATTTTCCCTGGCCGTTGGATTGGTAGGGGAGGACCAATCGCGTGGCCCCCGAGATCTCCCGATTTAACACCACTGGATTTCTTTCTCTGGGGCTATGTCAAAAGATAAAGTTTACACCACCCCAGTCAAAGACCTTTGTGATCTTCGTGAGCGCATCATAGAGGCTATTGAGAACATTCCAGAAGACATACTCCAACGTACTTGGCAAGAAATTGTTCATCGCTTTTGATATCGTCACAGTGACTGCTGGGGCTCATATAGAGATGTGGTGATCTGGATATCAAAACTTGGTGAGTTTTTCTGTAATATGAACGTTGTTTTAAGTTTCTATCTTCAACCGTTTGCCAGTAACAAGCAATTGAAATTAGGTCCATTCGAGCGGTCCACCCTGTAATATATATTTTTATCATTATTTTATTTCCTTTATTTCAAATGTTAGTAGCAAACTACATTTTCTTACACACTTAAAGGTAAAACCATTATTTGACAATGCAAATGAAGTCATACATCTGGTTTGTTTACATTAGAACTGGCTCTTAGCTTGTAAACAAAATAGGAGACAAACTACAACTCTGACTTACACCTTGATTTACATGTATCCATTTGCTAATACTTTCATTTCCAACATGTAGGCTAATTAATTGTTGTGGTATTAAAATTAAGAAAGAGTACGGAATGGTATGAAACGACTCATGCTTAAATCAGGGATAGGGTGGAACACAACTTACAAGAATTAATCAGTCTTTATTTTCAAAATGTACTTTTACAGAATCTGTAAAAATTGCCTATAATAATGGTAATTTGTCCACCGCTCTAGCCTCGGGATAGCACATTGCCTTGTAAACAGTGGGCCCAGTTTTAATCTCCAGTCAGGAAAAGTTCTCTGAGGATTTTTCCTCACCCGTAAGAAAATGTCAGGAAACTTTATGGGCCAAATGGTCCCTTAACATCATCTCAGGATCATAATCATCAATATCATATTCATCTTTTTTAATATGAATGTGTGAGTGAATGGTGTGTACTGAAGTGTGAGTGAAGTTTGTGTTGTTTCGGAGGAGTCCCCGGCATTCATTCAGGGAAGCCCTCCATGTCATTGTGTAGTCAAAAAAGTACTGTGTGATTCAGAGTTAAAAATCCTCTTCCAACAAGTTGTGTCCTGGTAAGTACAAGGTGGTGTAAAAATGATCCCACTACAGGCCTGGGACAATAGATAGTTAAGGCTCCCACCTTTCTAGACAATTAGCATGAGATGTCAGCTGCATTGTCAACCTGTGTGACTACCCACAAAACAAATGACAGGCACTCATTTCTATTAGAAGCTAAGTAGATCCCAGGGTCACGGTGCCGCCAGAAGGTTTGCGCTGGTTTAAGAATCCTGACCCCAATGGGACTTGAACTCCCGACCTGGGGCATGTAAAAGTACCTTAAAGGGTGACATGAAACTAAGGTAAAGAGATAGATAATGGGTAATTCTTTAAACGCTAAATTTTGAATATACAATTATGCATCTATATGAAATTGAGTTTGCAAGACGCTACTATATAAAAAAAAGAGATTCAAATGAAAAAAGTAAGTTGTCACCTTTATTTGTTGAAATAACGTTAGATTAAATACTGTTACGCATTACTGCATCATCGGGTGGTGTTAGTTGTTGTCCTGGGAAAGCCTGAAACAATAATGTTATGTTGAAAAAACAATCCATATAACTTTGAATGTTGATACTTTGAACAATCATAAGCAGGGAATGGATTTATATGTGTGTGTTTGTATGTATGTATGTATGTATGTATATATATATATGATGGGCGGGTTCGTGTTTATTTAATTTCGAAGTACAGTAAAAGCTCCTTATTTGTGGATTAAAAAATTGAGACATAGTTTCTGTATTCACGGTTAAAAATTTCTTTATTCACGGAACCATTCATTATATTAGAAGGACAAGTATCATTTATTAACACATCAGCAACTTTTTTACTGCAGGCACGTGCCAAGGCGGCTTTTACAAAGAGTGATTCAAACAAATGGACAAATTAATATCAAAGTAAAACAAACCTTATTGTCACTAAGCCTAAAGTTCGTTGTTTTAAAAGCCACCGCCGCAGTATTTCACGTGTCGCAATGTCTATTGATAAATGCCGCCTTTTCCACGATTGGTGTTTTAATGTTTCAACTTGCCAATCACTGCAATAATTTTGATTGAATAACATACGTTCCTTCTGCTTTGTTTCCAATTTATAATGTCAAGTAAAAGGAAAGAAAATAGTTCTGAAGCAGAAAAAAGTAGTGTTGCCACATAAAGTAAAAATAGAAATGTTTGACCATTTACGCATTGGCGAGTCATTTGCATCTATATCACACTGTTTCAATATGTTAATGGATCAAGAAATCCGAAAACAAAATAAGGAATTCTATCGCAGAATTCATAGCTGAATATCAATTTTCTTCTTCTTCCTTCCAAGTATTAGGCCAAGGCCTGTTACGATCCTATAGAAAATTTTCCCTCCAGCGTTTAATTGAAAGATATTTTAAAAGTGGCAAAACAGGAAAAGTTACTAAGTTATTTAAGCCCTGCCTAAACCTGACAGTAATAATTAATAGAAATTATTCAAAATCTATCATTAATTGATTTTATTTTGATAATTTTGATTTTATTTTGTAATCTTGGAGTGTATCCCCTATATACCCATACAAATTACAATTCCATGTTCACAGTTTCTGTATTCACAGTATATTTGCAGAACATATCCCCCCGCAAAATAAGGAGCTTGTACTGTAAATGAACACACTAGATGTTAAGATTTAAATTAAATCTCATAGTGATTTTTTTCCTATAAAAGTTCAACACAGATGTAGTTTAAATTCTTACTTTAACACTTTATTTCTTTTCACAAATTATTAGTAAACTTTTTATCACAATTTTCAATTACAATCTTCATTCAATGTTTATCACAGCCACAATTATTTTTACAGTCAGTGATGAATCTGTTCATCACGATTTCTCAGACACAACACACAAACTGTTATCACTGTCAAACAAAGACTGGTGTCTTGCCATCGCTTCTTTCCACATTTTTCCATCTCCTTTACGTCTTGTAAAACCTTTTATCCTGCTTCTCACTAACAAAACCAAGATTTTCCAGGGAAAAAGTCCAAATTAGAGTGCTGAAACTGTACTTTGACACTCATAATGTACCCCAGCTTTCAGAATTTCTCAAGCATATTTTCTATAATATTTTTGTAATTTTGATCCTTGTAATTCATAGAAAATTTCTAATGGCACTTTTAAAACCAATCCATACCTATTTTTAAAGACATGTCATCATTTTTATCAAATAAAGTATCAGAAATCAGCTTCCAAATCTGTGTTTCAACAAATATTCCCTCTTTAATTTTAGCACCAGATATTTTTGGGAATGTCTTGCAGATCTATTTGTAGCAGTTGCTATCTTTATTTAGAGTTTACATGAATTAAATATATGTAGATAATAGGAAATAACACTATGAGGTTTATTTTAATTAAATTTGAGTTGTGTTTTGACTCACCTAATATTTCTTGATTTTTTATGCAGACTCAGGTTTCGTCACTGAATTTGTAACATTGTCGATGCATCACAACTGCCATGACAACTGCATAAAAATCAAGAAATATGAGGTGAGTCAAAAAAACAATTCAAATTTAACTTTCATGAACTGTTGGTAGACCAAGGGTTTTCTAGGCCTGTCAGGCCATGTAGTTAGAGTTATACATTTTTAGTAGATATAAATCCATTCCCTCATTGTAAGAATACAGACCTTGCCAGGATTGAGAGCTTCATACTGATGTCTCAGGGTCTGAAGATCAAATTCACAAGTAGCTAACGCTGACTTCAATTCATACAGCAACACCATATCACTGCGCAGCTCATTAAAATTAGCACAGATCTCTTCTGTAGGCATAGGATTTAATTCTGAAACAAAAACAAAAATCACTAGAGTCCAGATTTTTACATAATTACCAGATCTCAGATTTTATGTAGATTTAGACATCTAAAATAATTAACAAAATTAGAGAAACATTTTTTGCCTCAGTCAGATTTGATTTAAAGACCTCCAGTTTTATATGCATAAAGTTGGAGGTCTTGGGATGAAATCTCAGTTCAGGCAGAAATTTTTTTTTTTGAGTTTATGTTTCCAAATAGTCGTAATACACTTCCTAAGACCTGAGTCATCTTACTTATTCAAAGTTAATATCTTCAGCCGACATGAATGAAAATTCCAACGAAAATCCAGTAGTCATAATGTTGGCGGAAGAAAAGAGGGACTCCTCTTGAAAACTGCAGTTCCCGTGTTTAAAAAACAAACTATGAAGTAATATAAGTGACTCATTCATTGAATTAAGAACCTCATAATGATATTTTCCATATTTAGATATGAATAACCCCTCAGGGGTCCTCATCTAGGAGATATGTGGATGGCGACCACACGGTGCCCTAGCTGTGCAAAACATTTCTTCCACTTACTTGTGTTTTGCACTCTTTTAACTTTACTATCTAACCTCTCTTGGTTAACTCTTGTTTTTTCGACCCCAATGCTATTAGGGCATCCGAGGGCTAGGGAGTCTTTCCTTTCTTCCATTTCTTCTTTCCTTTATTTTCTTTTCTTCTCCAGAAAAGCCTGGCCAGAGGCTATAAGATGGCAGCTGCCCCCATCACTGGTCTTGCCTTCCTTTGGCCAGCAACCAATCGAAGGGACTATTATTATGCTTTCAAGTCTTATACGAGAATTTCCCTCAAACGCTGGAGGGAAAATTTTCTATAGGATCGTAACAGGCCTTGGCCTAATACTTGGAAGGAAGAAGAAGAAGAAGATATGAATAAATACGACTGCTCAGGTCTTAGGAAGTTTATTACGACTATTTGGAAACATAACCTCAAACAAAGTGGCATCTGAAAGTTTGTTAAATTCAAATACATTAAGAAATGTTTTCTCTTTAGTTATTTATAGATATCTTTTCTGTGTATATTAATTTCTATATTAATAAATAAGGTGAATCTGGAGTCATCTCACCTCATAAATTGATATGTTCTATTTGAACATGTTTCAATATGCCATGCATACCATCAACAGCTTTTCCAGATTATTGAATTTTATGTTGTTAGTACTGGATATTGACTCCCACTCCATCTTTTGATGGATTAACGAGATTTCATATGTCCGTAACTATCCATCAAAAGATGGAGTGGGAGTCAACATCCAGTGGCGACAACATAAAATTCAACAATATGGAAAAGCTGATGATGGTATGCATGGCATATTGAAACATGTTCAAATACAACACAACAATTTATGAAGTAAGATGATTCCAGTTCACATTATTTATTAAGAAAATCTCATAATGTTACTTTAATGAATTAAAAACAAAAAGAGCTCATAGTTTGGGAAAATATCCACATTAAAAAAACAAGAAAGATGACATCAATTCAGAACCAATTAAGTATGCAGATATATTCTTTAAATTAAGATTCTTGAATTTTCTTAATGTGTGTTGGGAGAATCATAATATACCAGCAACATGGAGGCAAGGTATAGTAAAACCAATTTACAAGAAAGGAGAAAGAAACCAACCATCTAATTACAGAGGCATTACCCTCCTAAATAGTGGATATAAAATCTATGCTAGAATAATAGCAAAACGAATACAACAAATTACTGAAGTAACACTAGCAGAAGAACAAAACGCTCCGAAAAGGAAGATCTTGTACTGATGGAGTATTTGCCCTGAATCAGATAATAAACAAAAGACAAGAAAAAAACTAGAAACACATTTGTTATTTATAGACTTAGATAGAGCATTTGATCGAGTAAACAGGGAAATATTGTGGAATATCCTAAAAGAAAAAGGTCTCCCTATTCAGATTATAGAAACTGTTAATAGCTTGTACTATGGAACAAATATTTGTATTGACACTCAGTTGACTAAAAATAAGACATTTTTTCAAATAAACCAAGGAGTACGACAAGGGTGTTCACTCTCACCAATATTATTTAATATTTATATGGACGATATCCTAAAAGAATGGAAGAAGGTTTTAACTAATGAAGGAATATTAATTGATAATAAAGATAAAATAAATGCTTTATTATATTTAAATAATATTGGGAAGTAAACATTATGAGGTATAATCATTAAAATTCATTGGAGAACATATTGTTTAAACAACTAACCTCATAGGATTCATGGAAGCATGAATCCTATGAGGTGAGTTGTTTAAACAATATGTTCTCCGATGAATTTTAAATGCTTTATTATTCATATTATTCGCTGATGATGATGTACTTTTAGCAGAATCTGAAAATCAGCTCCAAATGTTAGCATATAAATTTAAATTAATAGCCAATAGATATAATTGTAAAATATCAATAAATAAGTCAAAATTAATGGCATTTATTGGTAAATATGGAATTAGATCAAAAATTGTACTGGATAACAAAATAATAGAACATGTATCACATTTCCAATATTTAGGATGTGATATAACTTATAGAGAAAATAAAGTAAATAAATTTCAGGCTATTTGTGGAACCATAAAAAGAACCTTAGGTCGGAAAACAAGGAAAGATACGAAACTTAAATTATATAAAACAATGGTTGTTCCTTTGTTGTTGTATGGAAGTGAAAATTGGATAATGAAATCAAGGGATAAAAGCAGGATACAGACTGCGGAAATGCTGTTTTTACGTAATGTGAAAGGATGCACAAGAGCGGATAGAATAAGGGATGAAACTATACGAGAAGAATTAAATATATATAAAATTGAAGATAAAATCAGCGAAAATAATAAGAAATGGACAGAACACTTAATGAGAACGAACAATGAAAGAATACCAAAAAGAACCTTCCTGTATAATCCCAGAGGAACAAGAGATGTTGGCCGACCACGTAGAAGATGGACTCCACTTTTAACTTTGCCGGAACAGGCTGCATAGCCTAAACCTTGTAGTACAAGAAGAAGAAGAAGAAGAAGAAGAAGAAGATGAAGAAGAAAAATTCATCATCATCATCATCAACAACAAGGATTAAGCCCAATGGCCTGTTCCAATCTCATTATAGGTCGAATTGGTCCTTCCATCTCTTCAATGGTCTTCCCAACATTCTTCTCCCTTTTGGTTTATAATTATACAGTGTTCTTGGTATGCGCTGTTCATTCATTCGTAATACGTGCTGAAGATAAGCATTTTGATAATATTTTATTCTTTCACAGAGATTAAATATATTAAGTTCTTAACCAAATTTAATATATAAATATTAAGTTCGGTTCTTATATCGTTTTTCTTTTTATCAGTCCTTTGGTATCCTGCTATTGCTCTCAACATCTTCATTTCAGCAGCCTTTATTTGTTTACTATCTGCCTTTGAAGTTTTACAAAGTATTGGCAGTTCCATCTCTTATCTATGGGTGTGAAACCTGGACATTAACAAAGACTATTTAACTCATGCCACCAATGACCAATCACGTTTCAATGAATGTTGTTTTACAACCAATGACAGTCGTGTTTCACCTCGCACTTTATCGATTTCTCTTTATCAGCTCCTGCTTTTGTGATAAAGAAAGCTCCTGCTTTCTAATGTTCTGAACAGGTCAAAGCATTATTTTTCTCCAACAAATACATTGAATATAGCAAATAATGAAAAGATTCCTTGATTTTACTGAATTGTTTACTAAAAAATAAATGAATAACTCGTAATGTTGATTATGATATATAGTTTGATGTGTTTAATTATTTCTCCACTTGGGTGCACTCTTACAATATTGCAATCTTATTTGGCAATAAATAATATGATCAAGCAGCAGTGAATGAACATAACCTCACATTTCTGATTTGTTTTCAAACATCGCCGTTTATATTAAATATATAAATATTTTAAAATAACTACAGTTAAACAATGATTTGTGAGTAAACAGCATAATTTTATTTGTTAAATAGTCCTAACAAATGCCACTCTTGATTTCCAAATTCTCTAGATAAATTGGAAATCACTCGTGGCATTACTTATGAAAAATTCATGAATTTTGAAATTCCTGGGAATTTTTATTTAATTTGGAGGTTCATCGGTCCACCAACAGAGGAAGTAAGAAGCAGCTCTCCTGAACGACATAACATCAGTCAAAATATTACTCTTTATGAAACCACATAGGTTTTGGAACCGGTATATTTAGAAGACTAGATATGAGGTGAGGTATAAAGAATTTTAATTTAAATCAGTATCTGCATATTGTGAGAGAAGAGGGCTTAAATGGAAGGAAATGATAGAAGAGGAGATAAGGAATGATCAAGATAGAAGAAGGATTTTGTAAAAACTTGATCCCCAGAATGGAGACACAAGAAAAAGAAGACATTATCTCATACCACGACTTCCCATTCATTATTTTGAAAGTTTCACATACCTATGTTAAGTTCTTGAAGAAGCTGTTCAATAGCTTTGCTCTTCTTCTGGCCGACGCTAGCTGGAAGTTTCATGCGTTGAGAACGCAGAGTAACACCACTACCTTTAAAGTCAGGGAACTTGATTCCTGCCGTCTCTACAATCTGAAAACAGTCCTCTCACATGTAAAAATAAAGTTTTTTTAAGAAACTTATCTACAAATAGTTTTTATCTGATTTGTATCTACAGAATGTACTAAAAAATATTTCAATCAAAGAAATTGACTATGATAATATGTAAATTTAAACACTCATTGATTTCTAATTGAAGGGCTTAGGGCAATAACACAATAACATGGTAAGCCATATATTGTTCTTTCTGAGATATTCCATTTCATAGTAAATCTGCCCGAGGGCAGGTCTTTAACTCCAATCATAGCATTTTCATGCTATGCTTTGTAGCTTTACTAGGAATTATAGGTGTGATAGCTTCCCATTGCTTTCCACACCGATGATGATGATGATAATGATAAGGATGATGATGATGGCTGGATGATTTTCGGTGACCATTGGTCCCTAAGCTTCCTGGCATTTGTCTTACAGGTGAGGAAAAACCCCGAAAAAAAACCTCACCCAGGAGCCTGTCCCGACCAGGAATCGAACCTGGGCCCACTGCATGACAAGGCAGCATGCTACCTTGAGACCACAGTGGTGGACGTTTCTGAGATATAAGGATTTTAATGTTTCAATTTTTTTTACAGCGGTGAACGTTTTTGAGAAATAAGGATTTTAATGTTTTAAAATATGCAATAAATTCACACAAAATGAAGTCAATACAAATTAAAGAGTGCAACAAAATGATTCAACAACTCCAAAAACTACAGAAAAGAATCCAATTGCAATGGATACCTGCACATTGTGGAATTGCTGGAAATGACACTGCTGATTTTCTTGCCAAAAAAGGCTCCAATTTAATTCAGAATACTACTAAAAGCTTACCTTTCACATCCATAAAAAGAATAATTAAAAACAAATATAAAATCAAACAAAACCAAGACCTATGTAATAAAGCCAAAGACAAAAAATAGAATATTTTAGTAAAGAAGCCAGATATTATTCCAGAAATTCCACGTAAAACTACAGTAGCAAAATTTAGACTGCTTACAGAACATGACTATTTGGCCAAACATTTATATAAAATAGGAATCTACACGAATCCAAATTGTCCTCTATGCAATAAAGACGAAGAAATGAATGAAGAACACCTACAAACCTGTGAAGTATTACCTGTTGGATCCACCATAGAGAAATATTGGAGAGCAAGAACGCTAATGGCTTTGGTGCCAAGGCCCAACATTTGAAAACAACAACAACATGTTTCAAAATAATTTTTTTTATTCAATGCCCCAGGTTGTCATTTTGACATTTCTGGTGTTCTCTCCTAGCATTGGCTTAATTGACATTTCTGGTGTTCTCTCCTAGCATTGGCTTAATTGTAACCCACTTCTGAAGTTGAGGCGCCTAGAAGGTGAGTTACGTTACCCTGATGACATGATGGGAGATAAATGATAATGAAGCATCAGGAGAGTTCTTAACCTAACTAAACTTAACCTGAACTCCAAACCATGAGCAAACATAAGAATAATTAATAATAATTAAATGAATCATGATGTTTTCTTACCTCATACATCTATGTTTCTTTTAACACAGCACTGCAGTATCGGCGACACTTTGTCGTCATCGTCAGCTGTTTTCACGACTGTCAATTTTTTCTCCTTTTTGCCGGTAATTATCTAGACTGCCATCTGGTGTTCGTCTAGATAATTACCGGCAAAAAGGAGAAAAAATTGACAGTCGTGAAAACAGCTGACAATGATGACAAAGTGTCGCCGATACTGCAGTGCTGTGTTAAAAGAAACATAGATGTATGAGGTAAGAAAACATCACGATTCATTTAATTATTATTAATTGAACCTCATAATGTTAAAAATTCCCAAATTTAATATATAAATAAGAATAATTCCCTTTAAGAAAAAATTGTGAATATTTTAAATATCTTGGGTCAATAATTACAAGTTTAGGTACCTGTGAGAGAGATGTACAGACTAAAATTGCAATGGCAAAAAATGCAACTAAGACATTACATGGAATAATTTGGAACAAAAATATTACAAAGGAAACTAAAATGAAAATTTATAAGAGCATAATACAGAATATTTTGTCATATGAAAGCGAAACTTGGTCTTTGACGGAATTACAAAAGAATAAAATTAGAACAGTTGAATTTGATTATTTTAAATGAAGCCTCCAAAAAACAAGACAGGATAAAAAAAGAAATGAAGTCCTTTGGAGAGAAATGAATGTCATCACATCTGTTGTTAAGAGGATTGAAAATCAAACGCTTAAATGGTATGGCCATGTACAAAGAATGGAAAATGAAAGATGGCCAAAAAATATATACCAATGGTCACCCCCTGGAAGAAATAAATGTGGGAGACCAAGATGGAAATGGAAAACTTACGTCAGAATCATAATGGATGATAGGAATTTGGAAGAGGGAGACTGGAATGATAGAGATAAATGGAAACTGAAGACGGCAAACCTATAAGTGGGGGAAAGCCGAAGAAGAAGAAGAAGAAGAAAATCCTATGGTTTGACTGGGAATAGAACTCAGGACCTCATGAACAGTAGTCAGAAACACTGACCAGTAGCCCATGAGGCCAGTCTGTTAAAGAAAATAAATTATAAATACTAATTGGGCAGTATTGTTAATACATTGTGTGTCTATACATTTTAACTCATCACTGGCACACTTACAAATAGTTTTATGGATATTTCAATACATTTATTTGCTATCATTGTAATAAATGACATTTCTTAACAGAATGTGGTTTATCATTAAAATATATATGTAGTCAATATGCCCATTTCACCAATTAATGTTTTAAAATGGTCAACAAGTTTCTACAGCCAAGCTGTCATTCTCAAGACCAGATATTGACTTCAATAGTCAATAAAGATCGAATTGACCTGGATGTCCAATGTATTTAATACACAAGTGATCTTCTTGGTGATATAATATTAAAATATATATGTAGTCAATATGCCCATTTCACCAATTAATGTTTTAAAATGGTCAACAAGTTTCTACAGCCAAGCTGTCATTCTCAAGACCAGATATTGACTCAATATCTGGTCTTGAGAATGACAGCTTGGCTGTAGAAACTTGTTGACCATTTTAAAACATTAATTGGTGAAATGGGCATATTGACTACATATATATTTTAATATTATATCACCAAGAAGATCACTTGTGTATTAAAAAGTGGTTTATCATGTTACTGCCCTAAGACCCTCAATTAATTCTGCGATGAGAACTGGCATTTGAATCCAAGGCTTACAAATTTTTCACACTGGTACACTAACCACTTTATATGGGTGTGAGACTTGGAAGGGCACAATCGCATTGTATAGAAAATTACTAATATATATACATATATTTAATATATTTATTTACCTGGTGGAGTTAAGGACATGTGGCCTTCTCTTCCACTCACCAGGACAAACATATGTTACATATAAATACAAAAAATTACAATAACAGTACATACTAAACAATTAATTATCTGTAAATTGAATAATAATGAAAATATTGTCTAATAATACAATAAAATGAAATACAATTAAAATTAAACTAATGAGAGTATGTATACAGAAAGGGATAACAGCTCAAATCTACTATACATAAAAAGAAAAGAAGAAAAAAGATACAAAGAAAGTAATAAACTATAATGAATTAATCTATCGCTTATTGTACAAGACATTAGGTAAATATATTGACAAATCTTAAAACTATTTTTTATTAAATAATGATAAAACAAATTATTAATTTTTAAAAAGTAATATTAGTGAGTTGTTTCTGTTAATAATTTTATTTTCAATTTGTTTCTGAAACATGGTAAAGTTTGGCAGTCTCTTACATATATAAACAGACGTCTGAGATTTATTTTGAGAATCTGGTCACAGAAATGTACCAGTTATTTAGAATTATCTTGTATCTGGAATTTCCAGTTTTACTTACATTAGGATCAGCCCGAGGTCTAATCTGATGTTGCAATTTCTTTTTAGTTAATTTCTTTTCTGATTTTCTTGTTTCTGATTTGGTTATCTGCAGCTGTAATCAGTTTCTGTAAGTCCTGTTGTTTCTTTTCTCTTTCCTTTTTCCTAGCTTCAATCTTTTTCAATTCATTTATCAGCGTCTGCTCTTCTTCAATCTGTTAAAGAACACAATGTTAAACTTTTTACAAAAACTATAAAAATTAACAGTTAATGAATCAAAAAAATATTGCCACATTATAAAAATGTATTTATTTACATTCCTAGATGCATGGGTGACGTAACCACCACATGTGGTGCCTACTACTAAACGGTTACAACTAGTTTATTGTACTCCAATACAAACATGAAGCCTTGGAAAAAGAAATACAAATCCGGAGGTAAAATAGTCCCCCATTCGGATCTCCGGACGGGGACCTTTCTTCAAGGAAACAAATATACCAAACCAAACTTGATCAAAATCCTCCAGTGGAATACTGGAGGACTATCACAAGCTAAAAAGACTGAACTTACAAAAATGCTAACTGACCACCAAATTGATGTATTCACAATTCAAGAAGCAAATCTCACACAGGAACAGTTACAATATTACCACTTCAAGGATTTTACTGTTCACATACTTCCTAAAGGACGACAAATAAGCAGTGGTATTTTAGTTGGAATTCGAACACATATGACTTCGTCCGTTCAAATTATCAAAGAAATGGACAATGTAGACAAAATTGAAATAATTAAAATTAACATACGGATAAATAAATCTCAGTACAATATATATTCAATTTATAATCCACCAAATAACTCCCCTAATCTTGAACATATTACAATAAACCCAAACACAATTATAATGGGAGATTTTAATGCCCATTCACGACGATGGGGCTATACCAAATCTAATAATGCAGGGAAAATTGTAGAAGACTTATTAAATTCAACACCCATAGAAATAATACACAACAAAGAGGATCCTCCAACATATATACATTACTCTGGTTGAGGAACTAATCCTGACTTACTCTTTGTATCTTCTAATTTATACTCCAAAACCAAAAAACAAATTGTAGAAGATCCTGGCTCAGGACATAGAGCCATCATTGCTACTATTCAACTGGGGAATAACAACTTACTTCCAATGCATCTTAAACCCAGGTGGAACTTCAAAAAAGCCAATTGGAAACTGTACACAGACGAACTGGAAACCAAATTTGAAAATCCTTTAAACGAATCACTTCAGTCAGATCAATTTAACAAATCCATATGCAAAATAATATTAAAAACAGCAAAAAATATATACCATGAGGAATAGTTAAAAACTACAAACCCTTCTGGAATTCAAAATTAGAAAGAATGAAAATAGACCGAGATCTCGCTAGAAATAAAGCAGAAAAAAACAAAAGACCCAAAAGATGTACAAAATTGGAGAAAACTGTGCGCACAACTCAAAAAAGAAATTAACGGCAATAAAAGAGAAAATTTTAATAACTTCCTCCAAAAAATGGATTATAGGAAAGATGGCCAGAAAGCATATAGATTTGTACACAATATACAAAATAAAAAAGAACGGCAAAAAACACCATTTATCCACAACAACAAACAGATTACAAATGAAAGTGAAATAGCCAACAAATTCAACAAACACTACGCTAACACCTATACTTTGTCCTCAGAGAACAAAAAAGAACAAAAAACAATAAAAGAGAACCTAAAAAATTACATAAAATCAACAAGCAGTACAAAAGATAATATCTTTAATAAGAATTTCAACATTAAAGAGTTAAACATAGCCATTAATAGTTTAAAATCAAACAAATCTCCAGGAGCAGATAATATACATGCAGAATTTCTCAAACACCTTGGCAATAAAGCCAAAACTCAATTGCTCTCCCTTTATAATCTTTCTTGGAACACAAAAGTTCCTGATGATTGGAAAAAAGCTATTATAATACCTATTTTGAAAACAAAAAAATCAACAAATACTTTTTCAAATTATCGCCCAATAGCACTAACTAGTGTAATTGTTAAAACTATGGAAAAAATGATTTCAAATCGATTAAATTGGTATTTAGAAACCAATAATTTACTTTCACCCAATCAAGCTGGATTTAGAGAATTACAATCAACAAATTGTACACCTAAGTCAAGCTATTAAAGACAGTTTCAACAGAAAAGAAGACACTCTGGCAATGTTCGTTGATTTCCAAGGAGCATATGACTCTATTTGGAGATATAAATTATTAGAAAAAATGCAGACTTTAGGCATTCAAGGGAATATGCTACTCTGGATCAGCAATTTTCTCATCCAACGGTTCATCGCTACAAAGTATAATAATCACCTCTCTAAATACCAACAAACACATCGAGGTTTACCACAGGGTTCTGTACTCAGTACCATTCTCTTCAATATCTACATTAATGATCTACCTAAGCATATAGAAAAGCTCGAAACAAAAACCCTACTTTTTGCTGATGATGTTGTAATATGGGTCTCCAAACCGAAAAACCAAAGTCAACAATTAATAACCATAGCCCAACAATCACTAATACAGTTAGAGAATTGGACATCCCAGAACTTAATGAAGATAAATATACAGAAAACAAATTATCAACTATTTACATTAAGAAAGAAACCACTGCCCATCACTCTGAAATTGGAGGGTGAATTATTAACTCAAACACATGAAGCAAAATATTTAGGAATAATTCTGGACACAAAATTAACATGGAAGAAACACATGGAGAATATATGTACAAAGATAGAAACAAGGTTACCATTATTAAAACGATTAGCAGGGAAAAAGTGGGGTTGCAACACACAAACCCTAAACACCTTCTACCAAATGTACATAAAACCTGTACTTCAATATTGTGAAGAAATCCTAGTAACTACTAAAGTGGAAAAACTTAATAAATTGCAGAACCAAATCCTCCGTCTGATAACAGGAGCCGTTAAAACAACACCAATCACTGCCATGCAAATCTTAACAAATAACCCAAACATAGCATCTGATGAAATTGAGAAAACAGCAGTCACACAGTATGAAAAATTTTTAAGGCTACCCCATAATAACTGGACCCAAAGAAAACCACAAGTATGTTTAAAATCTCAGCAAAGCTTCCTAAGCATTGTACAAGAAATCAAACAGAAATTGCAACTTCCACATTCAAAAGAAAATATGCAGATGAGAAACAACCCTCTAGAATTTTTGGAAATCGAATATAACCTTCATTTAACAGAAGACATCAAGAAATCTGAAACTCCTCCATATATTTTAAAACAAATGTCACTGGAAATAATAAATCTAAGATACCCAGCTCCTGAATGGATACATATTTTTACAGATGGCTCCAGCCTACCAAATGATGGTGGCACTGGTGCTGGTGCAGTATGTCCACTTTTTTCCTTTTATCGTAAACTAAACACAAATTCAACAAACTTTGATGGCGAAATTCTAGCAATTTTCTTAAGTTTACAAAATCTTTTATATCACATCCAAAAATTTACAAAAGTTGTAATTCTATGTGACTCCAAAGCAGCCATTCTTGCTATAACACGAGACACAACACCCAAAAGCATCAAAATTATCGAATGTCACAAAATGATAAAACAGTTATCCCGTCTACATAAAAAAGTTGTACTTCAATGGATTCCGGCCCATTGTGGAGTGACAGGCAATGAAATAGCCGATTTTCTAGCCAAGAAGGGTAGCAAAATTGTTTCAAACCCAACTTCTGCTCCAGTTTCCTTTCACTCTATCAAAAGAATTATCTCAAATAAATACATCAATAAACTTAGAGAAGAATACACCACCAAAACATCTGGAAAGGAATGGGAAAATCTACAAGCTTATGACATTACTACATTACAAAGAAAATCTGCAGTAGCAACATTCAGACTGCTAACGGGACATGACTGCTTGAATAAACACCTACACAGAATTGGCATAACAGATTCACCTAAATGCCCTTTTTGCAATTTAAATGAAGATATGGAAAGAAACCATCTCCTCCGTTGTCCAGCTTTTGTAGAAGAGACCAGCCTTTCTGCTAAATATTGGAGTGCAAGAGAGCGAATGATTTAATTAATAAGTGCTCGACATTAGATACCAACCAACCAACCAACATTCCTAGATGCTATAACACGAGACACAACACCCAAAAGCATCAAAATTATTGAATGTCACAAAATGATAAAACAGTTATCCCGTCTACATAAAAAAATTGTACTTCAATGGATTCCGGCCTATTGTGGAGTGATAGGCAATGAAATAGCCGATTTTCTGGCCAAGAAGGGTAGCAAAATTGTTTCAAACCCAACTTCTACTCCAGTTTCCTTTCACTCTATCAAAAGAATTATCTCAAATAAATATATCAATAAATTTAGAGAAGAATACACCACCAAAACATCTGGAAAGGAATGGGAAAATCTACAAGCTTATGACATTACTACATTACAAAGAAAATCCGCAGTAGCAACATTCAGACTGCTAACGGGACATGACTGCCTGAATAAACACCTACACAGAATTGGCATAACAGATTCACCTAAATGCCCTTTTTGCAATTTAAATGAAGATATGGAAAGAAACCATCTCCTCCGTTGTCCAGCTTTTGTAGAAGAGACCAGCCTTCCTGCTAAATATTGGAGTGCAAGAGAGCAAATGATTTTATTATCAAGTGCTCGACATTAGATACCAACCAACCAACCAACATTCCTAGACACATGAATTTGTCTACGTGTCAAAAGCTCAGTTCCTATTTTGTGTTAGTTTGATGGAGTAGTAGACAGACAGAATTAGTATGTAGTGAATGTTTTAGACATATTTTCTTCCTATTTTTAAACTAGTTAGAGAAAATGATTTTAATATCACCTCATAAATTTCCGTGTTTTCATGATACCGATTTCAAAGGTCATTTTACCTTCATCTTCAAACTCCAATTGTTGAAATTTTGAAATTAACACCATCTTCCAAACTGCCATCTGGTGCCAATTTTACATACTTTGAGATTAAATTTTGTTTGCTGGGAACTTCAAAATTTAATTTAATCTCCAAGTTCATAAAATTGGCACCAGATGGCAGTTCGGAAGATGATATTCAGGCAAAATTTCAACAGTTGGAGATTGACTGAAGATGAAAGTACGAGTAAAATGACATTTGATATCGGTATTGTGATAACACGGAAATTTATGTGGTGAGATATAAAAACATTTTCTCCAACTCATTTACAAATTGAAAATACCTCATATTGTTACTTCCCATTTTAATTTTTATTAAATGTTTTATTCCACAAACATTCTCACCTATAAATATCTCACACAAGAATGGGCACACATATAAACAAATGGATCACTAACAAACATTGAGGATGGGACTGGAAATTTTTCTCTTTAGGTGAGATGAGATGTTAAATTTGACTCAATTACTGATAGTGTAAAAACCTTAGTGTTACTTCTTACCAAATATATAATTAAGTATGTTCCTACTTTAATTTTTAATTCTGATAGCACCAAACAATCTCGATGAAATTTAGCAATTGAAACTTGTAATAGTTTTGGATTATCACTTCATTCATCAATTCTGTTACTTTTACAGAAGATAATCCTCCTGCATTCCACTGGAGGATGTTGAGTGTAGTTCTTTCTTTTGCTCTAATAAGAGCAGTTTTTGTTTTGTACTGGTGCTTCTTGAGCCTATAATTGTTGTTCATTTTACAGCAACATCTCAAAATCTGCTCCCAGGGGACACCACGTGGAGGTGAACAACCTTATTACCACCTTCTAGTCTGTCCAGCTATAAATTCAACTGCACAACATTCTAAGAACCTTGTTCGCTTGTACTGGGAAGCCAGAGAGAAAATGACTTAAGCGTCAAATCTCGCCATTAGAAAACAACAACTTGTAATAGTTTTATTTTAATAAATGTGTTGGAGAAAATGTTTTAACATCTCATCTCACAATGAGTTGGAATTTGACTGAAGATGGAAGTAATACTATACTTTTAAAAGCGGTATCGTGAAGACACACAACTTTGTGAGGTGAGATGTTAAAACATTTTCTCCAACTCATTTATTAAAATAAAACTATTACAAGTTGTTGTTTTCTAATGGCGAGATTTGACGCTTAAGTCATTTTCTCTCTGGCTTCCCAGTACAAGCGAACAAGGTTCTTAGAATGTTGTGCAGTTGAATTTATAGCTGGACAGACTAGAAGGTGGTAATAAGGTTGTTCACCTCCACGTGGTGTAAATACCTCATAGTGTTTCCTCTCACTGTAATTTTAATTAAATTGTAATAGTTTTATTTAACATTTAAAGGAAGTGACACTATGAGGTTTATTTTTAATAATATGAGTTAGAAAATGCATGACTCTCCTCATATTTGTAGTTTCTTGAAGACCCAGGATTTCGACACTCTACATGTCATTGTCAATTCTTTCTAACTGTTGAATCGGTGGTTGGTGATCTTACAGGTTGATTTCTGCTCTCTCTGTTGGCTGACCGATGAACTTCCAAATTAATTTTTTTTTCTTTTTCCCCGGAAATTTCTTTTATTTATTTCTATTTTCAAATTCCAAATCAATTTTTTTCTTTTTCCCCAGAAACTTCTTTTATTATATTTCTATTTTGAAATTCCAGGGAAAAAAAAAAAAAATTGATTTGGAAGTTCATCGGTCAGCCAACAGAGGGAGTAGATATCAACCTACAGGATTACCAACCACCGATTCAACAGTTAGAAAGAATTGACAATGACATGTAGAGTGTCAAAACCCTGGGTCTTCAAGAAACTACAAATATAAGTTGAATCATGCATTTTCTAACTCATATTATTTATTACACCATTTTTTTTTTTTCACTTTCTTCTTCATCTCCTCCTACAGGTGCATATATACCTATCACTGTTAAGTATCCTAGAGATAATTTTATTCGGATTTGAACTATTCTTTCCTTCCAAAAAGTATAGCTATGTATTGAATTTCTAAATCGTTTGTGAATCATAATGGTAACTCCTGCTTGTGCATGAATATGTTTTTTTACACCACTATAAAACTGAATGTAATTTTGAGTTTCTTTGGTGCCTTGTAATTTCTTTTTTGTTTCTGATATTACAGCTAATGAAATCCCCTTTTTGCACAATATATCATCTAATTGATCATCTTTATAGTTAATCCCTTGTACATTCCATGTGCTAAAAAGCAAAATATTTTTTTTCTTCCAAGAGTTGTCCTTTTTCATGCTTTGGTCGTCATTAGTTTGATCCTTCCGGGAAATTCTCGTATAAGACTTGAAAGCATAATAATAGTCCCTTCGATTGGTTGCCGGCCAAAGGAAGGCAAGACCAGTGATGGGGCTGCCATCTTATAGCCTCTGGTCAGGCTTTTCTGGAGAAGAAAAGAAAATAAAGGAAAGAAGAAATGGAAGAAAGGAAAGACTCCCTAGCCCTCGGATGCCCTAATAGTGTCGGGGTCGAAAAAAACAAGAGTTAACCAAGAGAGGTTAGATAGTAAAGTTAAAAGAGTGCAAAACACAAGTAAGTGGAAGAAATGTTTTGCTCAGCTTGGGCACCTTGTGGTCGCCATCCACATATCCCCTAGATGAGGACCCCTGAGGTGTTTATAATTATATACCAAGAGGACGAAGATCACTGGGCCGTCCTATGAAACGCTGGAGGGAAAATTTTCTATAGGATCGTAACAGGCCTTGGCCTAATACTTGGAAGGAAGAAGACACCATTTTTTTTATTCAATGCCACCAGTTTGTCATTTCAACACTTCTGGTATTCTTTCCTGTCATTGGTGTATTGTCCACAGCTGTGGTCTCGAGGTAGTGTGCTGCCTTGTCATGCAGTGGGCCCGGGTTCAACCCCCGGTCGGGGCAGTTTTTCTGGGTGAGGTTTTTATCAGGGTTTTTCCTCACCTGTAAGACAAATGTCAGGAAAACTTTAAGGCCCAAACGGTCCCCGAAGTCATATGGCCATCATCATCATCATCCTTATCATTATCACCATCATCCTTCACCGGTGTGGAAAACAATGGGAAGCTACCACACCCACAATTCCCTAGTAAAGCTGCAAGCATAGCATGAAAATGCTATGATTGCAGTAAAGGACCTGCCTTCGGGCAGAATTACTATGGATGGATTGGTGTATTATAACCCCCATCTGAGATTGGGATGCCTGGAAGGCAGAGTTATGCTGTCCCAATGATAAGAAGGTGATGATGATGGTAATGAAATGCCAGGAGAGGCCTTCTAAACTTAATCTAATGAGATGAATATGATAATGAAGATAAATTAAAATGTTTCATACCGCTCCTCATAATCAATCTTCTGAGTATAATTTTATTTAGAAGATTGATTATTGAGGAGAGATACGAAACATTTTAATTTATCTTATATTAAACCTCATAGTGATTTATTCCTATAAAAGTTCACGATAATGATGGCCAGACGATGTTTGGGGACCACTTGGGCCTTAAAATTTCCTGACATTTGTATTACAAGTGAGGAAAAACTCCAAAAAAAACCCTCACCCAGGAAACTTGTCCCAACCTGATCAAATTTCAGCCTGCTGTGTGACAGGCAGCATTCTACCCTCGCGACCACTGTGGTGGACTGATTATTACACCATAATTTCTGAGAGGATCTTATTTTTCTGAGGTGAGGTGTACAATTTAAAACAATATACATTATTAAGTTATGTAGATAGGAAATAACACTATGAGGTTCTTTAATATTGTTTATTTTTTATTATTTCACTCACCTCATACTTCATATTTTATATTATGAAGTATGAGGTGAGTGAAATAATAAAAAATAAACAATATACATTACCTGTTCTGGAGTTCTTTCAAATATCCTTTTAAGCTGTTCCTTTCGCCTTCTTTCATGGTCTGCATCAAATACATACACCTTGGTATCATGACTTGCGCCATCCTTCAGCTGAAATATAATTATTTTATTAAACATATAAGTATTTTACATTCAAACTAGACTGTCTAGTGTTAAAGAAGGAAGTTATTACCACTGCTGTATCATTACTCTTAAGTTTTGAAGATGGTTCTAATCCCTTTTCATTCACTTCTCATTAATGTCCTGCCCAATGAGAGAAGAAATCTTTTCATGGGATTTTTAGCCAGTATAGAGAAGATTACAGCAAACTCCTGATTATCCGTGTTAATTGGGACCGAGATATGCATGGAAAATTGAAAAACATGGATAATCCAATTAAGTTATTCGGTGCCGTGGAAGTTGATCAAAAATGTATTTACCCACTTTAACACTACTTAAATGCAACAAATATTCATAAAATGTTATATTAAATGTATTTAGATGTGAGTACTAATTATCATTATTTTATTTTACTCGTAAATATGAAAAAAATGTGGGACTATTTCCAGTTATGACCACTCTGGTTATGACAATTATTCAAAATGGGCACTATAACCAGCGACAACTACACTAGTGACCACCGATATCCACACTTATAACCAGCAATGACAAATAATCAGCGATTCCTACACTAGTAACCACCGATATCCACACTTATAACCAGCGATGACAAAAATCACCGATGACCACACTACTAACTAGCAATAAATCCACTGCCACAGCATATCCATGGTTTCAATCTGTAACAACAAACTTTCAGTGACTCCACAATGGAAATTTCTGAAATTGTATTGTATTTTCAGAATATTGATTGGTACCGTTAAATGCATCAGGGAGGAGGTTGTGAGTGAAGGTTACTATTGTGCTAGTTTCTAAGCATAGTTCACAGTAGCACGTTTAAAAATAAAGATTTTTTTCATAATAATACAAAATACAGTATTTTTAAAAAATACAGTAAAAAGGGCCATGCCTGGTTAATCTGTAAACCGGATAATATGTGCGTGGATAATCGGGAGTTTGCTGTACATAACAATAAGCTAGGCTCCGTGGCATAAGCAGTTAGATGCTCGCCTCTCACTGCAGGGGTCCTGAGATCGAGTCTCGGTCACTCCATATGGGTTTTATGGTGGACAAAATGGAGCTTGGGCAGGTTTTTTTCCCCATTTTCCCCTGCCACAATTTCACTCCACCATTTCTCCATACTCATCCATTTTGTTCATCTGCCCCTGTGATGGTGCATCAGGCATGGTCGGCCAGCACCCTTGTCATTCACATACCTCTATATATATATATATATATACACAATCAGTTGAATATGGATTAATAATAAATAATTTCAAAACAAAATACTTAAAATGTAAAAGTAAAGTGATCCCACTACAGGCCTCAGGAGGCCCATAGGGTAATAGGAGGTTAAGGCTCCCACTTTTTCTAGACAATCAGCACTTGATATCAGCCCTGCGTGACGGCCGTCTTTACCCCCAGAACAAGCTCTGGTACTCATTTCCATTAGAAGCTGAGTCGACCCCAGGACCACACTGCCGCTAGAGGGTTTGGGTCAGTTTAAAAATCCTGACCCCCCCGGGGCTCGAACCCTTGACCTTCTGGCTTGTAGTGCAGTGTCTTAACCACTACGCTATGGCACGTCCCTATACAACAAGAAATTAAAAAATAATTAATCTGAACATCAATATATAGAAGTAAAATCATATAAATATCTTGGTTCAACTGTAAATGGAAAAAACTATATAGAGGAAGAAATTAGTGAAAGAATTTCTTTGTGCAATAAAGCTTACTATGCAAATAGAATACTATTCAAAAGTAAACTTGTCTCCAGATTAACTAAAGTTAAACTGTATAATACAGTAATAAGACTGATTGTAACTTACGGCTGTGAAACATGGGTACTGAAGGAGTCTGATAAACAAAAACTATTAATCTTTGAAAGGAAGATCTTACGGAGAATTTTTGGACCAATTAGAGAAAGTGATGGCACATGGTGTATACGAATGAACTCTGAATTAAATAATCTAATACAAAATAAAAATGTAATAAACCACATTAAAGCTCAAAGACTGCGCTGGTTTGGACATATAAATAGAATGCAGGAAGACAAGCTTGTAAGAAGAATATACAAATGGAAACCAATTTGCACCAGAACAACTGGACGCCCAAAAAAACAGATGGCAGGATGATGTTATAAAAGATATATTGGAAATGAAAATTGGAAATTGGCCAGTCTGTATCCAGGATAGATCCAGGTGGAGAAAAATTGTTGAGGAGGCCAAATCTTCAATGAGGTTGGGTCGCTGCTAAACAAGAAGAAGATATATATATATTTACACAGGTTCATTCATCTCATCCCTTGACCCGACCCTTAGTTGGACATGAATTGGGAATTGAATCAGTGCACTGACCATTGTGCAATTTAGGCTTCCTTGTTCAAACACACATTTTTTTCTCTTAACTAACCAGCTCCATGGTATTATCGAACCCGTATGTTTATGGCCTCAGACATACAATCTCCATAAATCCCATCCTGACCCAATATTTTCCAATAACCCCCCTGCATAATTTACCTTCCTCAAATCATGGTTGTTATTTTCCCACCTCATTCTTGACCTTCCTACAGGGCATTTTCCTCCTGGTTTTCCTACAAGGAGTTTCCATGCCCATCTTCCATTCCCCATTCATGCCACAGTCCCATCCATCGCAGTCTACAAGACTTAACTGTTTTTATTACATCTGGTTTTTCAAAAGATCATGTAACTCACTGTTATGCAGACTTCTCCATTCACTTGTCTCTTATATAAATAAAATTTTCTCTTCAAAAATTATTTTCTATAATCAATTAAATTGGCATTTACTTGATGAAAATCCATAGTTTATTTAATTATATAAAAATAAAACTTAAAGTTTTATGTGATTTTCATATTTATTAAAATATTAGCTAATACCCGGCGTGCACTGCTACTCATAAATAAATGTTAATGGTTTTTTTATAAGTTTAAACGCCACCATTCGTGCAATGTTCGGGAATCTGCTTATCCCGATATTCTTGGCATCAATGAAAGACAAAAATGGTTATTGTGAGTTATCCGTAGAAGATAAACATAGGGTGTCACGGACTTTTTTGTATAGTTTTTTGAGATGTTCAATTCTGTGTATATTAAATTGGTGTATTTGTTATGGTTTAGGCAGCATAAGCCATTTAAGCGTCAAAATAGGGACTTTATTTCACTACAAAGGGTGATTTTTAGGGGTGAAGGGGTTGAGTATTACAACTATTTTATAGCCTATGTTCATCCCCGGAATCTCCTGAATGTTTTTCAGAAAGCCCCATCTCAATCGGATGAACAGTATGGCAGAGCACGCTTGTCCAGGAATCAACTTATCCCAATCTTCTTGGCATCAATGAAAAACAAAAATGGTTATTGTGAGTTATCCGTAAAAGATAAACATATGCTGTCATGGACTTTTTTGTAGAGTTTTTTGAGATATTCAATTCTGTGTATATTAATTTGGTGTATTTGTTATGGTTTAGGCAGCTTAAGCCATTTAAGCGTCAAAATAGGGAGTTTATTTCACATTTTTCACTACAAAGGGTGGTTTTTAGGGGTGAAGGGGTGAAGGGGTAGAATATCACAACTCTCTTATAGCCTATGTTCATCCCGGGAATCTTCTGAACATTTTACAAAAAACCCCATCAAAATCGGATCAACAGTATGGCCGCACATAGAATACGAACAAACAAACAAACATTCATATTTATATATAAGATAAATTAGTAACAGCTTTATTAAGTTATGTAGATAGGAAATAACACTATGAGGTTCTTTAATATTGTTTATTTTTTATCATTTCACTCACCTCATACTTCATAATTTATAGCAGACCCAGGGTTTCTTCACGTAATTCGTGACATTGTCAATGCTGCGTCATGTTTGGACGTCAGTTGTGAACATGACGCAGCATTGACAATGTCACGAATTACGTGAAGAAACCCTGGGTCTGCTATAAATTATGAAGTATGAGGTGAGTGAAATGATAAAAAATAAACAATAGTAACAGCTGTTTCGGTACTTTGTACCTTCTTCAGACATGATTACAAATGAATGAATTTTGTTATTATAAAAAAAATTGTTGCATAGTTACAGTTGTTATGTACTATAATAACAAAATTCATTCATTTGTGATCATGTCTGAAGAAGGTACAAAGTACCAAAACAGCTGTTACTAATTTATATTTTAATAAATATGAAAATCACATAAAACTTTAAGTTTTATTTTTATTTAATTAAATTAATTGTTTTTATCTTTCAAGCTGAGTGTATAAATTTACATATAACATCACAATATATTTACATATTTAAAAAATTGTAGTATATATAAATCCTTTTCCTAGGTTGGCCATTTAACCTCTTCCTCATGCTATTCGGCTACAGATCTTACCTTGGTTAGAATCCCACATACATCATAGTATCTCTCCTTGAGATCCTCGACAGTTCTGTCAGGGAAACGAGATCTGTCCCAACGATCACGTATCACAATGAAACGTAAATCAAAACGTCGACACAAGTCAAATAAATGGTCTGTTTCTTGTCGTGTCCAGGAATCATTTTGTAAGTGCTGAAGATAATCTGCATCTGTGTAAGTAGGAACCGGAACTTGCTAAAATAAAAATTAAACTTCATTTACACATAAACATATCTCTGCACTTTCGACAACCACAGCTGGAGTTTTCAAGAGGATATCCTTCTTATTTTCAATTGATATTATGATTACCAGATTTTTGTTCGAATCTTCATCTACAACGTTGCCGTCTGGTGTTGATTTGATGAACTTTGAAATTCCCGATGAACAGGACCTGATCTCAAAGTTCATCAAATCAACACCATATGGCAACGTTACAGATAAATATTCCAATGAAAATCAGGTAATCATAACATCGGTTGAAAATGAGAGGGATGTCCTCTTGAAAACTGCAGTTCCCGTGTTTCAAAAAACATAAACTATGAGGTAAGATAAGAAGTCTCTTAAGAATCAAATGAATCGTGAATTCTTCTTACCTCATACTTCTACGTTTTTTAAACACAGCACCGCAGTATCAGCAACCATCATCACCTGTTTTCACGACTGTCAATTTTTTTCTTTTGCCAGTAATTATCCAAACTGCCATCTGGTGTTCTTTTGAAGGAATCATTTTCTAAACTGCCATCTGTTCTTCAAAAATACAACAGATGGCAGTTTAGAAAATGATTCCTTCAAAAGAACACCAGATGGCAGTTTGGATAATTACTGGCAAAAGAAAAAATTTATAATCGTGAAAACAGCTGATGATGGTTGCTGATACTGCGATGCTATGTTTAAAAAAACATTGAAGTATGAGGTAAGAAGAATTCACAATTCATTTGATTCTTATCAATAAAACCTCATAATGTTAAAAATTCCCAAATTTATTATATTAAAAGATGTCTCTTAAAAATATCACTTTATTTATTGATCTAATAAGTGAACTGTCAACCATTGCATGCTGAAACTTACCTTGAAATTTCTTCCCGAGAAGCGCTGTGATGTACCAAGACCGTGAATTAAATTATAGGGAAGTAATACAACTTCCAAATTGGTAGATTGGATAATCCTCACTAACTGCCATCTACACATGTCCCACTTTATTCCTCTCTGCTCTTATTGAAGCAGGAAGTTCATGGCTTCGATTCCTGTACCTTGCAGTTAAAAAAAAATAGCAGATAATTTTTTTGGAAATGGGCTTGGTGCATTACAATGCTTCTCTGGGAGAAATTTCAAGGTAGATTTATGCATGCAATGGTTGACAATTTCTTTGTAAGATCATATTGTATTTGTTTATTTTTTTATGATAAATTATGAATGAATATAATGAAATGGGTGCTGATAATGAAATTTGAACCCATAATTTACCTTGAAAACTGAGTAAAACCAGGAAAATACCTGTCAGTTTGGTTGGTAGTGGGAATTGAACCCAGAACTTCCTAAAAAAAGTCTCAGAGCTATTGTCTGAACCAGCTCACTCAGTAAAGCTATATGTTACGATAAGAGATAAAATATACAACCTTATTGAATTTAGCAAATGGATATTCTTTAGTTTCATCTGTTGTTCTTTTCCAATGATGAAATATGGCACCGTCTGATCTTGCAGGATTTGTAAATGGCATCCATCTCCATGGACGAACTCGTCTCATCCCTAACTTTGCCTTTAGCTGTTTATATCCCTGACCTAATAAAATAAATCATTAACCATTTAAGACACTGTATTTAATCAGCTTATGAATACAACAATTTATTAAATTAAATTCTTGTAACATACTTGTATTTGTAGGAAATAATGGAGGTGCATCCTTGTTGTCAGTATACAATAATGCAAAAACTTCACGATGCATTCCTTCTGGGCGTTTTGAAACTTTAGTTGTTAATGGTTTCTTTTTTACTTTCTCTGGTCCTATTATAGCTTCTTTAGTTATTTCAGGCGTCGGAGGCCGATCCAACTCCAGAATATCTCTCACATCAGCCATTTTGTTGATCTAAAACTACATACACATGACATTAATAAGAATAAAAAAAACAAAGTAAACACAGGAGCAGATAAAACAGATGAAAGGAAAGATGAAAGCAGATGAAATGAAATGAAATGGATGACATGAGTATAGAGAAGTGGTTGAATGAACCCACATGGAAAGACATGGACACAAACTTAGGTCCCAGAGGTAGAGGGCAAAGTGTGTATTTAAGTCATCATCATCAATCATCAATTGCAGGCATGGATTAGGCCATTGGCCTGTTCCGCTTCAGGACAGAAATTGGTCCCTACATCTCTTCTTAGGTCTTCCTGGGTGTCTTCGTCCTGTGGGTCTGTAGTTCAATAGCTGCAGAGGTAATCTGTTGTTTGGCATTCTAAGGTGTTCATGCCAATTATTTTGATATTTTTGAATGGTTTCAGGTATTGCTGGTGTGTTGAGAGCTTTGCGGATATCTTCATTATGCATGTGGTCATAAAGCGTATAACCCGCTAAAGGTCTTAATAACTTCATTTCTGCAGCTACTATCCTATTTAATTTACCTGTAGTAAGAGTCCAGGTTTTAGAACCATAAAATAGAGTTGGAAGAGCCATTCTTTTATAAAATTTTAGTATTGTATCTGGGCGTACTTTTCGGAAAAGAATGCCTTTTATTGTTCCTATAAGTTCTTGAAATTTGACCAATTTTATGTCTATGTCTTTACATGTGTTGTAGGAAAGATTGCAGCCAAGATAAGTAAAGTTATTAACTTGTTCTATTATATTGTTGTTAATAACAATTTTAGTTTGTATCGGTATTTTCCCTTGAAGTGTATTTAAGTTAATTATAGAAAATTGGGATTACAAACGCAATGACGATGTCTTGAAGGAACTAAGCTTTGAACCAGTCATACATGAATACCAGAACAACTGGTTGAATAACATGTGACAAATGAGTTCAGATAGAGTTCCCATATAGAGCTTTGTCATTGTCCAACAGAGAAGAGATCTCTGGGCCATCAAAGGATGTACTGGATACAGAATTCATCAATGAGATCATAACAGGCCTCAGACTTGTATGGATGAAGAGGAAAGATTGAAAAATGACTGCTGAGATAACAAGAAGCCTGAAGATGTATGAGGAATATTCTTCCATATTTTGTCAATTATTTCCAATAAAAATCTATGTAAATGAACGAATGAAGAACACTAAAAGTCCATCTTGAAGGAATTGTGTGAACTAAGCAAGTAAAATATATTATCCAATTTTGCTGATTTACAGGATTATCTTTATATTGTTAATTCAATTTTATACGAGGGTGGATAAAAATATAAACCGGAATTTGTATCTGGAGGCTCTGGTAGCAAACTGCAAAGATTGCGGTTTGGAGGAGAAGTTGGTGGGGGTGTCTGGAGAAGGGATCTTGATGTGTTGCACTCCGAAGAGCGGCTGCTTGCTTCAGTATGCCATGAGCGAGCAAGAGGTATACACGTCTGTTGCGCAATGCATTATTATTAAGTTTTTGGCGAAAGAAGGCACTAAACCTTCTGAAATTTTGAGAAGGCTCCATGCGCAGCTCGGGGAAGCAACCCTTTCGAAGACGCAGGTGTATGATTGGCGCAAAAAAAATTTTAGCGGGCCAGGATTCAGTGGAAAATGAGCCCCACCAAAGACGGCAACAAACAAGCATCACTGCAGACAACATTCGTGCTGTACGGGACCTTATTGACGAGGATTGGCATGTAACAATTTCTGAAATTACTTCACACGTTGGAATAAGCTTCGGAAGTGTTCAAGCCATCATCAGTGATGAACTCAAATTCCGAAAATTGTCTGCCAGGTGAGTTCCTTGGCTCCTCAGCCAGGAACAAAAAAATTTGCGCCAGGAAGTGTCTCAGAGGCATTTGAGTTGCTACGAGGAGGAAGGAGATGATTTTCTGAATCGCATTGTGACCTCTGATGTTCCAGATTTGTTACCCCGTGACTACCATTTGTTTGGGCCACTGAAAGAAGACCTGGGAAGAAGGCGGTTTGGTGACAATGCAGCAGTAGAGGAGTTCGTGTGCAACTGGCTGACTACACGTCATCCCTCATTCTTCAAGGACAGCATCAAAAAGTTGCCAACTCGATGGCAAATGTGTGTTGGAAATGCAGGAGACTATGTAGAAAAATGAGGTGGTAGTTTTGTATTTTTTTGTTAATTCAATAAAATTGTAAACAATAATTCCAGTTTATATTTGATTCACCCTCGTATATCCTGTTATGATGCAAGAAAACAAATCTGGTGGCTGCTGGAGCAATTTTTAAGTTAAGGTGTCAAGATAAACTTCCACTTTTTATGATTCAATTTCACTAATATTTGGAGCATACCTTTCTCATTTTATTTCAATAGCATATACTGAGTTTAGGGCTCAACTGCACTTCTACTAGTGCTTGATTTTCCAGTTATATTGTTGTAAACTATAGATCTTCTTCTGTATTTACTAACATTATTTAATATTTTAAACCTTTTCAAACAATTTTTATAACATTATTAGACAATTTTGAAATATTTATTTAAATATGTAAATCACAATATTATGACACTGTTAGACAATATTTTGTGATGCTGCTATTTTTTCCACAGAGTATATTACTTAGTCTATGATTTTTCTATCGCTGTTTTGGGTTATCGCTAGGGAGTGATGAGTAAGTGTATACCCATATTTAATAAATGTTTGGTAATTTTAATATTATTAATGTTTTTTTAACATAGATTTGGGGATTTATTGCAAATATTGGTCATTTAAATTTCATAGTGACCGATAGTAATCGAGGATAATAATCGATATGTGGTTCGATTGTGGGTTATCGCTGTCTCTATAAACTCTGGCACATGCACACTGTTGTTCTATAGGACTTTGAAAATATTTCACGCTAGTTTAAGTACAGTTTTTCCAAAAATTGTATTTGTCGATCACAAATTTTTCTAAGTTCTATCGAATCACAGTGCGCATGCACGAGGTGCTTGAATGCTTAATGAAGCTTCTGCAACATGGCAGTAAAATCGGCATTACTTTCACAATAACTTCCCAAATGTTTATAATAAATGGACGTACACCAACTTCCCTCTTCCTAACCTAAGAAAATTAAATACATATTATTTAATCTTGTGTACACTAACTTGTCCCATCAGAATCTAACAAAATGAAGTTAATTTCTTGAAATATGGTTTGGAATTAATTGTGAATGTTGGTCACACCAATTCCATTTTGCGGAAGTTACATGAAGCATTTGTGCATCTAGTGCATGCACATTGCAATTTTGTACTACTTCATTCAATATATTTGCATAATTATATAAATATTTAAAAGCATGAGAAATGTTTAAAGAATTGTTGCAAAAATGTTTAAAATTGTATGAAACATAATTACAAGTAGTAAATGTATGTAGTGCAACAGTGGCATAAGAATGTTGTATGGAAAATCATGATCAACAAATACTAGATTAGAGCCTTTTTTTTTAATTTAAAGTTATGAAGCTCTTCTCAGAATTTCACAATTACTTTAAATAATGTTGTGTGACTAAGAATAATTGGATAAGGTATACTTACCGTCGCAAATAAATTCTTCTAAGTTCTATAGAATCACAGTGCGCATGCGCTAGTGCTTCATGTAATCCCAGAAAGATAAATGCAACCTCCAGCAGTTGGCGGTATATGTATGTGAAATCAGTATGACATTTTGAATTTTTCATAGAATAACAGATATGAAGAGGAATTTATTTTATGTATTGAATCACATTTAAAAAGCAAGGAACCTAAAAGCTAACCAAACCTAAATCAATTACTGTAAAACAAACCAATTACTCTAATGTAGGTGAAATCCAGGGAATGTGCATGTGATGTTGGCAACATCTGGAGTATTTTGGGTTGTTGATGGTGGCAACATTGGAACAACATAGGAAGAGGAGGGAAAATAGCAGAAAGCAGCAAGTAATCAATGTAGCACGATCATGTTTTGCGTAAATATATAAATATAAAAAAAGATCGTTGCAACATTGGAAGATGTTTAAAACGTGTTTAAAAGTGTTGCAAAATGTTTTAAACGTGTTTAGTACATCAGTGGCATAAATTAAATTGAATTTTTTTTGCGACGGTTAGTATACCACACCCAGAATCATTATCTAAATTAAAATGTTACCTTTGGTTACTCTTATACCAAGACGAAATCACTGACTAATTCAAGGTTAGAGCAAGTTATTCCTGTTAGTTTTTTTAAGTTAAAATTAAACTGTCATAAAACTAAAACAATAGTACTGAGGATAGCATTTTGAAAATGTTCAACAGACTAAAAATGATGATTGAGAATATATCAGTGACTTATTAGTGACTACGGCTTTTTATAATAATCTGGATTTCGTCGGCCTATTCAGATTAAATTCCATGATTATCTATCAGTTGTTTAAATTCTGTCAAAATTGATATAATTTTGCTCTGCACGTTAACCTCAAACGTGAGACTTCATATTCAATAATAATGAGATGTTTTATTAATAAGAACGAAAATATCGTATGAATATGAAAAATTATAACTTACACTATCCTCTTGTCAATTAATACAATTACACTTTAATTTCAGTCAAACTGCTATCCAAATAATCAAACTTCACAATAATATCCAGCATCCATATTGAAAATAGCCAGTGATGCCATTTGATTTTTATTACCAACATAAAATGCCCATTCCAAATAAGAATTTCCCTCATCATTGTTATTACAAAAATAGAGAAATTTATATTCGCTCCAATTAATTTCATTCTTGTTAAATTCCTTTTATATCGTCCAATAAACTATAAATCCAATAACTGTAGCTGTTAATCTTGTCTTATTAAACCGCATTATACCCTATCCACTGTTATGTTATCATATTTAATATTATTCTAAAAGGTTATGAAGGTTGAGATTTTAATGATCTCTCCAATGGTCTCTGTCAATAAATCAATTCTTGGTCTCCTCCATGACATTTTTCCTTCTTTTAATTCCACTGAAGTCTTGAGTACCCTACCAAGCATTTTAAACAATCATCCTAAACTTGCTCTTATTATTATTATGCAAACTAACCTGTGTTGTTTACCAATGAAAATTTCTGCTTCGATAAATACCTAAAAAATATATACTAATGCATGCAAGATAATACCGGTATTAAAAAGACTACAATTCTCCCATGGAAACGATTGTTTTCGGTTATGTCTCAATTTTTGACTCAAATAAAATACCTTTTAATTTTTTTACTTTATTAATCACTATAATTTTTAGAGGGATCTTACATGTAATTGAATGACTTCTCCATAAAATACTGCATATTTTTAAAGCTAATAAAGTAATCTGAATTCTCTAGAAATATCAGTAATAAAATTTATTGTACAATAAATATACGTATGATTGAAAATAAAGACTTTTCATAGCAAATGGCATCTAAAATATTTTAAAATATATTTAAGCATGATTCTAGCAATTTGGGCTCTTTTCTTTTTTTTATGGAGCAATATTAAAATACTCACAGTTAAAACTTATCTTCCGAGGTAGGTGGATTAAGAGATAGGTGCCGGTATATTGGGAAATATATTTTATTTAAGTAAAGTAAAGTGATCCCACAACAGGCCCGGAGGCCCTTGGGGTAGTAGGAAGTTAAGGCTCCCACTTTTTCTAGACAATCGGCACTTTATGTCAGCTGGGTTGTCAGCCCTGCATGACGGCCACCTTTACCCCCAGAACAAGCGTCTGGTACTCATTTCCGTTAGAGGCTGAGTCGACACCAGGGCCATAGTGTCGCCAGAGGGTTTGGGTCAGTTTAAAAATGCTGACCCCAACAGGACTTGAACCCTCGACCCTCCGGCTTGTAGCTCAATGCCTTAACCACTACGCTATGGGGTGCCCCCATATTTTATTTAATGTAAAGCTAACTTAGTCACTTGCTCTATTGAAGTAGAGGTTCATGATCACATGAACTTATCCTCACCATGGCTTAGCTAACATTTTACCGTCATTCTTTGCATAATTCACCTCCCTCAAATCATGGTTAATGTTATTTTCCTATCTCATTCTTCACTTGCCAACTGGACACTTTCTCTCAGGTTTTCCTACATGAATTTTCCATTGTAGTAAATTCCTCAAGACAAGTCTGAGGATATAAGTCTTAGAGAAATGTAAATATTGATGTTTCTGTTATTAATTTAATACTTTTCACTTAAGGATAAATTATATTTGAAGAGAAAAATTATACGCTGAGTCTGGGGTTTGAACCCAGGACCTTTGGCTTTCTAGGCCAATGCTCTACCACTGAGCTACCTGAGAAATTCCAATCTAAACGCAAATTTTTCTCTTATACATTGTTAATTTCCAAGCGTCAACTGCTACAAGCATTTGCTCGATCATGCAAATGACGGCTTCTTATTTAAGACATTTATTGGGAATTTAAACATTAATTTATAAACCCAAGTAGGGCTTCTTTCAATGTTTCCATTACTAATTTGACACTTCTAACTGAAGGATAAATTATATTTGAAGAGAAAAATTATGCAATTTGCATGATTGAGCAAATGGTCGTAGCATTCAGCACTTGGGAATTAACAATGGGTGGATTTCTCAACCGAAGTCTAAACCACGACTCCGGTTTTCCAATTTTTTATTGTTTCCATAACACTTATAAAATGACTGAAAACTGACTGAAATTGTTATGAAACCATAGACATGATTCAGACATTTGTTTTTTTAATTAATATCCATATATTTTTAGTTTCTATGGTTGTTATGAAAACAATAAAAATTGGAATACCGCGGTCATGGTTTAGACTTCGGTTGAGATATCCACCTAATGTATAAGAGAAAAATTTGCGTTTAGATTGAAGTTTCTCAGGTAGCCAGTGGTAGAGCATTGGCTTAGAAAGCCAAAGGTCCTGGGTTCAAACCCTAGTCTGAGCGTATCATTTTTATCTTCAAATATACATGTAATATCCTTTATGGCTGCTAAATGTGTTTACTATCTTGGAAGCAGGTCCGAATGATCAGAATAAACTGGAATGCAAGGTGCTACAAGTCTCCTTGAAGGGCAGAAAAAGGAACAAAGGACTGAGAAAGGCACTCTCACTACAACTGAAAGACTGGGGAGGTCACTTGGTGGGGGAAAAACCACAGACTATTTAAGTGGGGAACCAATATTGACAGAAGTTACGTTGGATCTCAGATGTTCTGCTGTGCTGAAAGGTTAGGATCAAGAGAGCAAAGGGTAGACATGTGGAAAACCTAGAAAAATATTTTCTTTTCAATATTAGTGGTCTATAGAGATAGTGTAGTATTGAATTATATGATGTATAACATAATATTACTCCTCAGGACTAAATCACCAAAAGAATTAAAACTGAGCTCTTACAATTTTATATGGATCCTAGTATATTGACACACAAAAGGAAATGAAAGGGCTGCTATGTTAGTTATTCTTTAGCTTCATGGCACTTTGTGTCTAGACCAGGTGTGTCCAACCTACAGCACGCAGGCTGCTTGCGGACCTCAATCCTATCGCATGCAGCTCGCAATGATATTTGCTCTCTCACATCGGATTCAGCTCGCAGTGACAATTGCAAGTTACAGTCTAATATCATTTATGAAATAAGTAATTCTATTTGGAATAAGATAAACTTGAAAGAGCAAGACTTTTTTTTTGTCTCCAACACATGTGTTTGCAAAAGTTCATCCTACTCATTCTCTTACTCAAATCATGAAGAAATCACATCCATTTTAAGAAACATCCAGCCCGCATTTTTATTTATGATCCTACCTACCATGCATTGCTTTGGAATCTCCATACATTGTTCACCGCGCGGTTACTACTTTCAAAGGCAAGTGTGTGCCAGATGTTTTATTATTGTACATTTTGTACATTTCAAGTTAGTTTCCAGTTCACAGTTGTTAGCTCACATTGTAGTGTCAATATAATATTATAATAATTAATATTTTAATAAAATAACATAATATATTAGCTATTTTATATTTAAATTAATTGTTTATCTTAGATCGTATTCAATTTGATAAAACATCAAATATTTTAATAAAAATAACATAATATATTAACTATTTTATATTTAAGTTAATTTGTTCATCTTAGATCCTATTTAATACGGTAAAAAAAATGATCATGTGGCCCGCAATCCAATTCACCTTAATGACAGTGGCCCTTTTCCAAAAAAATGTTGGACACGCCTGGTCTAGATTTAACCATTACTGTTAGAAGTTCCATGACCATCCCAATTTAGTTATGCTTATATCTCTACAGATGTCAATGAGTGATAAGTGGTTAGTATGTCAGATCTACAAGACATCTAATAGGCAACTAAAGTATTAACTAATAAATAGTGAGCCGTCAAATCTCACCTCATAACTCCGTGATCTTCTAAGCACAGAACTGCAGTTTCAAGAGGCATCCCTTTCATCTTCAGCCATCTTTACAACTCATTATTTATTAGTTACTAACTTGAAAACCTCATAATGTTATTTCCCATAATTAATTTATGAAAAAAGAACTAAGTATACTTGAATGTAGGAAGGTTGGTTAAATTTTACTCAGACACTTATTTTTCAGGCTTGAGGTTCTTTTAAAAACCCGAAAATCTTCAGACTCAGGACCCAGAGCTTAAAGTCCCTCCTGGAGTACTTCTTTCTTGGATCTCTCAATCCTAAAAAAGCCATTGATTCCAGCTGTCTTTGAACTTGCATCCCTCAGGACTAGAGACAAGCCATAACCACTAGAATCCATTGATTCCAGCTGTCTTTGAACTTGCATCCCTCAGGACTAGAGACAAGCCATAACCACTAGACCACCACAATTTAATTCCGTGGCACGACAGGCCTAGACGGCCCTAAGCCTACCAGCCGACTGCTGGCCTCACATCAACATGTGTCAATCACAGAGGTAGATGATCATCTAGTCAGTGTAGGGGTGACATGTGATCAGCATGTCGAGTCCCCCAGCTGTTATAGCTGGTTTTATCAACCTGGAACCACTACTTATTGTAGCTACCCAAATGCCTCACAATGCTGGATGGGTACCGGTCCCATACTGGCCGAAATACCATGAGAAAATTTCTTCCCCAAGCAGACTCGAACCAGCACAAGTCCCTTAGCTCTGCACCAAGGCTTCCTGTCTTAACCACTCGGCTACGGCACGGGACACTAGACCACCACAGCCAACTCAAAATCCCAGCCCACCGCTGTGGTCTCGAGATAGCATGCTGCCTTGTCATGCAGCAGGCCCAGGTTCGATCCCTGGTTGGGACAAGTTTCCTGGGTGAGGTTTTTTCAGGGTTTTCCTCACCTGTAAGATAAATGTCAGGAAACTTTAAGGCCAAAACGGTCCCCAAACACCATCTGGCCATCAATATCATATTCGCCTAATTAGCTTAAGTTTAGTTTAAGGCCTCTCTTGCCGCATCATTACTATCATCATCAACTCTCATACCATCGGGGCAGCGTAACCCCACCTTCCAGGCGCCACAACCTCAGAAGTGGGTTACAAGTATGCCATGCCAACAGAGAACACCAGAAATATCAAAATGACAACCTGGGGCATTTGGGGGAAAAAAATGAATCTATAAAGAGAATAATCAAAAGGAAAATCTCCAATGACACAGCGCTGGGTTCACACTAGTAAACTAGTCATAATTGTGCAGGCCCTGAGCTACTGCGTTATGTGGCATGAACTGAATGAAGATACTCCTATGTGCCCTGTTAGATCAGCGGTAAAGCATGCAGTCACTTTTTCTGTTAATGAAGGTCGCAGGTTCGCGTTCTCAATTATGTAGTTTTTTTCGTGATATTGGTATTAAAGTGTTTCATGAATTAAATACATTTTATTTTGACAACTGAACTAAATCAATGTAAAGTGATCCCACAACAGGCCTCAGGAGGCCCTTGGGTTAGTAGGAGGTTAAGGCTCCCACTTTTTCTAGACAATCGGCACTTTATGTCAGCCGGGTTGTCAGCCCTGCGTGACGGCCGCCTTTACCCCAGAACAAGCGTCTGGTACTAATTTTCGTTAGAGGCTGAGTCGACCCCAGGGCCACAGTGCCGCCAGAAGGTTTGGGTCAGTTTAAAAATCCTGACCCCAACGGGACTTGAACCCTCGACCTTCCGGCTTGTAGCGCAGTGCCTTAACCACTACGCTACGGCATGCCCCCACTAAATCAATGTTAATGTCGTTATTGTAACAATTATTTTACCACATTCAGGGTTTGTTCTAGGTGATGTCAATGTATTGATTTTAATAGACTGATGCGCACACGTTCTGCACAAAAGCAACAGCCTCTAACAAGTTTGTTTATAATGAGCTCTAATTGTCCTGCAGATGCACGAAAGACGAAATATGGCTTATGGGCACAAATTCAGGACATCTGGGATGCTCTAGCCGAAAGTCCACGTGACAGTAGAAATTTGATAGCATCAATGCCCCGCAGATTGAGGGCGGTAATAGATGCTGAGGATTCATACACCCGATATTAATTTTGTTAAAGTTTTCATTTTAGAAGATATTATTTTCTTTCTTCATTTAATTATTATAAGGTTTTCATTTATGTGTTTTGTGTGTGCATTAAAGCCATAAAACTCAAATATAAAATTAAATATGAAACTATATTAAGGCGAAATGCTATCCTAACATTCAGTAAAAAAAAAGTAGAACGAGAATCGAACCCGTGAGGTTACAAACGCAGATGTTGTGTGTTAAACCTCTCGACCATGGAAACACACAAAGGCAAGCTCTCTCTTTTATGTTACTTGAGTGTGCGCTATGTTAACTAGCAAACACCACAGTACAATTACTGAAAATGTGTTAATGTGAATAAGGCTTCTGCAAGTGCTCACGAAGTCCCCTGATCAGTTGATAGAATCAAGAGATGACTCATTTTTTTTTTTGTCTAAGGGTGTACAAGGCCATGTCCAAAAAATTATTTGCCCTTTTTAACTGCAAGACACTAAAATTCAGCACCAAATCTCTCATTTAAACTGTAGGGAAGCGATACAGCTAATGAATTGGTAGATTGGATAACCCTCACTAACTGCCATCTGCGCCACATCCCTCTTCACTCCACTCTGTGTTCTTACTCAAGCAGGGAGACCATATGCTCTGTACAGTGGGTTGCCATTGCTGGATTCTTGTTTCAACATTTATTTGGAAATTTTACATTACATTATAAAGCCAGTACGTCTTCTTTCGATGTTATTATTATTATTCATTTCATACATCTCAATGATGGATAAATCATATTTGAAGAGAAAAATTATACGCTCAGACTGGGACTCGAACCCAGGACCTTTGGCTTTCTTGGCCAATGCTCTATTGACTGAGCCATACGGCTTTATAATATAATGTAAAATTCCCAAATAAATGTCTTCTTAATAAAGAAACAGCCATTTGCAAGATAGAAACAAAGGTTTCATAGCATTTGGTGCACGGAAATTGACAGCATATATAAGAGAAAAATTTGCATTTAGATTGGATCTCGCTGAGATAGCTCAATTGGTAGAGCATTGGCCTAGAAACTCAAAGGTCCTGGGTTCGAGTCCCAGTCAGAGCATATAATTGTTCCAGATAATGTATTCACGTAGACTTTCACGGCCGGAGTTGCTATGATGATCTTGATGAAGATTTTCGGGCTGTAGGCCATGGTCGTGAGGCTTGTAGTTCCCCGATGTTTCGCCAGAGACTGCGTCTGGCATCCTCAAGGGTTGTCTTGAGACTGGCAATTCTGTCCACTGTCTGTCCTATTTATACGTTCACCGCGATGTGTTCATAAGTTATATCTGCCTTCTGATTGGTCAGCTGTAGGGATTTCCATTGTTCCAATGAGATTGCTGTTTGATAGTCTAGTCGACTGTACTTGTAGAGGTTTACATTTTGCATTTTTTAGAACCGGTATCCATGCTTTGTTGACTTTTAATGAATTGCCAGTCTCAAGACAACCCTTGAGGATGCCAGACAGTCTCTGGCGAAACGTCGGGGAACTACAAGCCTCATGACCACGGCCTACAGCCCGAAAATCTTCATCAATATCATCATAGTTCCAGATAATGTTTATATTAATGAAAAGTTTTTTTTTTGCCCTCCTGAAAACCTGGCAAAATGTAATTATGTCATGTTGGGATTTTGGCATTATGTCAATTAACACACTAGTAGTAACAATTTTCGATATTTCAGAACCAAGCTAGGCACATAAGAATCAATTAAGAAAATTGAGTTTATTAACCAGAAAAATTGGACCATTAAAGCTGGGGGTTAACCTGAAGAGATAATTTAAAAATTGCTCTAGCAGTCACAATTGTTTAATTTTTGCATCAAAATTCTGTGTGTGCTACTGAAATAAAACCAGAGAGACAGTCTCCAAAAATCAGTGAAATATGACTATCAGAAGTGGGGGTTTATCTCAAACCCAAAATAAAAAAAATTGCTCTAGTAGCCACCATGTTGGTTTTTTCTTTTTGCAATGTAACATCACATATAATTTAATTAATGATATATCCTGTGTTCCAAGTCTGAAGATTTTTCAGGCTCGTAAAATATCCTTAATCCAGAACAAAGAGGCCTCTATACAAAATTTACCAATCTTTTTCATCCTAGTAATACCTTAGTTGCCTACTAGATGTCTCATAGGATCGGTATGTTGACTGCGCACCATTCATGATATTTTTGGGAAAAAGCGTAACTAAATTAACTTGGTCTAATAACTCCTAACAAAGGAGAGACTAAGGCTCAACATATGCCATTGTAGATGTAGAATCATCATTATCATCATAGTACATTCACAAATTTAGGCTATTTGTTGACCTTTTATTTAGGTAGAATTTTTTATCACTCACCTCATATTGTTCTTCTTTTTTACTATAAATTAGTTTTGGAACATAGTTTCTGTTCCATCCTCAGTATCGTCACGAACAGAAACTATGTTCCGAAACTAGTTTATAGTCAAAGAGAAGAACAATATGAGTGATAAAAAATTCTATCTAAATGAATATACCTCATAGTGTGAATTCGCAAAATAAGTATTTGTTGACCTGTTTCAGCCTCAAGAGAAACGCCATTCAAAAGTATTTTGAGTGGAAGTCCTGGTCTTCTTTCTGCAGGTTGATAGCTCAACATTTGTTTGTGTTAGTATTTCAATTCCTTCTGGATTTCTTCATGTTGAGACTTTCAAGTACAGTTGAGATTCCTTGGGACGGATTACTGGCCCGATACTAAACATTTCAGTGGTAGAGCTGCTCCTTTTAGTCTCTGGACAGACATTAGGATACCACATTTACTCTGTACCCAATGGAACACTTATACCGCTGTAATTCGGTCCTCAGAGCCTCGTTTGTGAAAACGGGTTGTACGACGAGGAGGCGAGGATGAGAATTGGGTAGGAGAGGTTATATTACACGTCACTACCCCTTACAACCCTAGATGTAGAATTTATGCAAACCAGCAAAATCAGACCATAAATTCAATTTGCTGAGGAATTTGCTTAGTTTATGCAGTTCCTGTGTGACAGACTTTTTATTCAGTAAAACAGTAAATCTTCTTTGTAAATTAATGAGTCATTTTTCACATCTTACCTCATATTTTATGTTTCTTTAAACACGGGAACTAGTTTTCAAGAGAAGGATCTCTCTCATTTTCAACCGACGTTATGACTACTGGATTTTTGTTGGAATCTCCATCAATAATGTTGCCATCTGGTGTTGATTTGATGAACTTTGAGATGAGGTCACATTCATCAGGAATCTCGAAATTCATGGATCTAAATATTCAGAAGAACAAATTTAGATCAATGAATTTCAAGATTCCTGATGAACTGACCTCATCTCAAAGTTCATCAAATCAACACCAGATGGAAACATTAGTGATGGAGATTCCAACGAAAATCTGGTAGTCATAATGTCGGTTGAAAATGAGAGAGATCCTTCTCTTGAAAACTAGTTCCCGTGTTTAAAGAAACATAAAATATGAGGTAAGATGTGAAAAATGACTCATTAATTTAGGAATTAAGAACATCATAATGTTATTTCCCATATTTAACTATGAGTAAACCTTCTACTCATGTCCAGCATAGATCAGACAAAGCCCCTGTCCATAGCATTTGGTGAGTGGGAATTGACAATGTATATAAAAGAAAAATTTGCATTTAGATTGGAACTTGCCCAGATGGCTCAGTGAGTAGAGCATTGGCCTAGAAAGCCAAAGGTCCTGGGTTTGAGTCCCAGTCTGAGCGTATAATGTTTCTCTTCAAATATGATTTATCCATCATTGAGATGTATGAAATGAATAATAAAAACATTGAAAGAAGCCGTACTGGCTTTATAATGTAATGTAAAATTCCCAAATAAATGTCTTCTTAATAAAGAAGCCGCCATTTGCAAAGATAGAAGCAAAGGTTTCATAGCATTGGGTGCACGAGAAATGACAACGTATAAGATAAACATTTATGTTTGGATTGGAACTTGCCCAGATGGCTCAGTCGGTAGAGCATTGGCCTAAAAAGCCAAAGATCCTGAGTTCGAGTCCCAGTCTGAGCATATAATTTTTCTCTTCAAATATGATTTATCCATCATTGAGACATATTAAATGAATAATAAAAACATCGGAAGCCCCTGTTATTAAATGTCTATGATATACAAGGATGCCAGCTGACCAGACCTTAGCACCATTATAGGAGCAATGAAATAAAATTAAATAAAATTAATGACATGAAAGTAGAGAAGAGGTAGTTTTTGGCAGGAGAAATTGGGAGAAATAGATTAAGTCTTTCATGGTCTTCATTATATATTCCATAGTATCCATGACTTGCAGTGTTGTCTTGATCCGAACTAGCAACTGTTTTCTATCTACTAACCTTGGCTCTTCATTCTGACTAGTTTGAACCCATTCCTCCACCCCTTGGATTACCTCGGTCACATCAACCATACTCCCAAGTCTCAAACTTGTCCTCCCTTATCTACTTCGCGAGTCACTTATTCAAGTTCACATGCAATAAAACCAACACTCTGGGAGAGAGTGTTGGAGTCACAACTTCGTAGAAATTGCTGAGCTACATAGTATGACAGAATGCTCAGCTCTAATGACCCCACAGTTGGTTCACGGGCTTCATGAGTCTGGCAGGGAGGACTGCTTTGCTTGGCAGCATCGCAGATCCACCGACCATCCCCCTGTTCTACTTCCAGGGGCATATCCTGCAGCCGTTGTGAAACTGGCTAGGGCTGTGATTTCATCAAGACCTGCAGTGTGAGATTTAGTGCATCCAGGTACTCACCTCCTGGCGACCCCACAGTTGGTTCATGAGCCCGTAGGCTGAGCCGGGAATCATTTTCATTTGGCCAGTTCACTTTGAGAGCAGACACAACTAAAGTCTCCTGAAGATGTCACCAACAGTAGGTGATGAAACATTCAGAAGCAGAATGAAGAGCCAAGGTCAGCAGATAGAGAACAGTTGCTGGATTAAGACAACATTGCAAAACACTGCCAAGAATCCCTAAAAGACATTTTGGAATCGAGAAACCTTAATCCTAAATGTAATCTAAAGTGAATATGAATAATGATGGCCATATGATGTTTGGGGTCCATTTGAGCCTTGCAATTTATCTTACAGGTGAGGTTAAAAAAAAAACTGACTCAGAAAATTTGCCCAGACCGAGACTTGAATATGGGTCTGCTACGTTACAAGGCAGCATGCAACATTGAGACCACAGCTGTGTACTACACCCAGATATTTTATTGCCATTATTTGTTCTATTATGTCACTTGTAAGTCCACCGCTGAGGTCTCGAGATAGCGTGCTGCCTTGTCACGCAGCGGGGCCGGGTTCAATCCCCAGTCAGGGCAGTTTTTATGGGTGAGGTTTTTATCAGGGTTTTTCCTCACATGTAAGACAAATTTCAGGAAAACTTTAAGGCCCAATGGTCCCCAAAATCATTGGCCATCATCATCATCATCCTTATCATTATCATCATCATCATCATCCTTCACCGGTGTGGAAAGCAATGGGAAGCTACCACACCTACAATTTCCTAGTAAAGCTGCAAGCATAGCATGAAAATACTATGATTGCAGTGAAGGACCTGTCTTTGAGCAGAATTGCTATGGATGGACGTCACTTGTAAACTGTATACTGGTAGCATTATTTCAAATGGTAAGAAATGGGGAAAAAAGTTTATTCAGAAGGTCAAAATTTTACATTAAAAAGTTTAAAAGAACAAGAAGAAAAATTAAATTCCTTCACACAGAAACTGCATAAACTAAGCAAACTTCTAAACAAATCAAATTTATGTTATGATTTTATTGGTTTATGGAATATATCTTTCTTTCATTAATTAGATTGTATATTACCAACAGTTGCATTGTGAGAAAAAAAATATGGCAGCTGCTAGAGTGATTTTTAAATTTTTGCTTTCAGGTAAACCCCCACTTTTATTGGTTGGATTTCACTGAGGGTTAGAGAATACCTTTCTTGTTTTATTTCAATGGCATATACTGAATTTTGTTACAAAACTACAAAATTGAGGCTACTAGAATGATTTTTAAATTTTCACTCCAGGTGAATCCTCACTCCTAATGGTCTTACTTTGTTGGTAAACAAACTCACCTTAGTTGAATGCAGGCTTTCACGGCCGGTAATCATAATGTTGAGTGATTCTGGGCTTTCTGGCCGTGGTCCATTATTGGTGTTCCTACCAGACGTTTCTCCCTCAACTGCGGAGCCTCCGACCAGGAAACAACACCTAGAAGTACTCGCCACTGAAGATGCCCTCCGCAGCTGAGGGAGAAACATGTGCTAGGAACACCAGTAATGGACCTCGGCCAAAAAGCCCGGAATCACTCAACATTAAAACTCACCTTATTTAAATTTGAAGAGAAAAATTTTTGCCCAGACCGGGACCCGAACATGGGACCTTTGGTTTACCATACCAATGCTCTTCCAACTGAGCTACCGGTTTTCTTAATCAAAAAGCTGCCATTTGCAAAGATGAAGCCACACCTTCAAGCATTTGGTGCGTGGGAATTACAACGTATATAAGAGAAAAATTTGCATCTAGATTGGAACTCGCCCTGGTAGCTCAGTTGGAAGAGCACTGGTATGGTAAACCAAAGGCCCCAGGTTCGGGTCCTGATCTGGGCAAAAATTTTTCTCTTCAAATTTAATTTATCCTTCAATGAGATGTGTTAAATTAATAATAAAAACATCACCTTATTTAATATTTAATTTTAGGAAGTGATATTTTGTGGTTATTTTAATTACATTATTTTTAGTCTGATGATCTTACCTCAATATTAAAGTTGATTTGTTCTTGGACATGTTTCAAAACAATAAAACAGAATTGTTTTGAAACATGTCCAAGAACAAATCTACATTAATATTGAGGTAAGAAGATCAGACTAAAAATAATATAATCACCTTATTTGTTCAATTGCTATATGCTGAATGGTTCTAAAAATGGTAATTTTCAGTGCCTACTAACAAGGGAACTGTCAACCATTGCATACTGAAACCTGCCTTTAAATTTCTCCCAGAGAAGCGTTGTGATGTACCAAGGACTGTCCACAAAATTACATGCTATTTTAAAGTGCAAGGTACAGAAATTGAAGCCAGAATCCAGCAAAGGTGACCCACTATATGGAACAGATGGACTCCCTGCTTGAGTAAGAGTGGAGTAGAGTGAGTCGGGATGCAGTGTGGATGGTAGGTAGTGGGTTATCCAACCGACCAATTTTGTAATCATTTTACTTCCCTATAGTTTAAATGAGAAATTTGGCACTGGATATTAGTGTCTTTTCCACCACTGTGGTCTTGAGGTAGTGTGCTGCCTTGTCAAGCAGCGGGCCCGGGTTTCATTCCTGGTCGGGACAGGCTCCTGGGTGAGGTTTTTTCGTGGTTTTTCCTCACCTGTAAGGCAAATGCCAGGAAGCTTAGGGCCAACGGTCCCCAAAATTCATCCGGCCATCATCATCATCCTTCACCAGTGTGGAAAGCAACAGGAAGCTACCACACCTATTATTCCCTAGTAAAGCTGCAAAGCATAGCATGGAAATGCTATGATTGCAGTGAAAGACCTGTCCTGGGGCAGAATTATTATATTATATTGTAGCATAGCATGGAAATGCTATGATTGCAGTGAAAGACCTGTCCTGGGGCAGAATTATTATATTATATTGTAGCATAGCATGGAAATGCTATGATTGCAGTGAAAGACCTGTCTTGGGGCAGAATTATTATGGATGGATGGATTAGTGTCTTGCATTTAAAAAGGTAGATAATTTCTTGGAGATGGCCTTGGAATATCACAATGCTTCTGTGGAAGATAGGTTGACAATTCCCTTGTAAGTGGGATCAATGAAAATATGTATTTTTTTTTTCATAAATTTTTCATGAGAACACCTTCAATAGCTTCATCCCTTCATAATTTGCTAATAGTTGTAGCACCTGCAAAGAAAAAGAAGAAGAAAAATAAACAGGAAATAAAAAAAAGTACATAGTGTGCAAATTATATACATAATATGAAGTTATCATATCAACACAAACGAGTCTTAGAATTTTTAAAACAAGTTCTTTAATTTATAAATTCACATTATTTTTCTTAATTTGATAAAATACACGTATCTTACCTCGCTCAACATACTCAAGTCTGATTCACACACTTCAAATGTTTATATTTTTTCACTGATACACTTCTTTTTTTTTCACTATTAAACAACAAATTTATAACACCAATACGATAGTTTCTTTTTAGTTTTTAGTTTTAAACTATAAAGTATTGTATATATTCTTCTTTTAGTTTTTCTTATGTACATACGATTTGCACCTTAAAACACAACAATGTTATTAAGTTCACTTGATGAGACCTGATAGGCCTTATTAATATTCATAGCACGTATGTAGAAAATTGTATTAGTGCCACATATAAGATAAATTCCTTTTAATAGCATGGGAATGACAAACTGACTAGATAAATTGAGATTTTACAAGGTGAAGACATCACAGATTTGAATAAGATTTCCTGTGATAATAGTTCAATAATTGATATTTAAACTCATTTATGGATTTAGAGACTAATAAACCTCATTTCAGAAATATTATAAATTATCTATAACATAACAATAATAAATATTTAATCAATTGAGTTGATGTTTACTTGATGAAAATCCATATTTATTAATTAAACAAAAATAAAACTTAGTTTTATTTGATTTTCATATTTATTAAGATATAATTCAATGACTGCTGTTTCGGTACACTGAATTATATCTTAATAAATATGAAAATCAAATAAAACTTAGTTTCATTTTTGTTTAATTAATAGATAACAAATTATTTGTTAACATGTCTGAAGAAGGTACAGTGTACAGCTGTCACTGAATTATATCTTAATAAATATGAAAATCAAATAAAACTAAGTTTCATTTTTGTTTAATTAATAATAAATATTTAATTTTTTTAGATGTGACTGAATTCTAATTCCTAGGAATAATAATTACAAACAGAAATGAAATGGAGAAAGAAATTAAACATATGCTCATTTCCGGAAATGCATGCTATTATGTATTACAGGGACTCTTGTCATCCCAAATTCTCTAAAAAAAAACATTAATACAACTAAAAATATATAAAAGTCTGCAAAATGTCTTTGGAACTGGGAATCTCAATAATTTATACCTGAGTACACCTTTTACGTATGAGTGCGTTCTTACATACTGGCCTTATTCTTCCAGTTATGTTATATGGATGCAAAACTTGGACTCTCAGTTTAAGGAAGGAGAAAAGATTTCTAGTATTTGGAAATATGGTTCTTTGGAAAATTTTTGAATCAAACAGAGATGAATAGACAGCTAAAGTGAGATACTACATAATGGTAAGCTACATGATTTTTATAGGAAATCAGATGTAATAAGAATGGTTTAAGTTTTGTAGATTGCAATAGGTTGGACATGTGGAAAAAAAAAAGGGAATAAAAGAAGGGCATGGGAACTTCTTGTAGGAAAATCACAGGGAAAGTGCCCACCAGGTAAACCAAAGAAAAGGTGGGAGAATAATATTAACCATGATTTGAGGGAAGTGAATTATAAAGGAGATGAATGATAGCATTAGCTTATGATATGGATGTATATTTCTGTAAAGTTTTCCTAAACTTAGGTTAAGGTATGTAGATGACATTTTTGCTATTTTTAACACAAGGAATTTACAGATTTGTTAAATGACTGATGTATGCATGCACAATATAGTTCCCATTGCGAACACTCAGCCTCTGCATATCAACTCCTTTCCCAACCTGCTCGAGGTGGACCTGCTAATCCAAGTAACCCAAATTAAGGTTGTGGCATAGAATCCCTTCGGCGATTTGGGTCGGAGAACTGATGGGAAGAGGGGGTCCTTTCTCTGGGATGATAAGAGACCCATGCTCGGGGAAACAAGAGTAAAGTCCACAACGACAACTAATTTTTAATAGGTTGTGGAAGTGGCAACCCTCTAGATGGGGTTAGTACATCCAGAAGCTGAACCTAAAGCTTTGAGGTAGCAGTCCAACCAATGGTCTACTCTGCATAGCATTGGTACTGTGATCAGAGGAAAACACATTACTCCTATTCTTCACAAGGAAGAAGAAATGTCAGACATCCTTGAAAGAGATGGTCTTAGATCTATTAGTGAAGATGGAACAGGCAACTAATGCCTAAACCAGGAAGTGAAGAAAAAGAAGAAGAAGAAGTTAAATGACTGATTTGTTAATTAATTAATAAATGTGATTTCACAGCTCATTTACGAGCCTGAAAATCTTCAAACTTCAGATGTACAGCTTAAACTCCCTCCCAGAGGACTTGTCACATGGATTTTTCCATCCTAAAAAAGTCCATCGACCCTGGCCGGGTTTGAACTCACAACCCTTGGGACTACAGGCAAAGAACATAACCATTAGATCACTGTGGCTGACATAAATGTTATTTACTTCCTCAAATCTCAAAATAAGGGTTTAAAAAATATGATATGTCACTGGAATCCACCCCCTACTAATCACAATTGAGGTGCTTTGGTTTAAAACATAATAACTGATATATTGGTAAAAAAATATGAGATATAGGCCTATAACATATAGTTTCTTGTATTCTTACTATATATGTATATGTTTTCTAATGCCACCCATTGTGCTTTCTGTGCTTTGGGTTTCTCGCTGGGTGAATATGTTCTATTTTCAATTTTATGCGCCACTTTTGCAGACCACTTTATGTAGTTGATGTATTCTTGTATTGTGTACAGAGAGAAGCACAGAATGAGTGTATTTTATGTTTGTGTCGTGTAAAATGTGTTGTATGAGGGTTGATAATGAAGATAAGGAGGAAGGTGAAACCCAGCCTACTCCTGTCAAAAAGCACCATGGGGACTGTCAGGCTTAACGTCCCCATTCAACGGACGAATCACTATCAAAAGTACCATATGCCTTCTCAATATACTGTATGTAGTGCAAAGGAATTTGCAATCTAATGCAGGAATCTGTTGCACAATCTAGTGATTAAACATTGTACACACCGTTTGTGATCCTGATATTGAAAATTTTACAATTAAATCAATTTAATTAAATTACAATTATGAGGCGAGTTGTTAAAATTCTAACTTTCTATTAATTAATTATTAATTTAACAATTAACTCTACCATTGCCGGTCCCAAGTCTGGATGAGAAAGGAGGAGGGGGAGGTTCAGCTGACCCGGCTGATAGTACCTTGTGAGTCCCTAGCCAGGGTAACGGTGAATATTCCAATGGCGGGTGCAGCAGAGTAGGAGACCTATGGTAAGGTGCAGATGGCAGATGAGGCAATAAAGGTTGGATCAGACTTTTAGCTGCAGTGAAAGCAACTGATCTATGGTGGACTACAGAAAAAGTCTCTGGTCCTCCAGGTTGGGGGTTGATGCTATGGGCCAGCTCCTCATTGTAAAAAAAAACTAGTGCTAAAAAACCAAAATATATAGCCTCGAATATGAAAAGGGAAATTTGGTAGACCAACGCCAACGTGGATAAAGGGAATTCAAGACAACATGAAGAAGAGAAATATGACAGAAATAGATATGCAAGATCAGGAAGTGTGGAAGAAAAAAATTGTATATTTTGGTTGGATACCTGTGTATGTAACAGAAATACAACAAATAAAATAATAAAAAATGAAATAAAAAAATTAACAATTAAAATTTTCATCTCCACCAGATACCAAACCTGGGCCCAGTAATCAAGAAGTAGGCATGCTACCATCTGAGACCATTGCAGACCTATTGTGAATGTAATACAGTAGTTGTTTTTTTAATATATCAACAGATGGCAGAAGTGTTTAGAATTTTATTTTCTGATAATTACAGTCTGCTGTATACATAACCTGGTTTGTGAGATTAATAACTTTAAAACATTTAAAACATAAAGTAATGAAATATTTTCCTAAAAGGTCCATCTCCTCAACTTTATTAGTTATTTAACTGTAGTGTTTTGGGACTAGTCCCATCATCAGCAGGATTCAAAACTGGCGTTTCACTGAAGATCTGGTAGAGGGGGTGTGCACCCAGTACTAGTAACCCCCTCTACCAGATCTTCAGTGAAACACCAGTTTTGAATCCTGCTGATGATGGGACTAGTCCCGAAAGCGCTACAGTTAAATAACTAATAAAGTTGAGGAGACGGACTTTTTAGGTAAATATTTCATTAATATTTAATTTTAGGAAGTGATATTTTGAGGTTATTTTAATTATATTATTTTTAGTCTGATCATCTTACCTCAATATTAATGCTGATTTGTTCTTAGACATGTTTCAAAACAATTCTGTTTTATCGTCTGGACAAGCTGATGATAAAACAGAATTGTTTTGAAACATGTCTAAGAACAAATCAACATTAATATTGAGGTAAGATGATCAGACTAAAAATAATATAATTAAATATTTCATTACGTTATGTTTTAAATTTGAATAATACCTCAACGGAACTTCATCATGAATCTTATAAATTTTTATAAGATTCATGATGTGTTCCGTTGAGGTTTATTCAAAATTAATATAAAATTATAGAATATTCACCTGAAAGGTCCGTCTCCTCAACTTAATTATCATTTAACTGTAGCGCTTTCGGGACTTGTCCCATCATCGGCAGGATTCAAAACTTTTGAATCAAAGTTTTGAATCCTGCCGATGATGGGACAAGTCCCGAAAGCGCTACAGTTAAATGATAATTAAGTTGAGGAGACGGACCTTTCAGGTGAATATTCTATAATTTTATATTAATCTTATAAATGTTAACTTCAAAAAACCAAAATGCCAGTCACTATGTTTTATATCTGAGCCCCTCAATTATCTGAACTCCATAGAGTGATAAGCCTAGAAGACATTTGGTCTATCAACCAGCTGTTAGTCTCACATCAACATGTGTGAATGACAGATGTGGATGTTCATCCAGCCAGTATAGAGGTAACATGTGGTTAGCATGTCAAGTTTCCCAGACATTGTATCTGGTTTTCTCAACCTGGAGTTGTTACTTATTGTAGCTACACAAAATTCCTAACGATGCTGAGTGGGCACTGGTTCCATACTGGCCGAAATTCCATGAGCAAATTTCTTCTCCAGGGGGACTCGAACCAGTGGAAGTTCTGTAGCCACACACCAAGGTAAAGGCTATAGCATATAACCACAATTATTTTCTTCTTCTCCTAGTAGGTGACAACTTCAGGGAAGTTTTGGCCTTCTCAACTTTCTTTCTCCATTCAGATCTATTCTGATTACAGACTGGCCAATTTTTAATTTTAATTTTTGTTAATATTTTATGATGTCAGCACAATAATCTATTTTATCCTATTTCTCATGTATTCAACACTTTAAAATATTCTAGACAATATTGACCCTCAGGGGTCCTCATCTAGGGGATATGTGGATGGCGACCACAAGGTGCCCAAGCTGTGCAAAACATTTCTTCCACTTACTTGTGTTTTGCGCTCTTTTAACTTTTCTATCTAACCTCTCTTGGTTAACTCTTGTTTTTTCGACCCCGACGCTATTAGGGCATCCGAGGGCTAGGGAGTCCTTCCTTTATTCCATTTCTCCTTTCCTTTGTTTTCTTTTCTTCTCCAGAAAAGCCTGACCAGAGGCTATAAGATGGCAGCCCCATCACTGGTCTTGCCTTCCTTTGGCCAGCAACCAATCGAAGGGACTATTATTATGCTTTCAAGTCTTATACGAGAATTTCCCATAAGGAAAATTTTCTATAGGGCCTTGGCCTAATACTTGGAAGGAAGAAGAAGAAGACAATATTGTTACTGTATTACAGAGATTAACCAAATATACAACATTCATTTATTATCATGAAACATAAATATTTCCTGAAACTTGTACTTTATGAAGTTTAAGGGGAACAGGGAGTAAAATAAACTTGTAATAAAAAATATATATCTCTAATTCCAAATGCCCTACATCATTAAAATTTTGTTGTGTTAATTAAGAGTTGACTGTCGGTCTCGGTGGTCTAGTAGTTATGTTCCTCGTCTCTAGTTCCAGGGTCGAGGGTTCAAACCCAGCCAGGATTGATTGATTTTTAGATATGGAATGACTGAAATAGAGGGACGATTTTGTTCAAAATCCGACTTTTGGAACAAAAATATGAGACTGGATGATGAAGAAGTTAATCTTTTATAACATTAATTATTATTTGAAAAAGGAACTCAATGAATTTTAAGTTGTTGAGATGTCAGTCTGGCATGAGCTAGGAGGTCATACTGCCAAATATGTTAGTAACCACTAATGTTGGTATCCTCATCATCATCATCACTGGAACTACAACCCACTGTGAATTTTGGTCTCCATTAAAAGTATCTTCAATTCTTGTCTTATCATTTGCTTTTGCCAACCAATTCTTTACCCCTATTTTTCTAATGTAATTTGTTACATCGCCAATACATCTTGTCATTGGTATTCCAATTATTCTTTTCCCAAATAATCTTGCATTTAATAATCTCTTTGGAATTTCATTGTCAATCATGTGGTGTACATGTCCTGCCCAGCATAGCCTGTCTATTCGAATAATATTAATGTTGGTACATTAATACAACTAAAGATATTTTTTTATAAAAGAAAAATAAACACTTTGAACCGGGAATATGTTAAATTTTTCTTTAAAAAAATTCAGGACTGGAATATGATAAACTAAATATATTTTTTTTATTCAATGCCACAGTGTTGTCATTTTTGACATACTGTATTCTCTCCTGGCATGGCGTTATTGTAACCCACTTCTGAGGTTGGGGTGCCCAGAAGGCAGAGTTATGCTGTCTAATGATATATGATAGGTAATGATGGTGGGAATGATGCACCAGGAAAGGCCTTAATCCTAAACTTAATGAATATGTTAATGATGAAAATGATGGCCAGATGATGTTTGGAGACTGTTTGGGCATTAAAGTTTCCTGACATTTGCCTTCCTGGTTAGGAAATATTCCAAAAAAAAACCATTACCCAGGAAACTTGTCCCGACTGGGGATCAAACTCGGGTCTGCAGTATGACAAGGCAGTGCGCTACCTCGAGACAACAGCGGTGGACTGTTAAACTAAATATAACGTCAAAGGGAAACATTTTGCCCAAACCAGAATTTGAACCTAAGATCTCCAGCTTTATGCACTGGTGCACTAACCATTGTGTTACTCGGGTAATCCAGGAGCAGACACAAAATTTTCTCTATTTAAAATCCCCACATCCCCCATTGGTGACCTTCTATTCACAATACAATGGGTTACTTCTATGAGAAGACATTATGACGGAATTTACTCTATCGTATCAGTTAATTCACATTAATATATTCAAGCTTGCTGTTTGCATGCAAATAGCACAATGGTTAGTGCGCCATCACATAAAGCTGGAAATATTGAATTTAAATCCTGGTTTAGGCAGACATTTTTGTGTATAGTTGTATTAATTCTTCTTCTTCTTCTTCCTTCCAAGTATTAGGCCAAGGCCTGTTATGATCCTATAGAAAATTTTCCCTCCAGCGTTTGAGGGAAATTTTTGTATAAGACTTGAAAGCATAATAATAGTCCCTTCGATTGGTTGCTGGCCAAAGGAAGGCAAGACCAGTGATGGGGCTGCCATCTTATAGCCTCTGGTCAGGCTTTTCTGGAGAAAAAAAGAAAATAAAGGAAAGAAGAAATGGAAGAAAGGAAAGATTCCCTAGCCCTCGGATGCCCTAATAGCATCGGCATCGAAAAAACAAGAGAGGTTAGATAGTAAAGTTAAAAGAGTGCAAAACACAAGTAAATGGAAGAAATGTTTTGCACAGCTTGGGCACCTTGTGGTCGCCATCCACATATCCCCCAGATGACGACCTGTGAGGGGAGTTGTTTTAATTATTGCATGCAAACACCAAGTCTGAGTACATTAATTTCAATATTATGTTCTTAATATTGGTACTTTATAGATAATTACTAATATTTCTAAAAATTAATGGTTATTGCCCACCAAAACATACATCAGTTTAAAAGCAGGTCCTGAACTTTCAGTCTCAAAAAGTCTCATTCAAATCTGTGATGTACAGAGCAAATTTGTTGGAACATGAGGTGTATATTGTTCTGGCTGCTTCCATTTCTTCATTAACTGGAAGAATATTGTACCAACATCTACACATCTTTCCTCTAAACTGCACAGAGATGTTTTTACAAGTACATTTTCAACAATGTTTTTGAAATTAAGGGAAATTTGGCAGCCTTAATGTCTTACCACCACAATGCCCTCCTCAGTGGGATCACTTTATGAAAGGCATATCCCAGTAATGTCGAATTATATTAACTTATGACACAATTTGATAAAGCAGTTAATATTCCAGCATTATAAGATTTTGTATTTTCATGATAATTTATTCCACTGATTACTTCCTAGAGTTTTTTTTTTTTTTTTGTGATCCCACAACAGGCCTCAGGAGGCCTTTGGGGTAGTAGGAGGTTAAGGCTCCCACTTTTTCTAGACAATCGGCACTTGATGTCAGCCAGGTTGTCAGCCCTGCGTGACGGCCGCCTTTACCCCAGAACAAGCGTCTGGTACTCATTTCCGTTAGAGGCTGAGTCGACCCCAGGGCCATAGTGCCGCCAGAGGGTTTGGGTCAGTTTAAAAATCCTGACCCCAACGGGACTTGAACCCTCGACCCTCCGGCTTGTAGCCCAGTGCCTTAACCACTATGCTACGGCGTGCCTCTCCTAGAGTTATAAAAGAATTAAAATTATATAATAGTTTCATTTTTATTACTATCCAAAAAATTGCTCCATTAATATAATTATTTTTTTGTCTGAATCAGGATATGAATCCTGGATCTCTAGTTTTAAATACTAGCTCACTAACTCAGTTCAGACAAAAAATGTTTGTCTTCAAAAAATTATCTAAGCTAATACCATGTCAATTTATTTTGTTTATGATACCGGTAGCTTGAAATGGGCCCTGTTAACAAAATTATGACCCAGCATTTGCCTTAACTGAGGAAAACCAAGAAAAAACTTCAGATTAGCTAGCACCGAGATTTGAACCTGGGGACCTCCCAAATATGAGACTCAAAGGCAACTTGCTTGGTCCTTGTTTCTTAACAGCTTTGAAATCTATAAATCAACTGTCATTTTATACTTCAACATAAGAGTAACATTTGTAACTGGATCCCCAATCAGAATATAAGCTTATTGCATTTTCCATTAACCTTTTAATGTCACATATATGTGACGGCAGGTATATCTTCTCTACCACTGAAAGCCAGATAAATCTGACACATTGCAATAGTATATTTTTATTCACAACCCTGCAAAATAAGAGTGACAGGGCTTTAAATTTTGGTGACTGGTAGTGACGGGCATTTAAAAATCCCTTACTTTAAAGACTAAAGTATTAAACTATTTTACTCTTCTTCTTCTTCCAGTGTAGAAAAAGAGTCTGTTCCTTTTCAATGTATTGCCTCAACTGTATCTTTCCATCTTTTCTTTGGGCGTCCAATATCTCTTTTCCCAATTGGGAATTTATCCCTAGCTATTTTAACTATTGTCATTTGACATTCTATTTGTATGAATTTATATAATTTATACAGAGGAAGGCTACCTTGATAAAAAACCAATGAAGGCCGGCCCAGCAAGCCACCGGAGGGTATAATTTCAGCTCAGAGCACCATTTTATTTGATTTAACAAATTAATTTAATACTTATAAAAACTGTTATTATATCATTTAGTTCATCTTGGAGTTATTATTATTCTCACTGTCTATAAACAAAAATGAGATAAAAATCTATGATGGTAAAGTGATCCCATTATGCAGGCTTTGGAGACACTTGGGGTAGTAGGAAGTTACGCTCCCATCCTTGCAGCAGATTAATACAAGCTATCAACCAGGTTCTCAGCTCTGCTTGACGTCTGCTTTTACTCCCAGAATGTATTCCTGGTACTTATTTTCATAAGAGGCTGAGATAATCCCAGGGTCATAATGTCAGATGATTTAGGCCAGTTTAGAAATCCTGACCCCAACTGGACTCAAAATCATGACCTTCTGCCTTCATCAAGTATACTATGGCATTTCCCCCCCCCCCTAAAAAAACTTATTTTGTGAAAAAATTAAAAAAATCCTCTGCTATTTCTGTATTAAACTATATTTTTATATCTTTCCCAACTCAGGCATGCCTGGAAGGCAAAGAGCAGGAAAATATATTTTTTTGTTATACAGAACAATTTAGATTATTTAATCAAATGAAGAGAAAACATACTGTGATTTTTAATACCAGATAGTTGTGAAGAGAGGGAAAAAGTTATTTTGTAGACTTTCACGGCAGGTGTCTTGATTCATGTATTTTATGTCTTTCAGGCTAAATGGCCATGGTCTGGTTTTATTAACACTCAATGTTTCGTCTACTACTGCAGTAGACATCCTCAGGAGATTCTGCGTGCTCTTTGACATCCTAACTCTTCAAATGTCAGCTGCAGACTGGCTATGCGTTGGAAATCGTGTCCTTATTTATAGTTGAGTATTGTGTGGTGATGTTTTCTATATGGTCCGTTACTTTGGAGCTATTTTTTGATTGGTTGCAGCTGACATTTGTAGAGTTAGGAGGTCAAAGAGCACGCAGAATCTCCTGAGGATGTCTACCGCAGTAGTAGACGAAACATTGAGAGTTAATAAAACCAGACCACGGCCATTTAGCCCGAAAGACATAAATTACATGAATAAAAAAAGTAACTCATAATTAAAAAAATAAATATATATCTCTGATTCTAATTATCTCATATTATTACTATTTGTTGTGTTAATTATGTGTACAATTTTAAAATACATATTTATTTATTTTTAGATATCTTTAAACATTCAGTCTGAATTAATTTATAAATAATTCCTGAAAAATCACCTTTTTGGTATACTTTCCTCAGGAACTACCTGAGGCAGGACTATGAAATTTTCAGTACACTTCACTCACTATATGATGTTGTCCTGTAGATGATTTGGCAAAACAAACTTTCAAAAACAATATTTTCATCAATAATTGAAAATATCTATTTTCAAAGTTAGATTTCAAATGTACTGTATATTCAAAATATATAAGGTACAGCAATAAAATTGCTAAGAAGAGTACATAAATGTAGAAATAAATGCCTCAACTAGGTTTTGAACCTCAGACCTCTAACTTGATATGTTAGTGAGCTACCAACTTCACCACTCAGAAACAAACATTTATTTTTCTTCCTTATGTATAATTCTCTATAATGAGGGACAGCAGAATATCGGTCGCACTGCCATCTCTTGGCATCTATACCAAGTTAGCATTTAAAGGGAATATTTACTTTATAGAAGTAATATTTCTTTATTTCAATTTTATAATTAAATGTTGACATTTAGCAATGTAGGCCAAATATGACATGAAAAGAAAAATACATTTTTTGATGTTATATTTAGTTAACATTTTCCAGTCCTGGAAAAAATTATTTTTTGAAAAAAAAAGTAACTATTTTAATCAAAATTAAAGTGGGAGGTAACACTATGAGGTATTTACATTAATAAAAGAGTTGGAGAAAAATTAATGTTTGAACCGGAATCAAACTGCGGACCTACGACTCTGTATATTGGTATGCAGCCCACTACACCATTCTAAACATGGCACAAATGCTAACATTTCTTTCCACTTGTTGATGTTGTTAATAATTCTAGCTATCTGCCTTTGGACGTAAGAGAATTGTATAAGTGGAGATGAAAGTCTGCAGTTCGATTCCTGGTTCAGGCATTAATTGTTCTTTTCAAGAAAGAAAAATAAATGCCTGTATATATATATATATATAGATCCGGGTTCGAATCCCGTCCAGGCATTTATTTTTCTTATCATACCATATATATATATATGGGGATCATGCTGAAACGTCGGAATCAGTGGCCAGAGGCCGAACTTGAATCCATGATGCAGAAAACCCAAGAAAACTTTCTTAATCATATATATGTATGTATATATATATATATATATATATACCATATTAAGCTTGCATTGCTCAATGTTAAACATTTAATTATAACATATATATATATATATATATATATATTTAATAATTTGAGGTAAATAGAATTGGAGATATAATTTTTTATTATGAGTTACTTTTACCTCTCTTCACAGCTGATTCTCCATAAAAAGAAAATATTTAAATACTTTAATTAGCAAAGAGAACAAATACACACCTCTGATTAATATAAAAAACCACCCAAGGAAGACTCTGAACAGATACATGATATTATATATTACAATACAAGGATGGAAGGCATTGTTTTATATAGGAGTTGAAATGTTTATGCCCAAGTCGATAGACAAAAGCATTATTTTTTATAAATACATAAACGTGTTCTATCCTTGTATCATTCTATATTTATTTCATACTATGTCAGATTTCTAACTTTTAATTAAATTAATAACTTTATGTAAATACGACACTATTATGATGCTCACTTTAGGGCTGCCATTTACAATGTCTTATCATATAGATATGCAGCGATGTATTTGGATAATTACCATTATCTATTGTTGAATTATTTCTAATGTCAGAAAAGGATAAATTAATATGTTTTAACTATAATATTGAGCAGATCTTAATAATAAATTCAACAATTCTCGTGATGTCAAGTTAAATATTGGCAATGTGCGACATTCAATTTTCTTCCTCTAGAAAGAATTCTGTCAATATAAGGTATGTGAAGGGTGGAGAGAAAAAACCAGATAAGACACTTTTTTTGTTTAAATGGAGTTTTGAGGTGCCATCAGATTCTTTATGGAAAGTACTATCTTTTAGAAATGTGAAACATTAAAAGAAACAATTTCTACATCTATAATGGCATAACAGCATGTTGGGCCTTAGGGTCGAATGTTTGAACGCATTAGACAGTAAAAGGCGTTCTCTGCTGATAAAGTTTTATCCAAACACATTTTTCTTACTCAGAAATCTATTCACGCGGTAATAATTGTAAGCTACCTGACAAGGTACCTTAAGATCGTAGCTCAAGATATAAACTTATGTGAAAATCCCGAAGGGAACCGATGGTAACCGATGTAGTTTGAAACTTATCCAAGATGTCGGACCTTGAAGACTTTGATCATGTTTTCGGTATATGCGGAGAAGAGGAATTTGATAGAGTCTACCAAAGAATTCAACTGGAAGAACAGGAGAATCAGCATAATATTGCGCGTCACAGACGTGTTTGTATATGGTATTATTTGCGGGATGCAAGCATAAATGCATTTCTCTATAGCAACGGAAGTGGTTTTATCGCTGAGAATTCTGGGTAATTCGTTGCCATTATTACGAAAACGTCAACATTCATGCATGACTGGTTAAGGCGGCCGTTAATTCGATCTCAGCTCACCAGTGATTGGAAGTAATTTGAGTAGAGACTAATGTATTTGCATACGACCCTTAGCCTCTCCTTTTATGAAGAGTTTACCAGACCAAGTGAATTAAATTATGTTTATTTACCTACAGATGTCATGAATGGTATGCAGTCAACATACCAACATAATGAGACATCTAATAGGCAACTAAGATATTTATTAATTAAATAAAAATAAAACGTAGTTTCATTTGATTTTCATATTTATTATATAATTCAGTGACAGCTGTTTCGGTACACTGTACCTTCTTCAGACATGTTAATAAATTATGAATTGTGTTCCAACTGATCTAAGCAACAATACAACAATATTTATTTAAATTTTTAAATTTAACAAAGGGGATTCATTCAAATCAAGTTGAGAATTAACAGTTTTTTACTACTTTTAAATTTATTAATTTCTACAGCCTCCAAAAGATCTAACTTCTTACCTTTATCACACTAAGATATTACTAGGATGATGGTCAGAAAATTTTGCTTAGAAGCTTCTTTGTTCAGGCTTAAGGTTCTTTTATGGCTTAAAGTCCCTCCCGGAGGACTTGCTCCTTGGATTTATCCATCCTAAAAAAATCATCAACCCTGGCTGGGTTTGAACCTATGACCTTCGGGACAAGAGGCAAGGAACATAACAGCTAGTCCACCAAGGGTAGACAAAAGAAACAATTTTGTCATGGTTTATTTACCTTCAAAGTTTTGCCATACAGCAGGTAAGTTCTATGTTTTATAGGTTTCATTCAAAAAGTTTGTATGTATATATGTATGTACATATGTATGTATGCTCAGGATATGACAATAAAGCCTACAAACATAAGTAATGCCATGAGTGATTTCCAATTTATCTAGAGGATTTGGAAATCAAGAGTGGCATTAACGAATAAAATTAAGCTGTTTACTAAAAAACCATTATTTAAATATAGTTACCGGTATTTTAAAATATTTATACATTTAATGTAAAGTGGCAATGTTTGAAAACAAATCAGAAATGTGTGGTTATGTTTCATTTGTCTATTCACTGCAACTTCATCATGTTATTTATTGCCAAATAGGACTGCAATATTGTAAGAATGCACCTATTAGAGGAAAAATGAAACACATCAAACTGTATATTATAACCAACATTATAGGTTATTAATTTTTTTTAGTAAACAACTGAGTAAAATCATTATTTAAAAACACAATTATCAAATATGTAGTTTGAAGGAATCTGTTCATTATTTGCTGTAATCAATGTGTTTGTTGGAGAGTCAGTCACTGCAAAATAATGCTCTGACCTGTTCAGAATACTACAAAGGAGGAGCTTTCTTTATCACAAAAGCAGGAGCTGGTAAAGAGAATTTGATAAAAAACAAGGTGAAACACGACTGTCATTGGTGGTAAAACAAAATTCATTGAAACGTGATTGGTTATTGACTCCATTTGGGGCATGAGGTAAATAGCATGGAAAAAAGATCTGGTTTTTCCTGCACCCTTCATTTTTTTATTAATAGAGAATAGCTATAGTTACTATACAATTCTCATTGTTGTAGTGTGTTAGTGTATTTTAATTTTTTTTTTTGTATATTCTATATCTCAAAGCATTATGTCTATCTGAAAACACTTTGATATATTGAAGTTTGAATGTATCAGCAGCGTCTTCCTTGTATGGTTTCTCAATACATTAATCCTGATTTTTACACTATCTTATTTCCACATCTTACATTTCTATACCATATCCTTATTGTTATTTGACATACCGGTACCAGATATCCTGTCTAATGTACCATTACAGTGAAATGTTCAGTAACATAGGATATGTGCTTATAAATTTAAATTTTTCTATAATACCATATTTTTATGTTTATGTTTATCATCTAGAAGGCTGTTTCTGAAATTTTTAAACAAGATGTAACCTTTTCATTCTTCAGGCTCATTAATATGTATAAATGTTGGAGTGATAATAAATTGTACAATTAACAAAATTATAATAAACATCAAATTTTTAGAATTTTTAAAATTAGTATACACTCTCTTTGAAAAATATAGAATTACAGAAATCAAATTATAAAGACAGGTATACAGTTTTTTATTCTTAAAATTGTCTTCAGAGCTGAATTATTATGGTCCAGTTTTAACCCTTAAATTACACTGGTCAACATGATTTTTGTCTCATGAGTACCAATAGTTGTACTTAATGCAGTTCTTTATCGTGTTTTAAAATATATATTCGGAATTTCTCCATCACTCACAGTTTTTTTTTAAATTTTAATTTAAAATAATGGATTAATAATTATTTTTTAATAAACATCCATTTGTCCATTGTAAAATAAAATGGGGAACACTGTCATCAGGAGATTTCAGCTATGGAAAAGAGATATCAAGGCAAATGGAATCCTAATATGCTGGCCGATTATTGTTGGATCATCAAGAGGGATGCTCTACAGGCGAAATATAGCAGAAAATCATAATTTCTTACTTTCTAGGCGAGTCCGAATGTTCGAATAATATAGTTACGAATGTAGAAAATATTAAAGTGTTGGGAAATTATAAATGCCTACTCTCGGAAACTTTGGGTGATGGAGAAAAACTGATATCATATTTGAATTCAGGAGAAAAATACAATCAGAATCACATATTTTTCTTTCTGAGACAAAAAAAAGTTCCTTTTTTGTTGCTCAGTGCTAGCAAAATGCTAATTTCTTGTCCCAGTTATTTAAATATGAGAGATTGCGGCAATAACAAAATCATGTATAACTATAAGTTTTTATTGTATACTACTGTGTAACTCAACATAAATTTAAGTAATTTATATTACATTTTTTCTTAAAAATTATTTATTATTCAATATAAGCATATAAATTTACATATAACATCATACTGTTTACTTCTTCATTTTTCCATTATTTTATTAAAAATATTAAATAAATTAAACCAATATATCTTATAGAATATATTGCCAATATAAGGGTTAATGAAACTCAATGAGGGAACATTACAGTATCAGAAACTATAAAGTTACCTAGTAATTTATTATATATTTAGAATTAAGAATTAGTTTCTTTATCTTTATGTAATCACTCCAACATTCATACAGACAAAATGTCATAGATTGAATTCAACAGTGATTCCATGAATCATTTCACTTTTTTTTTTTAAATTTACATTACATCATTTTTTAATGATGGATCTCTTATTTTTTCATAAAATATACAATATTATATTCACCATTGCATATATATACAATTTTTTTCTTTTTATTCCATACACATAAATGTACACACATGTTCATTGTAAAGAACGTAAATTAAATGGTGTGATTTTTTTAAACCACTAAATATTTTTAAATAATTATAAACAGGACCCTGGATTTTGATGACCTAAAAATCTTTAAAAATTGACAGAAAAAAATTTGCAGAGAGACCTGAAAATTAAAAACAAATTAATTAGTTACTTTATGCATCCCAAATAAGCATTCTTTATATAAATTTAACATTTTTCATTGAAGATCAAGTTATATTAAGGTTTGCAAGCCTTTGGTGCTCTCAGGAATTGAAATGTATAAGAGAAATATTTGTATTTAGATTGGAGCCTTTGATAGCTCAGTAGCAGACATTAGCATATAAAGGTAAAGGTCCTACATTCAAACCCCAGTTTCCTCAAATATTTAAAGGAAGTGATACTACGAGGTTATTTTAATTAATGAATGTAGATTTTTACGACTCATCTCATAATTGTAGATTTCTTGAAGACTACAATTTTGATATGCTACGTATCATTATCAATTCCATCCAACATCTAAGTTAGATAGAATTGATAATGATGATACGTAACATATCAAAACTATAATCTTCAAGAAATCTATAATTATGAGGTGGGTCATAAATATGTAACTATTTATTAATTATAATAAATATGTATTTTAATGACTGATGGTCAGAATCTATGTCCAAGTAACAAGAGTAACTGTCCTGCGCCATAGCCGAATGTAGTAGAGATATTATGATGTAGATAGAGCTACATGACATGTGCTGGTTCAAGTTCAAATATATATAAGTAAAGTAAAGTAATCCCACTACAGGCCTCGGGAGGCCTTGGGGTAGTAGGAGGTTAAGGCTCTCACTTTTTCTAGACAGTTGGCACTTGATGTCAGCCGGGTTGTCAGCCTTGCATGACGGCCGCCTTTGCCCCCAGAACAAGTGTCTGGTACTCATTTCCATTAGAGGCTGAGTCGACCCCAGGGCAATAGTGCCGCTAGAAGGTTTTGGTCAGTTTAAAAATCCTGACTCCACCAGGACTTGAACCCTCGACCTTTCGACTTGTAGCGCAGTGCCTTAACCACTACACTACGGTGTGCCCCTCCCAAACATATATAGAAAAAAGTTTCAAAGGATTTTAGTCAGTATGAGATAGTGCCTATGCAGCATCGTAAGGATTTTGGATATTTACAATAAATAATGAAACCAGGATGACAAAACAAGCTATAACAACTGAGTGATCCAATATGATCACATGGTTGGATGTGTGTATATATGAACCCAGCAAGCTGCTGTAATCACAAGGGCTTCCTAGGCCTCTCGTGTCATAAAAAAAACAATATCTAGGATGTCTCAATTAAAAGATATGTCATCAATATCCAGGTTCAAGTTACAAATAAAATTTTTGAGAAGAAGAAAAGTGATCAGATGTTCATATTTTGAATCATTTAGCAGGTACTAATATTTTATTTAAAAATTATATATATATTTATTTTTAAATAGAGGACGAAAAACAATGTATTTACACTATACTTATTTACAAATTTTTATAAATTTTTACAAAACAAGACAAAAATTTTGTAAATATTGCCATGATCAATGATTTTTTTGTTGTTGATACGATAGGTCAAATTATAATTCAATGCACTTGTATGCAAAAGTCTTAAGTTTGTAACCCAGCATCATGAAATGAAATATTTTTTTTTTTTTTTTTTTTTTTTTTTTTTCTATGATCACATTTGTTTTTACTTACTGTTTTCCTCAATGAAAATTAGTAGGAAGTAAGATCATGAAGTAATTTATTAAGAGCTTGAATTGGAAATATTCACCTCATCTCAATATTTTGTTTTCTCATCTGGAACATGTTTCAGTGAACATCTCCTCCATTCTCAATTATAGTTAAAAAAAGTGTGTGTGCATGTTCTAATGCCACTCGCTGCACCAATCATTATTGCACTATCATTATTGTAATCCAAATTAACTGATATCTTAAATTCCACACAATGAAAATATTGACTGCATAACAACTATTTCAGTATTTTGTATATGTCCATCGCTGTGGTCTCGAGGTAGCGTGCTGCCTTTTCACGCAGTGGGCCCGGGTTGATCCCCAGCCGGGACAAGTTTCCTGGGTGAGGTTTTTTCAGGGTTTTTCCTCACCTGTAAGACAAATGTCAGGAAACTTTAAGGCCCAAACGGTCCCCGAACATCATTTGGCCATCATTATCATCATTAACATATTCATTACGTTTGGAATTAAAGCTTCTCCTGGCGCATCATTACCATCATCATCACCTATCATATATAATCGTGGCAGCGTAACTTTAAAAGTACAATGAAAATATCTGGAACTATAACAAATTTTACAACTTTATTAGCTACACTATGGGAATATTTATAAACTTTCCAGGTGCCCCAACCTCAGAAATGGGTTACAATAAAGCCATGCCAGGAGAGAATTCCAGAATTTTGAAATTCGTGGTGGCATTGACTAAAAAAAAGTATTTTGTACATAACTAACTCACTGACACTATCGAACCTGTAGGTTCATGGCTGCGCAGACATAAGCTCTCCGCACATCCCTATCCCGAGTTACTGTTTTCCAATCATTCCCCTGTATATCCTACTTCCCTCAAATCATGGTTAATGTTATTCTCCCACCTATTTCTTGGTCTACCACCTGGGCGTTTTTCCTCTGGTTTTCCTGGTCTTTCATTCCCCATATAAATATTATTTTGGAAGCTTTACTTATTTTATTTTATTCCATGTTTTGTTAGTATTGGCTAATATTAGACTACATCCCTATTGTCTTTTGTTTAGTCCATATTTTAATTTTTTTTTTTTGTGATCCCACAACAGGCCCGGAGGCCCTTGGGGTAGTAGGAGGTTAAGGCTCCCACTTTTTTCTAGACAATCGGCACTTTATGTCAGCCGGGTTGTCAGCCCTGCATGACGGCCGCCTTTACCCCCAGAACAAGCATCTGGTACTCATTTCAGTTAGAGGCTGAGTCGACCCCAGGGCCATAGTGCCGCCAGAGGGTTTGGGTCAGTTTAAAAATCCTGACCCCAACGGGACTTGAACCCTCGACCCTCCAGCTTGTAGCTCAGTGCCTTAACCACTACGCTACGGCGTGTCAAAATATTTTAAAATTGTAATAAGTATTTAATTTTTGTATGATTTTATTATTCACTGGTTCAGTGGAAGAGAAGGCCTTATGTCCTTGACTCTGCCAGCTTAAATAAAGCATTATCATCATTTTCATGACTTGGCTTCCACACTGGGCAAATACATGACATTAATATGATCTATTTTCAATTTATGCAAACTTCGAAAGATCACTTTATGTAGATGATGTATACTTGTATTGTATACAGAGAGGAGTTTAGGATGAGTGGATATTTATGTATTTGTGTGACATAAAGTATGGTGTATTAGGGATAATGATGACGAAGAAAAGAGAGAAGGTGAAATCAGTACCAGGAAGTAACCTACTTCTTTTGAAAAGCTGCATGTGAGCCGCCATGCTTAACGTCACCATCTATGGACAAATCACAATCAAACATACCATATACCTTCTCAACATATGTAGTGCATAGGGATTTGCAATTTAATGCAGGAATATGGTGCACAATCTAGCGATAAAAAATTGTACACATTATTCCTCCTGGACCCAAGACTAAAAATTTTACAATTAAAAATTTTAACTCTGCCAGGCACCAAACTTGGGCCCACTAGTGAGGAAGCAAGCATGGTACCACCTGAGCCAGCATGATGGAAAAATATATACAGATAAACAACCAGTAATTTATCAGATGACATGTGGAGAATGTAAAAAAAAATGTACATAGGAAAAACTAATTGAAATATGAACACTAGAATGAAGGAAATGTAAAACATTTCTTTATTTGTCCAATGCCAAAAAGTTATCTTACAACATTTCTGATATTCTCTTCTAGCATTGGGATAATTGTAACCCGTTTCTAATTTTGGAAGCACTTGGAAGGCAGAATTAGGTTACCCTGATGATATGATGGATGATAATGAAGCACCAGAGAGCCCTTAAACCTAAACTTAACATCAATTCCAGACCAAGGGTAGACTATAGAAATTTATTATTTATTATTATTATTCCGGCTTTTACAATGAATGTACATTTTTCCGGTACCCATGTTCACAGTTAACTACACATTTGTTTCAACACATTTTTCCATTCTTGTCTGTTCATCCATATATCTTCTTCTATTTCCCATTCCCTCTTAGTTTCATTGATTCCTTGAATCCACGTAATATTTGGTCTACCCTTCTTTTTCCTTCCCTGTGGTACCCAATCCATGATTATCTTAGGCGTCTTCCTTCTTCCATTCTTCTAATGTGTCCGTACCAATTTAATTGTTTCTTCTTTATAAAATCTAATATTGAATATTGTACCTGCATTTTTTCTTTTATATATGAATTTCTGATTTTATCCTTCCTGGATATTCTTGCAACACGTCTCCAGTAGTCCATTTCAGTGGCGAGTAATTTTTTTTTTCATTTGTGCATTTAAAGCCAACACATCAGCTCCATAGGTAATAATGCTTCTGATTATTGTATTAAAACTAGTTTTTTTTTTGTTTCTTTGAAGATATGTTTGTCCCATACTATTCCATTTAGGGCAGATATAGCATACTTTCCTATATTGATCCTGTTTCTTATCTCTGTTTCTTGTTTTCCATCTTTAGTAATTTTAATTCCCAAATACTTATATTCTTCAGTGTGTTTAATTGTCCCTAAATTTTCTTCTAATATTAAATCTTGAGGAAGATCCCCTATTATCATATATCTAGATTTATCCATATTGATCTTTAAACCCCATAAACTATATTCTTGTATTAATTTTCTAGTGAGGTATTCTATATTATCAAATTCTTGAGCCAATATCAATTGGTCATCTGCAAACTGGAGTGTATATATTGTTGAATTATCATCTAGTGGTATTCCCATCGGTTTGCATTTCTTTTTCCATTCTTCAATAGCTTTTTCAGCATAAATCTTATATAATTACTTATTTTAGGAATTCTCACTATGAGGTATATTCATTAAGGTAGAATATGTTTATCACTCACCTCATATTGTTCTTCTTATTTGATTATAGACTAGTTTCGGAACATAGTTTCTGTTCCATCCTCAGTAACATCACGACCGTTGTTCTGTCGTCTTGAAGAGTTGTCCTTCTCTCCTTCCATTGGCTGACTGAAAAACCTCGAAACCAGGTCATTCTCACCGGGAATTTCAAAGTTCATTAATTTCTTCTTTTCGCTCTTTTGAATGTAGATCTTTTCCCAAACAGTAAGTTCTTTTGGTTTTTCTATTTGTTTTAACAATTTTGCTTCTTTCTCGATAAGATGTTTTAGATCTACATTCAAAAGAGCGAAAAGAAGAAATTAATGAACTTTGAAATTCCCGGTGAGAATGACCTGGTTTCGAGGTTTTTCAGTCAGCCAATGGAAGGAGAGAAGGACAACTCTTCAAGACGACAGAACAACGGCCGTGATGTTACTGAGGATGGAACAGAAACTATGTTCCGAAACTAGTCTATAATCAAATAAGAAGAACAATATGAGGTGAGTGATAAACATATTCTACCTTAATCTTATATAATGTTGGAGATATACAGCATCCCTGTTGTAATTATTTATTTGTTTGAAACCTTTAGACAAGTACTTTCCCATTTTTACTTGCACATATGATTCTGAATATAGTTTTTGAATTGCTTCAATCAGTGTTGGATTTATTTTTTTTAGTTTTATAGGAATAATACCTTTTAAGAAAAAAAATTGTGATCTGAATAGGAATCAAACCCAGAATCTCATGAAATGTAGTTTGAAAGAAGCTCTACTGGCTTTATAAAGTAATGTTTAATTTTCATTATGAGTCTTTTTTAATTAAGAAGCTGCCATTTACATGTCGAGCAATGGTTAGCAAGGTTTGGCGCTCTGGGGAATTGACATGTGTAAGAGAAAAATCTGCATTTAGATTGGAGGCCTTGGATAGTTCAGTGGCAGAGCATTAGTATATAAAACTAAAACTCCTGGGTTCAAACCTTGGTCTAGGCATATATTTCTCTCTTTAAATGCAGTCAGAAGCTCTGACCACAAGACCATGAGGCTGGTCATCATCTTAAGGCACAACAACTTCAAAGGTGAAAGTTTTGGCCTTCTCAACAATCCTCCTCCATGCCAATCTGTCTCTTGTCATATTCAAATTAGTTATTTTCATTTTCTTCAGATCGTTCACTGTGCCATCTTCCCATCTGATCTTTGGTCTTACAACTACTCTGCCTCCTATAGGTTTCTGTTTATAGAGCTTCTTGACCAGTCTCTAATCATCCATTCTGATCAAATGTCTAAGCCAACTAAATATGAGAGATCTTATATAGTTTCTATATTCTGATTTTTGATTAATTTGTTTAGTTTGTTATTTGTTTTGATTCTCCAATAGTTATCATTTCCTCTATTTGGTCCAAATATTCTTCTTAAAATGTTCCTTTTAAAAATTAATAATTTCTGTTTTATTGTTTCTATTAGGACCCAAGTTTCACTAGCATATGTAACTACTGGTCTAATGAGAGTTTTGTATAACTTTATGTTTGTGGTTTTTTATATTAATTTGCTTTTAAATAAGGTTCTATTTGCAAAATAAGCTTTATTTCCCTTTACCAATCTTTCTTTAATTTCCTCTTCTAATGCATTATGTCCATTTACTTTAGTACCTGGGTATTTAAATGATTCTATTGTATTAATTTGCATGTCATCAATTTGTAGATTTTCCGATTTTCTATTGTGATTGCAACATATAAGGCTGGTCAGAAAAATAAAATATGGAGAAACAGAAATTTTAGCAGTAGCTGCTCATGTATGGACAGAAAATCATACAATTTTAAAAGAAATCAAAATTGATAAAACAATTGGAAAAACCAACAAAACTCACAGTATGGCAAAAATCTACACCCAGAAAAACGGAGACAAAATAAAGAATTTTTAAGTTCCTGGGATATAGGATTTAGGGTCGAATGTTTGAACACATTAGACAGTAAAAGGCGTTCTCTGCTGATAAAGTTTTATTCAAACACATTTTTCTTACTCAGAAATCTATTCACTCGGTAATAATTGTAAAGCTACCTGACAAGGTACCTTAAGATCGTAGCTCAAGATATAAACTTATGTGAAATGAAAATCCCGAAGGGAACCGATGGTAACCGATGTAGTTTGAAACTTATCCAAGATGTCGGACCTTGAAGACTTCGATCATGTTTTCGGTATACGCGGAGAAGAAGAATTTTGTAGAGTCTACCAAAGAATTCAACTGGAAGAACAGGAGAATCGGCGTAATATTGCGCGTTGCAGACGTGTTTGTATACGGTATTATTTGCGGGATGCAAGCATAAATGCATTCCTCTATAGCAGACGAAAATAACGGAAGTGGTTTTATCGCTGAGAATTCTGGGTAATTCGTTGCCAATATTACGAAAACGTCAACATTCATGCATGACCAGTTGAGGCGGCCGTTAATTCGATCTCAGCTCACCAGTGATTGGAAGTAATTTGAGTAGAGAGTAATGTATTTGCATACGACCCTTAATCATGAAGTTTGTCGAACCACTACCAGACAGAGAGAATATACAAGAATTCCAAATGTCTAGTCAGCAGTTTGTTTCTGGCTGGTAATAAGGGAAATGCCCTCTGAATCTTGTCCCAGGCAACAGACAAAAATATGAGGTGAGATGCAGTTTATCGATTCAATCACTTGATAATAGACGTAGTCTGTATTTTTGGCCTAATGGGAATGCAGTAAGCTGGAATTTAATTTGCTACCTGCATGATGGTAGACAGTTGACCTCACTGTCATCAATTTACTAAAATTTGATGAATTTTATATTTGATGAGAAAAATTATATGCTCAGACTGGGATTTGAACCCTAGTCTGAGCATATCATTTTTCTGATAAAATCATATGTTTCCTACCTCTCCTCATATAAATCTTCTAAGTACATTGTGATTTTGAGACCATAACAGTCTCATCTTCAGTACAATCTTGGCGACTGATGTTATGTCGATCGGAAGAAACACTTCTTCTTCCCACTGTTGGCAGACCAATGAATCTCTGGATCAGGTCAGGATTTGCAGGAATTTCGAAGTTCATAAGTTTTCCCTTGTTTTTCCTGACCTGATCCAGAGGTTCATTGGTCCACCAACAGAGGGAAGAAGAAGTGTTTCTTCCAATCGACATAACATCAGTCGCCAAGATTGTATTGAAGATGAGACCGTTATGGTCTCGAAATTGCGATCTACTTAGAATATATAGGACAGGTAGGAAACATATGATTTTATCATAAATTAAACCTCATAGTGATTAATTCCTATAAAAGTTAAGTATCATTTTTCTCTTCAAATATAATTTGTCCTTCAATGAGAAGTATGAAAGTAATAATAAAAACATCATGATGAATTTTGTTTACGCAGTATAGTGTTTCCTAACAGTACTTGAGGTGGAATAAAAAAAAAAAAAGGAATGGTTTCCCCTATTTAATTTATAAACATAATTAAAAATATACCATGAAATGTACAGTCTCTCTTTCCTTGACTTCAAACATATTACTGTAGTTTAAAAATAGCATGCATTAGAATAAAGTCATACATGAAATTGTTTTCAACAATGTAAAATTTAATAAAAATTATAGTGGGAAGTAACACTATGAGGTAATTTTCAATTTACAAATTAGTTGGATAAAATGTTCAATCTTGAGCCCGGCAGCTCAGTGGTCAGAGCACTGGAATACAGAACCAGAGACATTATGTTCAGATCCCCAACTCAGGTGTATATTTTTCTATTTAAATATAATTTGGATAAAATATTTCTACATCTCACCTCATAAACTTCATTTTTTCACAATACTAGTTTCAAATGCCATTTGCCTTCATCAAGGAGTTAAGATGAAGGAAAATAGTCTTTGAAACTGGTATAGTGAAAACATGAAACTTTATGAGGTGAGATGTAAAAACATTTTATCCAACTCATTTATAAAATGTAAAATTTAATAGAGGCCTTACAGATATGAAAATGGGAAAATTTTAAATAAATTCTGTTCACATCACCTCATATCCTATGATGTTAAATTTTAAATTATACCGCATAGTGATATTTCCTATAATAGTTAAATGAAAATGGAGCTTGTACAATGCCAACATAAGTAGCAAAATTTTGTGCTAAAGTGGTAATGGTAATAGACAATGATTATATTTGATTTGACTAATATTGAATAAAGATAATATGTATTATAAAATAATAAGTTTTGTCTGTTTAATTCTTACCTCATATTGTTGTTTCTGTTAGACATATGTTACAAGGCTTGTTAGCCTCATCTTCAGTAGTTACAGACTGTGAGGTAAGAATTACAAATTGAAGTCTGTAACTACTGAAGATGAGGCTAACAAGCATTGGAACATATAAGATAAAATCAAAAGTTTCATACCTCTCCTCATATTAATCTTCTAAATAGATTGTAATTTCGGGTTCATGGCAAACCCATCCTCAGTACCATTTTGCCAACTGATGTTATGTTGATCGGAAGAACCATTTCTTCTTCTTCCCTCTGTTGGTGGACCAATAAACCTCTGGATCAGGTCAGAATTGACAGGAATTTCGAAGTTCATAAGTTTTTCTTTGTTTTTCTGAATGTGAATATTTTCCCAAACCATAAGTTCCTTTTGTTTATCTATTTGTTTAATTATACTAGCTTTTGTTTCAATTAGATGTTTTTCGGACCAAGTATGAACAGCTACTGCTGACTTTTCCACTTCTCCATTTTTGACACTTCTAAGATGTTCTTTCACCCTTACTTTCAAATTTATTTTTGTTTTACCTATATACATTTTTTAAACAAAAGGAAGTCATGGTTTGGGAAAAAATCCACTTTCAGAAAAACAAAGAAAAACTTATGAACTTTGAAAATCCCATGAATTCTGACCTGTTCCAGAGGTTTATTGGTCCACCAACAGAGGGAAGAAGAAGGACATAACATCAGTTGGCAAAATGATACTGAGGATGGGTTCGCCATGAACCCAAAACGTGATCTACTTAGAAGATTAATATGGGGAGATGTATGAAACATTTAATTTTATCTTAAATTAAACCTCATAGTGATTTATTCCTATAAAAGTTCAATACTTGAAACATATGTCTAACAGAAACAACGATATGAGATAAGAATTACACAGACAAAACTTATTATTATGTAAAACCTTTATAATGTTACTTCCTGTTGTATTTTCAAACATATTTTAAAATGGACACATCTATAAACTATAAGTTAACAGCATAAAGGAAACATTTCAGAATGCTGTTAACACATTCAGTACCGTAAACCAGTTAAGGCATTTAAAGAGACTATTGTGTATGCGGCCGTCGGTCAGTTAACTCATTTTAGAGTGGGCGCGAACAAACCACGTTTATATTCGGCGCCTAAATATTGTGTTGGCTTAGTATGTCTTGGAGATCATAGATGGCATGTAAATGTACATTTTCTATTCCCGTTTGACACGTTTAACCTTGGTGAATCCCCTTTTATTTTTAAAACAAACAACACATGGAATTCGTTCACCCAAACTTGACTCCGGGCTCCAATGCAGTTGTATATGTTTCTCGTTATTGCGCTGTTGTTTGTGCGTGAGTGAAACCATGGTGAAAGAAAAATATCTCACTGAAGAAGAATTAGTGAATATTTTGTATAATGATGATTCAGGTGATGAACTGATTCCTGAATTAGAAGATTCACAAAGTGATAGTGAAGATGAACTTCCACTTCCTGAAATTGATATGCCTATACCATGTGATGTCAATCACCCAAGTTATTTCACCATCAAATCCTACTAGGATATCTCCTTTAGGTATGTACAAAATTTGAATTTTCTAGGACTAATAGTTTGTGAATAATGGTCCATTTTCTGAAGTGCCATGAAAAGGGTAGCTGGGGTATTTAAATGGCTGGCCTGTGGGTTTAAATTCCCTGCTCAGTGCCTGGTACTGAATGTGTTAATGATGCTAAGCCATTTAAAATGAATGGGGATGCTATCCTGCCCCACCTCAAGCCCTGTTGAATAACAAGTACACACATTTTTAGTAATTTTATAACTCCCCCAAACTAAAGATTACTTCCTCTAGAAAGCCAGGATCAACCCCTCATTGAATTCTTGAACTAATTGTTTCCATTTTACATACATTTTTTTATTACTTTGTTTATTTACTGTGCATGAATTCAAAATGGAAGTTAATTAATAACAGTATAATGCTGGTATACATAAAGACTTTCATAAGCATATGTTTATTAGAGTCTTTGTTGCGAGTCCTGGAGAAATATAGTTATCTTTATAATTTTAAGAATGTCCATGCTTCTCAATATAATTCCATAATGTCTTTGCTGTTTTCTCTCTCAATTTAACTCAGAGGTCCCTGAAGTTTTTTGTCTCATAGACCACATACCAATTTTGTCTATTTTGGGTAGACCCCCTGCCTTTCTAATTTGCCTTTATTGCCCAAGAACATATGGAGAGAGGAGGAATACAGATTGGATGGCTGCCGCACCACTAAGGGTGCACATATCAAGGTGTTTTAGGTGTGTGAAAAAATATTATGAGTTACCTTATCCATAGAAGCAAACTGAATTATAAATATCACAAATATTTTTATCAAGTAATTGAATAAAGAAATATTATAGTTTAAGCCTGACACACAATATATATATTCATTAACACTCTAGCAGCCACAATTTTTATCAGAATCAAACTAGGCATATAGCAATCAATTAAAAAGTAAGATCAACAATTCGTAGCATTTGGCGTTCTGGATTTGACAATGTATATAAGAGAAAAAATTGCATTTAGATTTAAGTGCTCATGTGGCTCAGTTGGTAGAGCATTGGCACAGAAAGCCATTCTGGGTTCGAACCCCAGTCTGTGCATATATTTTTCTCTTCAAATGTAATTTGTCTTTTAGTGAGAAGTATTAAATTAATAATAAAAACATCAAAATAAGCCCTACTGGCTTTAAAAAGTAATGTTTAAATAATTCCCAATAAAAGTTTTCTTAAAAAAAAAAGAAACCGTCGTTTTTATGATTGAGCAACAGTTCGTAGCATTTGGTGCGGGAATTTACAATGTATAAGAGAAAAATTTGCATTTAGATTGGCGTGCTCAGATAGCTCAGTTGGTAGAGCATTGACAAAGGTCCTGGCTTCAAACCTCAGTCTGAGCGTATATTTTCTCTTCAAATATAAGATCAAGTTCGTTAACCAGCAAAATCGGACCATTAAGGGTCGAATCTATGAATGCATTAAAAGCGTTCTCTGCTGAGAAAGTTGTATCCTAATACGATTTTGCTTACTCACAAAACTGTTCATGCGGTAATAATTGTTGAAATTCGTAAGCTACCTGACGAGGTGACTTAAGAGAGAAACGAATCGTGAGAATCCCAAAGGAAACCGATGGGAACCAATGTAGTTTGAAACCTTGCCGCGTACCTTGCTGCTTTATCCAAGATGTCGGACCTTGAAGACTTTGATCATGTTTTCGGTATATGCGGAGAAGAGGAATTTGATAGAGTCTACCAAAGAATTCAACTGGAAGAACAGGAGAAACGGCATAATATTGCATGATGCAGACGTCGTTGTATACGATATTATTTGCGGGACACAAGCGTAAATGCGTTCCTCTAGCAGACAAAAATAACGGAAGTGGTTTCATCGCTGAGAATTCTGGGTAATTTCTTGCCAATATTACGAAAACGATGACTTTTATGCATGACCAGTTAGTGGGTAGCTAATTCGATCTTTGTACTTGCTCATGGTGAGTCAGCTCACCAGTGATTGGAAGTAATTTGAGTAGAGACTAATGTATTTGCATGCGACCCTAAGTGTAGGAGTTCACCTGAAATGAAAATTAAAAAATTGCTCTTGCAGTTGCATCTTTCTATGTTTCGCAATGAAACTCAGTATATGCGGTTAAAAATGAAACAAAAAAATATTCTTGAAAAAACAGTTAAATCTGACCATTAGAAGTGGGGGTTTACCTGAAACCCAAAATTAAAAACCGTTCTTGTTTGCACTGCAGTCCAACATTTTTAAATAAGCTGGCATTAGAAATTGACTTTCTCCAATTTAATGAAAGAAATATATATTCCGTAAACCTGCAAAACTGGACCATACATTCAACTTGCTGAAGAATTTGCCTAGTTTATGAAGCTCTTGTGAGACAGACTTTTTGATTCTCTTCTTTGCATTGATAGTTCACAGGCATATGACTGTTGAATGCTAGTGCTAGTATTTTCTAGGAGTAACCAATTAGATTTAACAAGTGTTATAAAGAAGGAGATTTAATTTGCAACACAGTTGAGATTTTCAAGAAAAAGTATAAACCTCGATGAAGTTTTAACTGTCATAAGACTTCATTTCCTACCTCTTTCTTCATTGTTTGAGACAAGACTCGCCAGCCATACTTTAATAAACACTTATATGTCATGTTTGATAGAATAAAATTCTTTAAAATAATAACAGAACAAATTACATATTTATAAAAATATACTAATTCAATAATATATCAACTTAGTGATCTGATATTATACATTTCTTTTAATTTCACATGTTCTAATTTTATTGTTTTTACTTCCATCGTTGCAAACAGAATACAGAATATGTGACCACTCTATACATACTTATAACATGAGAATATACCATCTATGGACCAGTATTTGAAAGTAGAATATATGAGAGTAAGAAATAATTAAAAAAAAACGTATTTGTAAAATGCAGGATATTGTATAATTTATTAAATCACTATCTCTGGGCCGTCCTATGAAACACTGGGCGGAACATTTTCTATAGGATCATAACAGGCCTTGGCCTAATACTTGGAAGGAAGAAGAAGAAGAAGATGATGAAATCACTTAGAATGAGTTGGCTAGGACATGTTTATATAATGTTTTTTTGAAACTGGTATAATGTTTATAGGATGAATGAAAATAGAATGCTCAAAAATATCTAAAATAGTGTGATCCAAGGAAGTGAAAGAAGAGGTAAACCAAGGAAAAGGGACCACAAAAATTAGAAAGTGATCTTCTAATCTATGTACGAGTACAATGGTATAACAGCCCAATGTTGGACCTTAGCTTCTCCTCTGTTAGGAGTTACTAGACCAAGTTAATTTAGTTATGTTTATTTCCCTACAGATGTCATGAATGGTATGCAGTCAACATACCAATACAATGAGACATCTAGTAGGCAACTAAGGTATTAAATAATCAATTGAGTTGGTGTTTACTTGATGAAAATCCGTATTTATTAATTAAATAAAAATAAAACATAGTTTTATTTGATTTTCATATTTATTATATAATTCAGTGACAGCTGTTTCGGTACACTGTACCTTCTTCAGACATGTTAACTCAGTAGCTCAGTTGGTAGAGCATTTGGCCCGGCAAGCCAAAGGTCCCGGGTTCGAGTCTCGGTCTAGGCAAAAATTTTTCTCTTCAAATATAATCTATCTTTCAGTGAGAAATGTTAAATCAATAATAAAAACATCATTAGAAGCCTTATTAGCTTTAAAAAGTAATGTTAAATTCCCGATAAATGTCTTCTTAACTAAGAAGCCGCCATTTGCAAAGATAGAAGCAATGGTTTCAAAAGCATTTGGCGAGAGAGAATTACAACGTATATAAGAGAAAAATTTGCATCTAGATCATAACTCGCCTCAGTAGCTCAGTTGGTAGAGCATTTGGCCCGGCAAGCCAAAGGTCCCGGGTTCGAGTGACGGCCTAGGCAAAAATTTTTCTCTTCAAATATCAGTAAATTTTGCTTAGAAGCCTTTATATTCAGGCTTAAGGTTCTTTTACAAGTTGAAAATCTTCAGACTCGAGACCCATGGTTAAAGTCGAGAAGTTTCCATGTGGAAGTGTCTCGACCTTGGGCCTAGAAGTTTCTCTCTCCTGCCTTATATATCTATGACGAAGGCAGTCAGTTGTGTTTTGACAGTGATAGGTGAAGTGAGAAAAGAAATAGTAGTGAGCGGACTCAACAGAGACTGTAGAATAATTATGAAACAGATAAACTTTGAATCAAGATTAATTTTTAGTCCAAATTGTGAACAAACTGTTAGTGAAAGTTTCTAGAAGTAAATGAAGTGATTGTTGAATATTTTTTTCTCTCTCTCTCTCTCTCTCTCTCTTTTTGTTTATACTGTTTTTCCTTCTTGTTTTACCTTTTTTGTTAACTTTCTTTTATTCTCACATATAGATACAAGGACAGGACACACACCCAGACCCAAGATGGAGATTTAAAATCCCCTACCCCGCCGGGAATCAAACCTGGGTCGCCAGAGTGGAAGGTAGAGACTCAATTGATTACGCCATGGCAACGGACTTCGATATTAAATGACATCTGTGTGTGATTGTTTATGATCTATACTTCTATAATCATGGAAGAAATTAAAATTATCAAAGAAGCACAAAATAAAAATTTATTAAATGAAAATACACCTAGCAACCAAAGCCCTCCGTATAAAATATATAAATAATTTCAGTATCAAGAAAATTCCTGAAGATGAAGCATGTCTTGAAAAAGCTTTGAATTTTAATAATATAATGAAGATTATAACAGAAAATATTATAGTTGAGGAAGACTGTGTTATATACGATACAAAAATTATTATAATTGAAATTATGATGGTGTTGAAGAAGATTTTTGGGCTGTAGGCCGTGGTCTTGAGACTTGAAGTTCCCCGACGTTTCGCCAGAGACTGCATCTGGTATCTTTGACAAACCTTGAGGATGCCAGATACACTCTCTGGTGAAACGTCGGGGAACTTCAAGCCTCAAGACCACGGCCTACAGCCCGAAAATCTTCTTCAAGATCATCATAGTGACTCTGGATGTGAAAGTCTACTCAATACATAATTGAAATTGTTTATGATGTAAAATACGTGAAAATGAACCCCCTGCAATCACTACTGTATGCTTTGTTTATAAGTCTGAATCCTGCTGTTGTTTACATCTGACTGCTGTCCAAAGTTCAGGATCACCTTTACTGTATGGCTGAAACTTAGTAAACTTTGCTTTATTAGAAGGAGAGGTTTTATTTCTATTCATAACTTATGGTTATAGTCGGTTTATTTTCTCTGCAGTCCAACACATTTGAATAAGCTGGCATAAGGAATTGATTTTTGATGTTATATTTAGTTTAACATATTCCAGTCCTGGACAGATAAATAACTAAAATAACTAAATATAACATCAAAATATTAAACTTTACCACTAAAAAGTAAATGTAAAATTCTCATTAACCCATTCACATCAAAAGACGAGGTAGACTCGCCGGCAGTTAAATAGCCTCCAACTCAGAAGACGAGGTCAGCTCATTTAAATCTGCTGTTATATATATTTTGCAATATTTTGTACATCCCTTGGCAGGGCAATTTTTTGTTAACATTTGTGAATAGTAGAGGAATGTGTTTTGGCCCTCATCCTTATTGTGATCTCAAGTACCATTATCTTTTGCTTGTTTTGAATGTCTGAATACAGACAATATCATTTACAGTAACTCAAATCCGGTTTCTGGGGAAATGCATTGAGCATTTAAACCTGAAGTGAATGAGTTAAAAATATTTCAAATAGGTACCGTCTGATGGTATTGTTAATAGTGAGAGCTATCTGCCTTTGGATTTTGAGAATTGTATAAGTGGAAAGAAAATTTAGCAGTTGTATCGGGTCTTGAATGGTGGATTGTATGCTGACATACAGAATCAGAGGTCCAGGGTTCAATTCCCAGTTCAAGCATTAATTTTATTTAACAAAATAAGGAATTGAATAAAAAAAGAGATACTTCCCTAAATCAGCTAAATCAAACCATAAATCAACTTGGTGAGGAATTTGGTAGTCAATGCAGTTCTTGCATGATGGGCTCTTGTTCTGTCAGATCAATTCTGTATCAAATCATCACACATTCTGTATTTCTGCAAGTTATTATTCCATTAAACTATATAATAATAATATTCCCAAGATAACTTTATCATATATATATGTATAATCTCATTTTGTCAATTCATTATTATTTTTTTCATATTTTAACATTACGCCGCATTACATGTTAAGTGCGTACAATGACACTCACGGACGGACAAGATCCGCAATTTGAAATTAATCTTGTTTCATAAACTACTCGAATATTACAATGTGGTGTTTTGTACCAGGAAAATGAAAAATGCATTATCGTACGATGCATTTATACTCCAGTGATAATGAGCAACTCAGTGGGACATATTCTTTAGAGTATGTGTATTGTAAATAGGCCTCAGCATTTCACACACTTGCTGTCGATGGGTCAAAGTTTCAAGGTGACACTGCATGATGAGGAAGTCACAAAGTTATGTGAGCTGTACGAGAATCTGCAGGCGATTCACCTGTCAACAGAAAATACACATTATCATTAAATATTTTCACCAATTCATAACAAATATGCATGTTTTGATATTTTTATTTAAAATAACACTTTACAATCTTGGATAGAATTTTATTTAAGGGTAACCGGTACTAATTTCCTTGCAATTTGATTTAAAAAACATGTGACATACAACAATAATTTTTTCAGCTTATTCTTAACCCATTGGAGACTTTTAACGAGTCTCCCTCGTGAGCAGGTAGAAAGTCCAAACAGCTCCTCCACGACCTACACTCGTTGTTGTGTTATAACCCCCATTGTAAGAAGTTAGGTTTTTTTAGTGGTTTAAATTTTCGGTTCACCATCAGTAAAATTTGTTGTTTGTTTATGTAAAGTAATATGTATAGGCCTAGTGTATTGTATAGTTTATTTTAGTTATTATTTATAGAATAGTAGACTATAGTTGTAGGCATTTATTATGGTAAAATATAAGTGAATATAAATTCAGTGTTTATTTGTTAAAATTCATAGTTGTAAATTTAATTTTTTTTGTAATATATCCATAAATAGGAGAGAACGTATTGCTATTGAGAAACTAAGTGAAGTAGTGGATGAAATGTTATGTGACAGTGATTGTAGTGAATTATCATGGAACGAAGATTCGAACGATGAAATAATATACAGTGACAACGTAACCATGCATGCTACTGATGGTAGAAATATTAGGTGAGTTTCTTCCAGTTTTTATCTATAGTATTTTATAATTTACAGGTCGATATATAACTAAGATAATTAAAGAATATACGAAGAACTTTTCCTGATTTTATAATGTATAGGTCTATGCTTATTTATATTTCATATATTTATTTTTATTATGTACAGTATTATATTGCGTTAGTTATTTTTTTCGGTCTTGTTTGAACATATGATTTGTGTTTACTTTCAAGGCAATGTCCGAGAACTGTTACAAAAAGATGGTTTTTGAAATGTTTGTCAACTTTCACAGCCTTGAAAATAACAAAACATAACGGTTTATAATGCACAACAGAGGGTAGCAGGCAGGCCACATTCCTTTGCTATTCGTAAAAGTACAAGATACTAAAAGAAATTCAGGGGTAAACAAAATATCTGAAAACATAGGTGATAGAACACAGTATGTGTATTTTGTATTCTGATTTAAAGTCCAGCGCAGCCGGTGTAGCGGTGAGGAGATTTAAATGGGTTCCCAGTGAACATGCTAGGCGCTTTAAACGTGTCTCCAATGGGTTAAATTATGTGCATGAAAATTATGTCACTACTCAAATTAGTCTTTGTGAACATAATGGCATGCTGGTTAATGTTTTAGACATATTTCTTCATGAGTAATTTAAAATACAAAAAAAAAAGAAGAAAATAAAACAACCAACTTCTTAAAAGTATTGTTTTGGTACAATTTTCTCAAACATTACTTATCCAATGGTTTCCAAAATTTAATATGTTATTGTCCATAGTTCACTTGACAATAATAAGGTTTGCCTTGTTCAGATAAGGATTGTGATTTATTTAAAAAAATTCAAAGACCAAACTTTTTTTTGTTAAAAATTTTGCATACTTTTTTTAAAATTTCAAACACTATGAATAGCATAAAGATAAATTTATCTTATTATTATTATAGAGTATGGCAACTCCCCGTTGTGCCCTTTGATGGTACGGACACATTAGAAGGATGGAAGAAGGAAGACTACCTAAGATAATCATGGATTGGGAACCACAGGGAAGGAAAAAGAAGGGTAGACCAAATATTACATGGATTCAGGGAATCAATGAAACTAAGAGGGAATGGGAAATAGAAGAAGATATGTGGATGAACAGACAAGAATGAAAAAATGTGTTGAAACAAATGTGTAGTTAACTGTGAACATGGGTACCGGAAAAATGTATATTCATTGTAAAAGCCGAAATAATAAAAAAAAATTATTATAGAGTTTTATAAACTGATTATCCATGCCAAAAATTATTCTTCTATCTTTCATGGTTTCAGAGAAAAGTTTACCAGAATTTAAAAAAAAATACAAGTTATGGGAAAATGCAAAAAAACAAAAAAATGTGTACATTAACAGAACAGAGGCTCCATTTTTAAAAATCAATTTTTATGGGTTTAACATCAAAAATCGACAAAATAATATTACACATCGATAAAATAGGTGTTATTGAATTTTTTAAGCAAAAAAAATAAATAAATAAAAAAAAAATGATTTTTTTAACCCAAATAAGTACTGGATGCCCAGTACTTGAACCCTGGATCTCTGATTCTATGCATCAGTATGATACAATTACACCATCCAAGCCATGATAAGAATGTCAATATTTATTTCCTCTTATACAATTCTCATTCATCCAATGGCCAATAGCTGTCGCTACCAACATCTCAACTGATAACTTTTATTCAGAAGTGTTTTTATTGAGAATTTATACATTACTTTTGAGTGTAAAGCTTCATATTTCAATGTTTCTATTTATATTAACATTTTCTAATCCTGGATAGAATTTAGTCTATTCTTTACAACATGTGATATGACTTTTTTAATTCCTTCTTAAACTCCTGTCAAATTTTATTCATAGGGTTGAATTTTTCAAATTATTTCCTGCCATTTACAATTATTTTTATATTTTTTCTAATAATTATTACGATATCATTTTCTATGATATTTAATTACATACATAGCATGCCATATAGATTTTAATGAATATTCTAAGCAAAAACAAAGTTGTGTTTCAGTGCAGCCAACATAGAGTAGGCCTATATACTAATTAACTATACACATTACTTCAGAATTTCAGAACTTATACTATTTATTTTTGGGCATTGCATTCTTTCACAGGTTAGAATGCTTAAATTACATTAGGTTAGCTCTTAGGTTGGTCTTTCACAGGTTAGAATGCTTAAATTACATTAGGTTAGCTCTTAGGTTGGTCTTTCACAGGTAAGAATGCTTAAATTACATTAGGTTAGCTCTTAGGTTGGTCTTTCACAGGTTAGAATGCTTAAATTACATTAGGTTAGCTCTTAGGTTGGTCTTTCACAGGTTAGAATGCTTAAATTACATTAGGTTAGCTCTTAGGTTGGTCGTTCACAGGTTATAATGCTTAAATTACATTAGGTTAGCTCTTAGGTTGGTCTTTCACAGGTTAGAATGCTTAAATTACATTAGGTTAGCTCTTAGGTTGGTCTTTCACAGGTTATAATGCTTAAATTACATTAGGTTAGCTCTTAGGTTGGTCTTTCACAGGTTATAATGCTTAAATTACATTAGGTTAGCTCTTAGGTTGGTCTTTCACAAGTTAGAATGCTTAAATTACATTAGGTTAGCTCTTAGGTTGGTCTTTCACAGGTTAGAATGCTTAAATTACATTAGGTTAGCTCTTAGGTTGGTCTTTCACAGGTTAGAATGCTTAAATTACATTAGGTTAGCTCTTAGGTTGGTCTTTCACAGGTTAGAATGCTTAAATTACATTAGGTTAGCCCTTAGGTTGGTCTTTCACAGGTTAGAATGCTTAAATTACATTAGGTTAGCTCTTAGGTTGGTCTTTCACAGGTTAGAATGCTTAAATTACATTAGGTTAGCCCTTAGGTTGGTCTTTCACAGGTTAGAATGCTTAAATTACATTAGGTTAGCTCTTAGGTTGGTCTTTCACAGGTTAGAATGCTTAAATTACATTAGGTTAGCTCTTAGGTTGGTCTTTCACAGGTTATAATGCTTAAATTACATTAGGTTAGCCCTTAGGTTGGTCTTTCACAGGTTAGAATGCTTAAATTACATTAGGTTAGCTCTTAGGTTGGTCTTTCACAGGTTAGAATGCTTAAATTACATTAGGTTAGCCCTTAGGTTGGTCTTTCACAGGTTAGAATGCTTAAATTACATTAGGTTAGCTCTTAGGTTGGTCTTTCACAGGTTATAATGCTTAAATTACATTAGGTTAGCTCTTAGGTTGGTCTTTCACAGGTTAGAATGCTTAAATTACATTAGGTTAGCTCTTAGGTTGGTCTTTCACAGGTTAGAATGCTTAAATTACATTAGGTTAGCCCTTAGGTTGGTCTTTCACAGGTTAGAATGCTTAAATTACATTAGGTTAGCTCTTAGGTTGGTCTTTCACAGGTTAGAATGCTTAAATTACATTAGGTTAGCTCTTAGGTTGGTCTTTCACAGGTTATAATGCTTAAATTACATTAGGTTAGCCCTTAGGTTGGTCTTTCACAGGTTAGAATGCTTAAATTACATTAGGTTAGCTCTTAGGTTGGTCTTTCACAGGTTAGAATGCTTAAATTACATTAGGTTAGCCCTTAGGTTGGTCTTTCACAGGTTTGAATGCTTAAATTACATTAGGTTAGCTCTTAGGTTGGTCTTTCACAGGTTATATTGCTTAAATTACATTAGGTTAGCCCTTAGGTTGGTCTTTCACAGGTTAGAATGCTTAAATTAAATTAGGTTAGCTCTTAGGTACTTAAATTGCATTAGGTTAGCTTTTAAGTTCGTTAAATATCGTGTATATGTTGGCTGCATCCCGTAATTCCATAGTGTAAACTGCTTTATATTTAAATTCATTGGAGAACATTTTGTTTAAACAACTCACCTCATAGGATTCATGCTTCCATGATACCGCAGTTTCAAACACAGTCGTGTTCATCCTCAGCCCTAACTCCAACTGACGAAATTCTTCGGCCGTCAACTGTTCTATTGTCGCCATCTTCAGTGCTGCCATCTATGGTTGAATTTATGAACTTCAGAAAAATAAAGATAGATCAATGAATTTTGATATCCCTAATGAAATTACTTTGATTTTGAAGTTCATAAATTCAATCATAGGTGGCAGCACTGAAGATGGCGACAATAGAATAGTTGACGGCCGAAGAATTTCGTCAGTCGGAGTTATGGCTGAGGATGAACATGACTGTGTTTAAAACCGCGGTATCATGGAAGCATGAATCCTATGAGGTGAGTTGTTTAAACAAAATGTTCTCCGATGAATTTGAATGATTATACCTCATAATGTTTACTTCCCAACATTAATTTAATATAACGCTTCATATTTGTTGGCGCATGCACATGGTGTATGATTGGAACTTAGAACAATTTTTCACATCACATATTGTAAGGAATCCCTGAATTTTATTTAAGAAAGAAAAAATAACGTTCAAACTGGGGACTTGAATCTGGATCTATGATTCTACACAGTAGTATGATATCAATTACACCATCCGAGCCACAATATGAATATTTTAGGATAAGTCATACTCACATTCATACTAAACAGGGCGAATATGATATGGATGATTATGATTTGGGGCTTAGGGTCGAATGTTTGAACGCATTAGACAGTAAAAGGCATTCTCTGCTGAGAAAGTTATATCCAAATACATTTTGCTTACTCAGAAATCTATTCATGCGATAATAATTGTAAGCTACCTGACGAGGTACCTTAAGATCATAGCTCAAGATAGAAACTTATCGTGAAAATCCCGAAGGGAACCGATGGTAACCGATGTAGTTTGAAACCTTTGCAGCTTTATCCAAGATGTTGGATCTTGAAGACTTCGATCATGTTTTCGGTATATGCGGAGAAGAGGAATTTGATAGAGTCTACCAAAGAATTCAACTGGAAGAACAGGAGAATCGGCGTAATATTGCACGATGCAGACGTCGTTGTATACGGTATTATTTGCAGGATGCAAGCGTAAATGCATTCCTCTATAGCAGACGAAAATAACGGAAGTGGTTTTATCGCTGAGAATTCTGGGTAATTCGTTGTCAATATTACGAAAACATCAACTTTCATTCATGACCGGTAAGTCGGCCGTTAATTCGATCTCAGCAATTGCTCATGGTGAGTCAGCTCACCAGTGATTGGAAGTAATTTGAGTAGAGACTAATGTATTTGCATGCGGCCCTTAAAGTTTCCTGACATTTGTCTTGCAGATGAGGGAAAACACTGAAAAAACTTGACTGAGGAAACTTGTCTTCTCTGTGGATAAAACCTGGGTCTGCTGCATCTAAGGGAATGATGTTAGCATTATGGTGGGTGAGATCTTAATTTATATTGATCACAGCATTTGTCAAACATCCTCTCATTCGCTGTTGGTCACCAACAATGCTACATTCAAATCAATTCTTTTTCACTAATATACCTTGATTGCATAAATGTCACAACAATAGTGTTTTGATACAGGTAACTTCATCATCAGTGTAGATGAACAAAGACTAACTGTGGCAGAAATGAAATTTATGAGACGTACTGCAGGTTTCTCATGAACAGACCATAAAAGAAACTCTGAGATTCTCAAAGAATTAAAAACAGAATCAATCATGGAATATGTACAAAAAATATATAAACAACTGGAAATCTCATGTAAGAAGAATGAGCCAAACAAGAATACCATGTCAAATCTTAAATTACCAGCCACCAGGCAAGAGATCCTTGGGCAGACCGTTCAAATGTTGGATTGAGACCATAACAGACCCCTAGGTATTTCACATGAAAAAAAAAAAGAAGAAGAAGAAGAAGAAGAAGAAGTAGATCATCATGTATATATCTGTTTTAGGCCATATGGCCAGAGACGGTAAACCTAACGAAGATGGTCTTGAGCTTTCCACCAATGTTTTGGTCTTCCTTGGTCCCTGTCCAGTTGGAGTATATTAGAATGCCAAATTTGGAAGTCTACTTCTTTCCATTCTTCTCAGATGATTTTTCCATTCTTGTTGGTATCTTCCTATATAATTCATCTAAACTTGTTACTCCAAGTTTTTTCTGGCAATACTGTTCCTTTGGTGATCCAGTCTATTAATTTCCTAACAGTGAACTTAAGAAGTGCGTTTGGCTTACTCTAAGTTTGTGAGAATTTATTTTATTTAACCCACCGAAGACACGTTTAAAGCGCCTGGTATGTTCACTGGAAACCCATTTAAATCACCCGAGTGCTACTCCGGCTGCACTGGGTTTTAAATCAGAATACCCAGACCATGCGTACTGAGTCCTATAACTTATGAATTTCAGATAGTTTGTTTATCCCTTTTTTTGTCGTATTTTGTACTTTTAAGAATAGAAAGGAATGTGGCCTGCCTACACCCTCTTTTGTGTAATTTAACCATTATCTATTGTTAGTTTAAAGGCTGTGAAAGTTGACAAACATTTAAAAAACCATCTTTTACTTGGTCATTACATTTAAAGTAAACATGAATCATATGTTCTAACAGGAACTGTAAAAATAACAAGAATATATAATACAGCATATTATAAAAATAAATGATACTAAATATTTAAAAGCATAGACCAATACATTATCAAAATATCATAGACAGTTCTTACTATATATCTTCTCAAATTATCGATAATGTAAAAAACCAATTTTTCTGTATTGTATTCTAGAATACATTTAGTTGTTAAGAATTTTTCTTCTTGTTCTCTGCCTTTATTCTTCCATTGCTTCTTACTGGTGTCAGTCATGATAGCATTTTTGTGTTTGGATGATAATAAATATACATATTTACTATCTTTCCACTTCAATGCAGGAAGTCTCCAACTAGATCATGTTGTTACCATTCCTTTTTTTAATTTCCAATTTGATCTTCACTAAATCCATAGGCATATTTTTCTGTTAGATTTTACTTCCCTAATATGTCTCTCATCTATTGAGCTCTAAATTTAAATAAGGAGAACACAAGTTGCCTAATTGTTATGTGTAACCTTTGTCTACAAACGGATTTGCTAATTCTAGGACTACACTCTCATTTGCAGTAAAATCTGAATTTTCTTGTGCATCTTGTTCAGTGTTTATTTGAATCATATCCCGAAGACGTCTCGCACAACTTCTAATATTTTATTCCAAATCGCACCGTTTTATTACGATTAGAGAGTTTGAACTGAACGTAAGCCAGTCTACCTCGAAATTTCCGAAGAGATTTTTCAAGTGAAATGTCTCACTTGGAACATACAAGGACAGAAATGTTATATTCAAATACTCTACACCAAGTCTGATTTTGTAAATTCTGTCATCTCTAATTACGGATTCATTATCTTTGAAGTGAAGAAACATCGAAATTAGGAATAAACTTTTGAAGGGCATAGTTTTGCTGTAAATGGGCATTTCTAAAATTGTTCTATTGTTCTAGAACCATTTTATGTTAGGTTTTCTACCTTGACTTATTATGATGCATAGTGCAAAATAGGCCTAAAGTTAAAGTTAAATTTACAGCCACGATATTCGAAAAAAAAAAAAAAACATTGAAACTACATATATATTTTACCATAATAAATACCTAAAAATATACTATTTTATAAATTAAAACTATAATAAACTGTACAATATACTAGGCCTACATATATGCTTTAGATAAACCTGCAGCAGATTTTACAGATGGCGAACAGAAAATTTTAATCACTAAAGATAAACCCAACTTCTTATAGTGGAGGGTTTTAACACAATAACGAGTGTAGGTTGTGGTTGAGCTGTTTGGACTTTCTACCTGCTCACGAGGGAGACTCGTTAAAAGAATCCAATGGGTTAAAATCCAAATTTCACTTCTGGATTTTAGAGCAGCTTTTGATGTGATGTTATGTAATCTTAGTTTTGTATCTGTCCTCATCTGTTTACCAAAATGTCTTCTTATCACTCCATTCATTTTACTATATTTTTGTAATTTTGAATCAATGTCTCTCTTATGTTCTGCAAATACACTTCCTAAGTATGAGACATCAGACACTTGTTCTTTAATTTTTCCATCAATCTCAATTTTCACCCGTTGTATGGTTTTTCCACACATTGCCATTGCTTTATATTTTGAAGTGGAAATTTTTATATTATATTTGCTGGCAATTTTGAATAATTGATACGCTGCTATTTGTAAGCTGTCTTCAGAATCTGATAATATTATTTGATCATCAGCATACAATGACAAGTAACTTGATACAAAATAAAACATTATTATGATTGCCGGTAACATGCAAGTTTCTGTTTCGTACAATGCACTGCGGGAACAGTATCAATATAGGGCTGTGAAATCATATGACAAACATGGATTGTGTGTGATTGGTCAACAGTGGGGCAATCACCTTCTAAGATCTCACACACTTTAGAAACAAATCTAATAATTATAGAGGCAATACCATCCTCTGATTAATGTTTAATTATTTTAATGTTCTATTTATAATCCATTTTATAAGAAAATAAAGTAATGGAATAATCAACATGGCCACAAAAAATGGATTTGAAGAAAGATGATACACAAGAAGATAAAAAAGTTCAAAAGACAAAAAAAATTATTAATCAAAACCGATCCGATTGAGGGTCTTTCCACTTTTCAGCGGTTGCCCTTTTACCAGCCGGCTGCTGGCCCTTCACATCCACATGTGTCAATCACAGAGGTAGATGATCAACAGCCAGTGTAGGGGTGACATGTGGTTAGCATGTCGAGTCCCCCAGCCGTTATAGCTGGTTCCTCAACCTGGAGCCGCTACTTATTGTAGCTACCCAATTGCCTCACGATGCTGGGTGGGCACCGGTCCCATACTGGCCAAAATACCATGAGAAAATTTCTTCCCCCATGGAGACTCGAACCAGCACAAGTCCCGTAGCTCTGCGCCAAGGCTTCCTACCTTAACCGCTCGGCTATGGCGCGGGACATTAATCAAAACACTCTTCTAAAAAAAAAAAAAGAAGAAAATGTAAAATTCAAGAAATTCATATATCACCCATAGAAGCACCATAAGTTTCAAAACATTTTTAAAAATTTCAACACAAGATTGGCACTGAAAAATGACTATAGCATCATTAGATTAATTAGATCCAACAAAAATGAGAAAATAGAAGAAGAAAACAAATCAGGGATTTATCATAAGTAATGCCACGAGTGATTTCCAAATTATGTAGAAAATTTGAAAATCAAGAGTGGCATTTGTTAGGACTATTTAACGAATAAAATTAAGCTGTTTACTCACAAATCATTATTTAACTATAGTTATTTTAAAATATTTATATATTTAAAGTAAACGGCGATGTATGAAAATAAATGAGAAATTATTGGTATTTAACTTTTATAGGAATTAATCACTATGAGGTTTAATTTATGGTGAAATTAAATGATTTCTACCTCTCCTCACATATTTTTTACTAAGTTGATTGCGATATTGAGACTATAACTGTCTCATCATCAGAACTTTGTTGGCGACTGGTGTTATGTCGATCAGAAGAGTTCTGATGATGAGACAGTTATAGTCTCGAAATCGCGATCAACTTAGTAAAAAATATATGAGGAGAGGTAAGAAACATTTAATTTCACCATAATGATTGGTATGCTTCTTTTGTTCATCACTGCAACCAGATCATATTATTTATTGCCAAAGGATCACAATATTATAAGAATGCACCCTAGTGGAGAAATTTATAACCAATGTTATAGGTATTAATTAATTTCTAATGTCCTATGATGTAAATATGTCAATTATATTTTTCTGCAATGTCGTTTCCTGGAAAATAACTTGTTTAACAAAGTGCAAAGAGTGGTTTCTTTTTTTTTTGTGGTACAATCAATTGCTAAAAATGTTCTTATTTTAACTCCCGCATGTGCTATCTGCTGACATTCATGCACTATATATACAATCTGATAGCTGCATTTCTTAGAGGGTCAGTCACTGCAAAATAATGCTATGATCTATTCAGAATGTTAAAAAAGGAGGAGCTTTCTTTAATATGATAAACTTCAGATGATAAATTCGAGGCGAAACACAATTGTGATTGGTTGTAAATAAAAAATCATTGAAATGTGATTGGTCATTGACTCCCATTTGGGGCGTGAGTTAAGTAGTCAGATTAAATGCAGAGAATGTGAGAAAGTCTACATAGGAAAAACTAAGAGAAATTTGAAAACCAGAGTGAAAGAACATCTAAGGAATGTCAAGAAAGGGGAAGTAGAAAAATCTGCAGTGGCTGCCCATGCATGGTCGGAAAAATATCTTATTGAAAGGAAGGCTAAATTATTAAAACAAATAGAAAACCTAAAGAACTCACTGTTTGGGAAAAATTCATTCAAAAAAACAAAAAGGAGAACTGAATGAACTTTGAAATTCCTGGGGAAAATGACTTGATTTTGAGTTTTTCAGTCTACCAACAGAGGGAGTAAGAGGTGGCTCTTCAAGATGATAGAACAAAGGTCGCAAAATTACTGAAGATGGAACTGAAGTAGAAAGTTCTGAAACTAGTTTAAAAAGAAGAAGAATATGAGGTGAGTGATAAAAGTTTACCTAAATAATGGAATGAGGTGAAGTGTTGTCGTTTGTTAAAGGTCTGGATCTTGTATTTCATGCATTCTCTGTTTAGCATCCCAATAATAAGGTGAGATAAAGTATAAAGTAGATAACACAATACTTACGTAAGTAGTCACATTGTATCCAAGTGGCATGAATACAAGAGACTGAGAAGTACCACTGTGGCCATACTGATAGAGTTATTGGAAAGTCCAGCCGAGCCTGTTTGCATTGCTGCTGGATATTCACCTGAAAAATATCAATTCAAATCAGGATTTTGTTGTATAAAGTTACTACTACTGTAATTACAGACTTTCTACCAATTTTTCTTGGTATGTCATGACTTTAAATATAGCTACTTCTTATTCTGGGTTTTGCGTGGGACTCCTGCAGTTTTTTTTAAACATACAACAAAAGCTTCACAATATTATAAAATTGTAGTTAGGTATATCATGCATAGCATATTCAATGTAACACTCTCAAATTTAATATTTCATAAAACACAATTTTATAGTGTGCTTAAGAAAACAAATATGAAAGCATGGCCTGTTAAAATGACATTATAAATTTGATCATCTCCAAGGTAATTTAGTCTTCTGATCAAAATAATTGGATCAATTAACCACAAATTTATGTTAAAAAAACATTCCCATTAAGCCAATTTGCTAAAAGCTGGAATGTCAAGGGTTCAAGATGGGTCAGGATTTTTAAATTGGCCTAAACCTTTTGATGGCATCGTGGCCTTGGGATTGACTTACATGAATACTACAGTCTGTCCAGCCTAAGAAACACACTTGAGGAGAACAAATGGACGGGAGATCCCCGAAGCACATGACTGCAACAGTTATTGCAATTTGTTCATGGTCAAAGCACAGTTCAGAAGTAGTAAAAAAATAGGTCACGTATTCAATTAATTAGTTACATATTTGAAGCTACTTATGTTAACTATAGTCAATCAGGATACAGTACACACCTACATGTTGCTTCGAAATTTGCATTTGTTAGAAATTGATTGATTCTTGAGAGGAAGTTGAATGTCAGTTACACAATATGGTGGCTGTCATATGGTTTATGGTAACTTAACTTGGTGATAGAATGTGTGATCAAAATTATGGTTGGTATCTAATGTCGAGCATTTGATAATGACATCATTCGCTCTCTTGCACTCCAATATTTAGCAGGAAGGCTGGTCTCTTCTACAAAAGCTGGACAACGGAGGAAATGATTTCTTTCTATATCTTCATTTAAATTGCAAAAAGGGCATTTAGGCGAATCTGTTATGCCAAGTCTGTGTAGGTGTTTATTCAGGCAGTCATGTCCCATTAGTCTCCCTTGACTGACCTCTTGTTTCTTTCGACCCTGATGGTATTAGAGTATTCGAGGCCTAGGGGTTCATTTTTCCTTCCTTCCTATACCAACTTTCTCTCTACGGGTGACGTAACTGCCACATGTGGTGCCTACTACTAAACGGTTACAACTAGTTTATTGTACTCCAATACAAACATGAAGCTTGGAAAAAGAAATACAAATCCGGAGGTATAATAGTCCCCCATTTGGATCTCCAGATGGGGACCTTTCTTCAAGGAAATAAATATACCAAACCAAACTTGATCAAAATCCTCCAGTGGAATACTCGAGGACTATCACAAGCTAAAAAGACTAAACTTACCAAAATGCTATCTGACCACAAAATTGATGTATTCACAATTCAAGAAGCAAATCTCACACAGGAACAGTTACAATATTACCACTTCAAGGATTTTACTGTGATCAAAATTATAAAAACCACCTTATGGGAAATTGTTAAAGAGTGGTGAAAAACAGATGGTATTATATGTATTTTGTAAATTTATGGAGCATAATCTAGTCACTGCAGTGAACAATATAGTTAAATTAAGCGAAGAATCTACTGATGTGTCGGAGAGTAGTGCTGTACATATTCACAGGGAATTAAAAAGAAATTGGTAATATCAAAACACCCAATAAGAAGAGGAAAAGCCCTAAACCTGTTTTAGGAATGGTGGGCGATTTTGTGAAGTGTGCAGTGCATTATAGGGTGCATAGGTTTTACTATAAGTACTATTAATTTAATTTAAATGTTTGATTTGAATTAATTTGTTTAAATTATATTTGAAGAGAAACATATATGCTTAGAATTTGTCTAATTTTTTTTGCAAATGCCCCAGGTTGTGTTTCGACATTCCTGGTGTTCTCTCCTGGTATGGCCATACTTGTAACCCACTTCTGAGGTTGGGGCGCCTGGAAGGCGGGGTTACGTTGCCCCAATGATAAAATGGGTGATGATGATGATAATGGTGCGCCAGGAGAGTCCCTAATCCTAAGCTTAATCTATGATGAATATAAATGATGATGATTGCGATGGTCATATGATTTCGAGGACCGTTTGGGCCTTAAAGTTTTCCAGACATTTGTCTTACAGGTGAGGAAAAACCCCGATAAAACCTCACCCAGAAAAACTGTCCCGACCGGGGATCGAACCCGGGCCCGCTGCGTGACAAGGCAGCATCCTACCTCGAGACCACAGCGGTAGACAATTTGTCTAATATTAACAATTATAATTTAATTCGTTTTCTACATACCATATGTGTGTTAATACAATCTGCAACATTAATAAGGAAGACAAAAGAGGGACAACTCATTCCACAGAAGTAACATCGTAACCGGATTATTCATTTGGTCAATGACTGATGAAGGTGTCGGATTATTTTAAAAGCATAGTATTTGCCAGGTCTCCCCTCACAGTCAAATAACACAATACAGGGGACAGGGAGTGGCAACATAGAGAAAATTGACAACACATTCTTAACATATTTTCCATGTGCAGAGTAATCATCATCATCATCATCATCATCATCATCATCATCATCATAATCCTAAGGCACGAAAACTTCAAAAGTGAAAGTTTTGGCCTTCTCAACAATCCTCCTCCATGCCAATCTGTCTTTTGCCATATTCAAATTAGTCACTTTCATTTTCTTTAAGTCGTTCATTGTATCATCTTCCCATCTGATCTTCGGTCTTCCAACAGCTCTGCCTCCTATAGGTTTCCATTTATAGAGCTTCTTGACCAGTCTCTGATCATCCATTCTTATCAAATGTCCAAGCCAACTAAATCTGAGAGATGTTATATTGTTTATTATATTCTGATTTTTTATTAATTTGTTTAGTTTGTTATTTGTTTTGATTCTCCAACAGTTATTATTTCCTCTATATGGTCCAAATATTCTTATTAAAATTTTTCTTTAAAAAATTAATAATTTCTGTTTTATTGTTTCTTTTAGGACCCAAGTTTCACTAGCTTATGTGACTACTGGTCTAATGAGTGTTTTGTATAACCTTATTTTTTCAGTTTTTAATATTAATTTGCTTTTAAATAAGGTTCTATTTGCAAAATAAGCTTTATTCCTATATACACACAGAAAGATAATTTCCTCTTCTAATGCATTATGTCCATTTACTTTGGTACCTAAGTATTTAAATGATTCTACTGTGTTAATTTACATGTCATCAATTTGTAGATCATCCGATTTTCTGTTGTGATTACTACATTTTAAATATTTTGTTTTATCTTGATTTATTATTAGACCATATTTTTTTTATTCCTCTTTCAATGTGCAGAGTAATACTTACCATTAAGAACGTGAACTCTGACGCTAGCGACATCTGCATTGGAAGGGCTGCACGAGTATTTGCCAGAGTCGGACAGCTCTGCATGTTGAATAAGAAGGTAGCTCGTTGTAACATCTCCTTTCTCGGTGATGACGCTCACTCCGCCCCGATTTGAGTCGTAACTGATAACCTATAATCACAATTAAAAATCTCATATCATCAATAGCATGATGTGCCTGAAAAGTTAACTTCCTTATGATTTGTATTTGAATCCATCACTTTGAAAATGGATCATGTCCAATTTTTCAAATTTTACAGAAAAAGCAAAAAAGTATTAGTTCCATTATATTAACAGATGAATGAAAAAAAAAATGTTTTAATTAAATAATAATATTCTCCAGGAAGTCATGAAAGGAAGGGGGATTCGAAGAAAATGGCTGTTTAGACAGACGGGAATGGAAATTGGGAACAGAGAAGCCTAATTGTAAACAATCTATAGAATAATGATGATCTTCTTCTTGTAAGCCCGTTTTTCCCTTAACAGAGATTTGAGCGCTCTCCCCCTACAGGGAAGAATTTGAACCATACTAATTTAGTTACACTTGTTTTCATATAGATGTCATTTGAGTGGTCCGTGGTCAGCGTTCCGCCTCATACTGACATCTAGGAAACCAAAGTAGTACTAGGACGGGAAAGTTCGGTAAATTTTGCTTAGAGGCCTTTTCATTCAGGCTTAAGGATTTTTTACGAACCTGAAAATCTTCAGACTCGGGACCCACGGCTTAAAGTCCCTCCCGGAGGACTTGCTCCTTGGATTTTTCCGTCCTAAAAATCAATCGACCCCGGCCGGGTTTGAACCCGCGACCCTCGGGACCAGAGGCAAGGAGCATAACCACTAGACCACCGCGGCCGACTATGATGATGATAATAATAATATTAATTGTAATAGTAACAGTAATAATAATAATAATGGGAATTCCTTGTACGAAAACCAGAGGGAAAGTGCCCAGTACGTAAGCCAAGAATGAGGTGGGAGAATAACATTAACGACGATTTGGGGGAGGTAAATCATACAGGGGATGATTCGAAAACGTTGGCTCAGGATAGGGATATATGGAGAGCTGAACCTACGGGTTACATAGTACCAATTGGTTAGTTAATAATAATAATAATAATAATAATAATAATAATAATAATAATAATAATAATAATAATAATAATAATAATAATAATAATAATAACGGAAATTCCTTGTAGGAAAACCAGAGGAAAAGTGCCCAATATGTAGGTCAAGAATAAAGTGGAAGAATAACATTAAGCAGGATTTGAGGGAGCTAAATCATACAGGGAATGATTGGAAAACGTTGGCTCAGGATAGGGATATATGGAGAGCTTATGTCCACATAGCCATGAACCTAAGAGTTCGATAGTGCTAGTGAGTTAACTAGTTATTAATAATAGTTATAAACTAATAATAATAATAATAATAATAATAATAATAATAATAATAATAAATAATAATAATAGGGTAATAATGATAATCATAATACAGTAAAAATAATAATAATAATAATAATAATAATAATAACAATAATGATAATAATACTATAATAGGAAATAATAGTACAATAATAATAATATTAATAATATTATTAATTATAATAATATCGATAACACTACTACTACTACTACTACTACTACTACTATTACTACTACTACTACTAATAATAATAATAATATTAGTAGTATGTGGTACTGAATATGCTTACCTCGTCGTGATGGTACCAGAAAATGTAGGCAGGAGGCTCCGGGCTGTATTTTATTGTGCAGGTGAGGTTAATGGTGCTACCCTTATCCACATGCAAGTCCGGACCTCCCAATATTGTAGCAGTTGGCACTGGAACAACACAACATTTTACACTACATTAAAATGTTATTTCGTGACACAACATCTTTCAAGAACCAAGACTGACTGCATTGATTAGTATCACAGGCAAGCAAAAGACAGTACAGAGAGCAAGTGGTTAATATGGTGAAATCTCTCAATATTAGTTTCAATTTTATTAGCCTGATATTAAATATAGGCACATAATATCCTCAACTCGTGCCCAACTCAGAGTCGGGTCAAGGGGTGAGATGAGACGAAGCCCTTTATAATACAGAGGTCTGTGAATGATAAGTGGTGCCGGCCGACCACGCCTGACGCAACATCAAAGGAGCAGATGAACGAAATGAAACGAAATGGATGAGATGAGTATGAAGAAATGTTGGAATTATATTGTGGCAGGGGAAAACGGGAGAAACCCCGAGAAAAACCTGCCCAAGCTCCGTTTTGTCCACCACGAAACCCACATGGAGTGACCGAGACTGGATCTCGGGACCCCAGCGGTGAGAAGCCTGCGTCTAATCTCTTGCGCCACGGAGCCGCGAAATATATACCTACATGCACATTATTAAGACAATAAGGTTTTCCATTTATATGGTAATGTGTCTTTCGATCTCCGGTAGAAATGTTTCCAGCGAGGGTTTTTTTTTCGGGGTTTTTAATCATTAAAACAAATGAGGCGCTTAGAATAATAACGGCAGATCCCAATCAATGTTCATTTTGAGATAAATGCAATTTTCTGTTTTTTTTTTTTTTTTTTCCAAAACATGGAAAGTAGTTAACATTACGACTTGATATTTTCTGGGTATTTACATTAAGTGGTTTCAAGTCTATGTGCAAATACTTGAACCATTGTGAATATTAGTTTTCCTGATTTTGTGTTGTTTATTAGAACGAAAAGTATACAAAATAGAAAAAAATGGTGTAAAATTGACCTTTCCTTTATTTATCATCTTGAAATACCTAATCCAGCTCTATTCCAAATCTTCACATCTTTCGTCATCATCAACACCATCATGAAGAAGACTGTTATCAAAATCATGATAGATGGGTGGTATATAGTTGATCTATGGTAGTGAAGCATGGACACTAAAAAGACAACATGAAAGCAGAATAACGGTTTGTGAAATGAGATTCATGTCCTAAGAAACGCTGGAGGGAAAATTGTCTATAGGATCGTAACAGGCCTTGGCCTAATACTTGGAAGGAAGAATAAGATATTTCAATCATTTCATCAGGTCATTGTATTAAGCTTTCTTTATCTTTCTCTGTTCACTGTACTTCTGCTATAGCTTAAACAATGAAACATCTGAACTTTTACCTATTTTCCTACAACTCGATGAACATGTAGCGGGCATAAAGTAAAGCACTCATAGTTGGGAAAATGCCATTTTTACGCTGAGAATGTGTTCGTTTTCACTACGGACAAATTTGAAAGATGGAAAATGAGAGCTTTGGCATATCCCAATTAGTTTGATACTTCATCACATTAAAGGTAGACTGCAGCTGTGCATGGTCATACGTCTATCTCAAAATTCGATGTCAGTTGGGATCTGCCGTTATTATTCTGAGCGCTTCAAATGTCGGGAAACTTTAAGGCCCAAGTAGTTCCCGAATATCATTAGGGGGGCATAATCGCTTTATCTTCGCCTTGTTTCATATATATCTTCTTCTTCGTTACCGTTTAGGCTTTTTGCTAGCCTGTTCCGGCTCAAATTGCTGCTCTCTCCATCTTTTCTTTGGTCTTTCCAAACTTCTTCTTTATTTTGGTGAATAGTTATGCGCTGATTTTGGTATTCTTTCAGTAATCCTCGCTAAGTGTTCTTTCCAGTTTGTTCTGTATTTCACTATTGTTGTGTTTAATTCCTCTACTTTTAGTTGCTGTCTTATTTTTGTGTTGGTTTTTTGTCTATTCTTTGATATCTTTTTGATTTGTCTGTTCTATAACATATATGGGTGAACGATTGGGCCCAACTCCTGGCTATATTTTGTAGCACGAAATAATCGAATGAGTCACTTCGAAAAGGGATCATCTCCAATTTTTCTGAAATTCATTTTTTTCATTATTCCATGTTTAGATAGCTACTTTCATCGTTTCCGTGTGAGAATGGATCAACTACACTATTCCTTTACCACTTCCTGACTTTATTCAGTAGCTATTTCAGATTCAATGCTTTATCCTTAACAAATTGAGTCAGTTTTCTTCCTCTCCTGTAAAATTTGATCAGCTGTAGATGATCCCTTTTCGAAATGACTGATTCAATTAAAGCCGTGGATCCCAGTCGTATATTTACAACACGTAACACAATAATGACGCGACAAGCCTAGAAGCCCTTTGCCTACCAGCCGGGTGCTGGTCTCACATCCAAATGTGTTAATCACAGAGGTAGATGATCATCTAATCAGTACAGGGACGAAACATGGTCTGCATGTCAAGTTCCTCAGCCGTTATACTTGTTTTTCTCAATCAGGAGTTACTACTGTCCAGTTCTGGTAACTGCAGCCGTCTTGGTGAAACCGAATTAAGGTGTTAGACAAGGATGTTCATGATCACAGATGTTGTTTAATATTTTTATTGATGAAGTCATTATATTAAGGCGGATGCATTTTAATACCATTTTGGATAGGACAAGAAATTCTACATACAATTTTATACGCAGATGAATAATCGATTTTTGCGGACACTGAAAACCACCTTCAAAAGAAAACTCGTGACTTTAATAAAAGTACAGAAAATTTTAATTTCAAATCTCTATAACTAAACCGAAACCAACGGCTTTTTAAGTCTTTATAATATCTAAAATAGTAATAAAATTATCGAATAAGTAAATGCATTTAATTATTTAGGTTGTATGAAAAGGGCATTAAGCAGATTTGAAACTTAATACATTTAAAATGTTGTGTGGCACCATAAGAAGAACTCTTAGGTAATATATATATATATATATATATATACTAGATGGCCCGGCGAACTTCGTATCGCCTTTAACTATTTTTACGTTAATTTTTCAGTATGGTTTTGTTGATTGAGATGAATTTATGTTGTCTGCATTCTCAGTATCATCCATAAGTGTATCATAAGAATTATATACATTTATTGATGGAATATTTTGAGGAGGCTTGCTGATTTCATTATACTTTCATTTTTTTCTACGAACTTGTTGCCAGCTTGGATTCTCATCATCATCAAGAAGTCTCTGTATAGTAATATCATCTTGTGATATATTGTAGTCATCTTGTTTTTCATTTAATTGAGGCATGGAGATTGTTTCTGTAATATTAGGCATATTATTATAACTAACAGACTTACTTGCAATTCTGTTATTCCGTTCCTTAGGACCTTCATATGTTTTTAAATTGACATTCTTCTTAAATGTAAGATTTATGTCACATAGGCCCTATACCAATTTGCGGAAATTCACTTGATATCTTATCATTCATGGTCTCTAGAACTGATTTGCCATTTTGTTCAATGTCCCTTCTCGATCCAGTTAAATTTAAATTAAGTTGCTGTCTTTTCAGCCAGATTACTTACAACTAATACTTAAACACGAAATTAATATTATTATCAATATATTAAAAATAAAATAAACACTGAACACACTTAGATTATGAAATACTCAATATTTGTAATTCAATTGAAATTCGCGGTTGCAACAAAAAGTACAGCCGACTGGATCTCTCTTGGTTAAATAATAAACCAATTACCTTACACGACCATCTGATAGAATCGTATGGAACTTACAGATAATTATAACTCTTTGTTAAATAATAAACAAATAATTTGCAATAAAAATAATGCGACTATAAATTTAGTTATAAACAACCGTAGGTCTCAAGTTGGATCAAACAGCACACAGTGTGCAAAAATTTTATTAAAATCGGTGCAGTAGTTTTGGATTCCCATCACGGACAAACCTATATTATATACTATATCTATAATATATATCTATATCTATAT